>JAEMWC010001077.1:100000-257500 GCA_016490735.1 Pachyseris speciosa | reverse complement strand
GACGTAAACAAGTTTAGTGACGTGACTTGTTATAGCCACAAATTTGTCAAAGAAACTTGGAGGAAAAATGACACCACTTTACACCAACAGTTTTTACTTTTCTGTTATCAAATGAGTGTAAAGGATTGCAACAAGTGATCTGTGGCCGGACGTTTTTAATTTCGAAAAAAAAACTGACTAAGTGCCCGCTATGTCAAATTATTTTCAAAACGTCTGGGAATGGAAACTGATGAAGCTCATAAACTCATGAAACGCAAGTGGTTCAGTTTTGTTAAAAAAGCTAAGAAGTTAGACCACCCTCTTTACATTTTTTACGAAAAGAATTTCGAAACCAAGCCTTTTCTCCAGAACAGAACTAAAATTGGCTGCAAACAAACCTGGTAGACATCGTTTAACGATTCCGATAAAGCAAGTTCCATGGCTTCCTGTTCTCCTTGCGTCTGATACTTTTCCCATTCTTCTTCTGGAGAAGAGTACCCTTTTACGACACTCGCATAAGAAATCCCCGGCGAGCGCGGCGATTCCATGATATACCAAATAGGTTTTCCAAACAGTACAAAGTGTGCAGATTGCAAAACACTGTGTCACTATTATGTGAGATGAACAATACTTATTACAACATAAGCTCTGTCATATTTATTTGGCACTCATTGGTGCCTGCATCCACAAAAACCAGATCACGGCAGATTTGAGCACGTACAGCGCCCTATGTGGTATGATGTCTAAAAGCACTGCACTGATAAATTCTTTTTTCACGTCATTATGACTTTGAGTTTACGGGGAGAACAAGAAAACAACAAAGGAATATTTTTGAGGACCTTTCAACAATAAGCAGTATTAAATGTGTGCGCAATGTTTCAATGTCTGTCATCCATGCATGGTACTTTCGATAAAGAGTAGAATGCAAAAGATTGATCAACACAGATCGGACACGTAAAAGCACCGTATGTGATCAACCAGTCACAGTCATTTACTTGGAGAAACAATGAAACACAACAATCAAACCGAAAAACGGTATCCTACAATAAACAAAAAAATCTGGGACAACACGAGTGCTGCCGAAGCGGTGGTGGTAGAGTTTCACGGCAAATACATCAGTAGAACCCCGAAGGGGGACGGGGGCGGGGGGGGGGGGGGTACTCCCAGACTCCCAGAAAAATTTGGTGTCTAAAACTCTTACCCTATTTCAGACCAAAATCTGCGATGTTTCCTACCCTATTTCAGACCTGACCAAAAAATGGATACCCTATTTCAGACCTATTTCACATACACGGCTGGCATAAACACATTAAAAAGACCAAACGAAGGGCTTTTGTTGATGGTCTTTTAGCCTATGGTGAAGAAGTAGATTCTTCGAAAAAACATTTCAAATTCAAGACTGGAGTGCACAAATCGATACCTTATTTCAGACCAAAAACGGCTAAAATCCATACCTTTCGGGGCCGCACATACCTTTATATCCCAGAAAAGGGAGTAGGGTATCCCCCCAACCCCCGCCCCCGGGAGTAGAACACACAGCATGTGTGTTGTTTGGGATCTCAAAGACAAAAAAACACTCTGGTCGTAAAACCACAGAAATGCCCCCAGCACCCAACCCCCTCCCCGCTACCCCTCTCTACCGAAAAAACAAAATAAAATAAAATAAAATAAAATAAAATAAATAAATAAAATAAACTGGGTGCGAGCGCTGTAAGTCACTTACAATAATCTTTGATCATATTTTCATGTGTCTCTAACTACATAGGGGTTATGTGACAAACACATGAGCTTTTATTATTATTTTCATTATTATCATTGTTATTATTATTATTATTATTATTATTATTACTATTATTTATTTATTTTTTAATTTTTTGGGGGTAGCCCATAGGGTGGCCCATGGGCTAGCCCATGGGCCTGGGCCCAGGTTTTGTCCACACCCCGTTTAAAGGTGCCAAGTTGTTCAATTGTTTTGAATGCACTCCTGACTAGAAAGTTACCTACATTTTTGTCGCGTTTGAATGAAATCAGTGGTGGTTGCGAAAAGATTCTAGCAGTTTCTGGATCATTTTGCAGTATCTTAAAGTTGTTAAGAATGATGGCTTTAACTGGGTTATTATGAGGGTTATTATCGGCACTCTTAATCCCCACGGTATCAAGGAGTGCTTTTCATTCAATTAATTTATTCCCGTTTTTCAAGTTACCATGTTACCACCAATAGCGTAGCTCCATTTTCTGTATATCAACCATACACAACACACAATTCCTCGATTCGCTCCGATGAAAGGCTAACGCTCGAAACGTCAGCTAGTCGAATCGCTTTACGGTGGTCAATTATTATCAACTCCGTTGATAAACCAAATTTTCGTGTTTCACTCCCCCAGCGACGAAGCACCATAGTTTCTTTAGAAACTCATCCCCTTTATTCATTTATTTTTAGAGCAGGTGCCCTTTTGCTATAAATGGTAGACACATTTAGTGAAACAAAAGGAAAACAAATAACCAAAACAGCTTAACTACAAAACAAAAACAAAATTTCTAAATCTTGAAAGGATAGAAAGAAATCAACGACAATCATCGGTTGCCCGGCGTTACACTTTGACGCTAATTATAGCATTCATCAAAACAAAGTAATTTATGGCTGGTTTGCTAATCAGAAATACAGTGGAACCCCGCTCAACAGACACCAACTTAATACGGACACCCGCTTTTAACGGACAGTTTTCTTTATCCCGAAAACTAAAAAGGTCAGATATTTTCCCTTAACTTAGCCCGGATAATAGAGCGTTTTCATTCACGTGACTACCAGCCATATTGGTTTACTGAAACAAAAGAAAGTATTTGCATAAAAATAGGGTTCAATTCCTAGAGGTTTAGTTTGGAACACCAACATGGCCGCCGTCTTTGTTTTGGAACACCAACATAGCCGCCATGACGTCATGTGAAAACACTCTATACAGACACCCGGATTATGTGAACGCTGGCATGTCCCTTTGGTGTCAATATTAACAGGAACCCACTGTACTGGTAACGAGAGTAAGATGGTGAATTTCACCAATTCACTCTCATCACTAATATTCCACCAATCAACATTCTGATCCTTGCAGTATGCAGAACGTTTGTCACATGGACCTGGTTTAATGGCCTAAGCTCCCATGAGTCTCCTGTAGTTCAGAAGGTCATGGGCTCAACTCCTGTTGGGAGGGCTCGGGATTCTTTTACCAGGTTTGCATGTGACAGTGATGAATAAATCATGTCTTCTTATCAGAAATAACTTCCACTAATACATGTATTTCCTACACATTTCACATTACTTTAAGAAAAGAAATGATCGTTTAAATTGATTTCAATTTAACGATGTTAACCCAACACCACCAACATCTGCATGTATCTAATTTCTCCTTTCATATCACTAATTCATAAAAAAATCTATTTATGAAGACAGAATCTCTTGTTGATGCGCAAGGCCAGGTTGAAAAGTAATCAACTGTAGTAGAATGACCTACGAAAAGAAATGTTTTCATGGTCAACGAACCTGTACAAAAACAAAGAAAGGGATAGATTCTTGACCCTCACTCAAAATAATTTTGAGTAGGGGTCAAGAATCTACCTCCACCCCTTTATTTGTCACCAGGTGGGTCATCATGGGGTATGCTTCAAAATGCTCCTTACTGGGGTCATTCTAACTGCATGAAACTTTTGACTGAAGGTCAAAAATCTTCATTTCTCCTTTGATGGATTTTTCCAAAGATCTATTCATCAAATGTTGCACTGTGCCAAAACGAATAAGTGGGATTTTTGAATTTCACCCACTGTATACTTTTTCAAGTAGAAAGTCACTGTTCACAGCCAGTAAACAAATATGACTTTTCAGAAGGAAACTGAACTTGTGTTTACTCTCACGACACATAATAACCTAAGAGATACCTAAATACTTAAGAAATGTTATTCCTCTATAAAAATTGTTGCTAAAATGGTGATTTTTTAAGCTCATTCCAAAACTTGGCTATTTGGTATTTAATCTCCAAAAGAGGGAAACTTTCAACTGAAGCTATATACCACAGTTCACATGAGTTCAGTGCAGCATTCCAACAGCTCACAAGGCTCCAGTTTATGAAGCATCCTTCTGGAACGAAGCTTCATATTCTTCTCACGTTAAGTAACAGATCATTTCAATTTTATTTAAGAAAGTACCTCAGCCAATTTTTCATTTTTGTCTTGAAGCTTCATGTAAAAAACAACAACATTAAAACAAAACAATGAGGATAAACTACATGTAAATAGAAACAGTTACTTATAAGTTTGTCATTTTGAACACATTAAGGAACATGCATTTTGCGCCATTACCTTAAAGGAGAAATTACGTATAACTCAAACTACACAACATTTCTACAAACACAACATTTCTACAAAAGATCTTAACACGTCACAACCATGCAAAGGAGGTGTTTATACAGCGATGTTTTGGACATGAAATTAGTTCTCTTAGTGCTTTTACTTTGACACATAAACATCATAAAGGAAAAATTAATATGTCAACCACTGTTTCATTTATAAGTTTAAACAACACAACGCCTAACAGGTTCTCATGTATCATCAATGTGGTCAACAAGCAAGATGTGCTGTTCATAGTGTTCAAGAAGCAACACCTCACTGTTCAACTCCTCTTGGCAAATCCAGCAGCTGTACTTTTGAGCAAGTTCTCAGCGAGGGGCTTCCCAAGCAGAGGTACATGTACATGTGGCTCTGTTGTCGACATTCAATTATCAGCAGCATAATGTGCACTCCTGAACAGTGTGGCAAGTGGTTTGGTATCTAGGAGACAGTGAGGGAACAGGGAGAAGTTCATAGTGGAGAGAAACTTTATGAATGCCAACAGTGTGCTGCTGTGCTGTTTGTAGCCATTGTTTACTTTCCCGTGTCAACTTTTTCATGCTTCCTCATATCACCTGTACAGAAAAATATAGTAGGAACACTTAGTTACCAAAAGTGCTAATGATCAAGTATAAATTAGTGTGTTCTGAACTTCCAGCACATGAACAAACCATACTTTGACAAGTGCACATTAAATGTTTCATTTACAATCTATTTAAATGTCTGCCATTTGTTGAAATATATTATTTTGGTTGTGAAAGACAAGGTGGGTGGGGAAGGGGGTGCTTAAAAGAGATGGAGGGCTTAATAGCTTTCTCCTTAGAATGAGTCATGGTTTGCAGACTCAATACAACAACTTCAAAAATTCCATGCTGCTGGTTTAAGACTGAAGGAAGTGATATTTTATCGCTTGGACAGTTATCAGGGGCACCCAACGGCAAGTTTTGGTAGATATCTGTTCGGTGATGGGTAGTTTGCCTTAGGCTTTCAGCATCGACTTAAGAGTGCACTCGGATATTTGTAACTGAACTGTGGCGTAAAAGATTTGCAACGTGGAAATCATAGCCCCTGAGGTTTTTGGAAAGGTCATAATTGCTGTTTTGGCAGTCAAAAGCATCAGCTAGCATTTTCGGAAAGAAAATAGTTCACTAGAAAGTTTGTTGAAAGTTCATTTCAGCTAGCATTTTCTCAAAGGAAGAATGCATTCCCTAAAATTTTCAGGCAATTAAAATTTCAGCTAAGGAATCTGAACAGATCAAATTTTTCTAGCTACAGTGTAACCAAAACGTCACTTTAAACAGACTTCAAACACCATAAGGTACTTCAAAATGCCTTTCTACAGCTTTTAGTTGACTAATGGCTCATTGGGTGCCCCTGAGTTATGAGAATGGCTTGGAGGATTTGCTTCCAACTATGTAGTTACTACTATCTGATTATTGCACATGCTAAATATTTCATGTTGTAATTGTGGGTGAATATTTACTTTGGTAACATCAAAACCTTTCAGAGTTCTTTGTTTGTAGGTCCAATGCCTTTGTTAAATAGGGTAAAAAGTTATTATCTTGCTTAGGATTAACTGATTCATGAGAGGAAGTTGGCTTTTCCAGTAAAAAACAACTTAGTTGAAGTAGTGCTGAGGTATCGGTGGTCCTCAAAATGAAATAAAAATAGTGCAAAATTGCAGTCAATATTCTGGAAAAAATTGCATGCCCAACCCATGTTACATGCTGGTACCATAGCAATAAGTTTATTAACATTGGTAGTAGGAGCAATACCTATACATGTAAGTACAACTTCTTTACTACAATTCTAAAGGAATGGGACACTTTACCTTTCTTTTTATTAGACCAGCCTCCTATGGATGCATTTAAATATGCTGAACATTACTAATTATTTTAGTCTCCCTCAATGAATTGGTACATCATTTTATACATAGCTATATTTAACTGCACACTTTTTTTGAGCTTGTAATCTTTTCACAAGCACATTCACAGTGATTGGAAACCTTTGTGAATTATAATAAGCTTAATATCATATAAATAAATTGGAGTTATAATTTTGCTTGTTTCATCTATGAAATATTTTGGTTGTATCTGTAACAAAGGCAGAAATCCACATTTCAGGGTTTAATATGGCCTGCTACACAACACAAGGCTCAATCAATTAAAGTAAGCTTAAGCGTACTTTTAATAATTTCACAGAAATGCTCCCGTTCGAAGCGCGCTAAATAAACGTTCACTGAACGGTTAAAATATTCAGTTCGAATGAGCTTATTTGTACCGGCAAAAAATCAACCGTCGGCATTGACCAGTCTAGTTTTCTGTAAAGTTTACAGCCCCGGGACAAACACTGTTGGTGGAACGCTGCTTTCAATTCAGGAGGTCACCAACTAGAAAACGTTTTCCGACTATATATCAGCGCTTGGCTCGTTTCTTAGAGGAATTCTACCCTCTATATAACACTACCATGTTTATCAATAAACTGAACAGTCTATCTTACCTTAAAGGAGCACTGTCACCGGGATTTTTGCTGTTTTTGGTTCAATTCTGCCAAAATTACTGCCTTTTATCTGTTATCGTGCAAAAAATGCTTGTACAGAATCAACAAGATGAATTCCAATGAAATTTTAGCAAGAAGAGCTAACCATAATAATTTTTTTTGGTGATTTTTCAATGCATAGCTTGAAATTTTGAAAAAACTGGCAAGTTTTTTCAAATTTCAATCCATTTCCTTCCTCGTCATCTTACATGGAATACAGATGTTTATGGTGTCAATGCAGTACTACAGTCTTTGGCAATAAAACTAGACCATTATTTTAAGGTTTCCACTGATGCATTGGCAGTTTTAAGCTTTTTAAAGTGATGGTACAATAGCGTGACACTGCCCCTTTAAACCGAGGAAATCTTGGGCTGTGACTAAAAGTGGGACGGGGACGTGGGACGTGGGACGCGGGGACGCGGGGACGCGGGGACGCGGGGACGCGGGGACGTGGGGACGTGGGACGCGGGGACGCGGGGACGTGGGACGCGGGGACGTGGGGACGTGGGACGCGGGGACGCGGGGACGTGGGACGCGGGGACGTGGGGACGTGGATTGTGGGGACGTGGGACTCGGGGACGTGGGGACACGGGGACGTGGGGACGTGGGGACGTGGGGACGTGGGACTCGGGGACGTAGGACTCGGGGACACCGGGGCGTGGGACTCGGGGACGCGAGGACGTGATAAACAAACAACACCCGAATTTTCCGCTGAATTTGCAATTTACAGTTCTCGGTGGTTAAGAGAAAGGTATTACATGATGGAGTTTGTCAGCAGACCAGTAGCCTAAAGTAAATTAAGCATTACTGATTAAGGTGAGCACCATCAGCATCGAAAGTAGCAAGCATAAGGCACGGATGTCAAAGGATTAACAAGAAAACACAGTTACTTACCAGGAAAGTCCTCCATGGCTGCCCACGAGGTATAAGATCCCCTGCGCTGAAGCTATTGTGTTCCCAGGGCTCTCACGGTAAAATAGGCAAGCAAACAATACATATCCGGCAGACCAAGGACGAAGGCCACTGGTCTGCTGACAAACTCCATCATGTAATACCTTTCTCTTAACCACCGAGAACTGTAAATTGCAAATTCAGCGGAAAATTCGGGTGTTGTTTGTTTATCACGCCCCGGCGTCCCCGAGTCCCACGTCCCCGCGTCCCCGAGTCCCACGTCCCCGCGTCCCCGCGTCCCGGCGTCCCCGAGTCCCACGTCCCCGCGTCCCCGAGTCCCACGTCCCCGCGTCCCCGCGTCCCGGCGTCCCCGAGTCCCACGTCCCCGCGTCCCCGTCCCATTTTTAGTCACAGCCGAAATCTTGGTGCTTTTCCATGAACAAACTGTAAAACTGATGTCGACTCCATCGCATCGTGGCTTCGCATCGGCCAACACGAATAGCAGGCGGTCACTCAGCCAGTTTTCGTGTGGAAAGATTGGACTGGACTTTGAAAAATATGGAATACGGTAAGATTGCTAGACTGCGAGTAGTCACTAATGTTGGGCGGGCGAAAGACACGCGCGCGGAAAGTTGCGAGGAGACGCGACGCGAGGGGAGCGCCGAAAATTAGGCGCTCCTCTCGCGTCGCGTCTCCTTGCAACTTGGCACGCGCGCGTGTCTTTCACTGACCGAAATTAGAGACTCGCAGTCTATAAGATTGTAAGGTACAGGCCGCAGGCCTCCAAAGGGTATCTTACAGTCAGTCAGATTTTGATACTTCAAAACACAAAAATTTTCTAGAAGTATGATTTGGCGGACTCAGAGAACTATGCACGTGATATTTTTTCGGGTAGCCAGCGTACAGACGTCTCCTATTTCCTTCATTGGACTGCACGCAGGCTATTTTCGGTAGAGGGAAGGAAATTGTTCCGCAACAGTATGTTAGGAACTGCATGACTGTTATCTTGAGCAGAGTATACCTTTAGTTCCAGGATCATTAAGAAACACGAGGGCAGTTTCAGCGGACGATAAAACGGAAAATAGTTTCCAAGTCCCTGAATTCCAGTTCTTTTTATTTTATGGATGACGTAGTCGTGCCACGAGGTCAGGAGTCGATGACAAGGAGCATGGAACTCCGCTGCTAAGCCTATGTCACGGCATTTTTACAGACCGATCTAGTTTTAGACTTTTCCTGCGAAAAAGGGCAACGAGGACTGCAACAGGAACGAGAGCGCCACAAAACAAATAGCCTGCGTAGCTGACGGTTTTGTCCGACAAAACCGCCAGCTACGCAGGCTACAAAACAAACGTTTTACAGTCAAAATACTTAGCGCATGTTGCCTATTTTGATTAATTGCGAAAAGACTGCATTATTCTTTTCAAACTCTCAAATTTAATTTGAATATTGTAATCATCCAATCGCAGTCCGACTGTGACCTCATTTGAAATATCGATTGTTGATCGGTTTATTTCTCACGTGGCTCAAGGGCGTAGCGAGGGGGGTCCTAGGGTGCCCGTGACCCCCCCCCCTCCCCTTTTAAGCTTTTTTTAAAGGAAACAACCCACAATATTCAGGTGGCAATCTGGTTAGTACCCTCTGTTTGACACAGTGTGACCCCCCTTGAAAAATCCTGGCTACGCCCCTATGGCTTGAACGCTTCGTTCAGTCTTAACATCCAAAACCCACTGTTAAAACCTGTGATAAGAAAAGCTACCGCCCTCTGCTCAAGAAGGCCTTTCGGCGGCTATGTGTAGCTTGCCAGATCAAAAACAAACAAACAATTCGATCCGGAATGCTTATGGGGTCTCATAGTCAGAGGGCTTTCTTGTAACAGCTGCACTCCTAACTGATCGCCATGGTTTTAAAGAGACGGTGCTGATCTTTACTATGATCAGCAGAGTTCGTAACTTGTGCATGACATTCCTTACACGGTTGATCGTGGATTGCGATTTTTATCATATGTCGACGAACTTTGTCAAATAACGGCACTGAAAGTACACATTCGTAACGGCTGAAATATGGTATAGAGTGAGGACTACGAATATTGAAAAGCGAGGCCCAGCAAACCATTGATTACACAAAATGTGCTTTCAAAGAGCGCCGTTATTGTTAACTTTTATCCCCCCCCCCCAAAAAAAAAAAACAAAAAAACAAACAAAAACAAAAGTAAAAAAGCAGAAAAAACGCAAAATTGGACTCATCAGTGAACAACTTTGAAATTGTTGAGACTTGATTCTCCGAACGGTGGATGGCGTGTTGTTAATGTTCTGATCGAGAGTTGACAATGGCTCCCTCTCCCGGTCGCTATCGGCTCGCGTTACCTTGCGCATTCCGCGCGGGTGATGGTCGGGTCAACTGTTGTCGGTGCAGAGGAGTTCTGTTCGATCATACACGACAAAGTCTCACCTTGTTAATTCCAAAATATGTTTACTTTGTACGATAAAATTATCGAAATGAAATCCTTCTGGTTCGTGAACGTTTTCTGCTTTCATATCCTTCCATATTCCCCGATCTTGTCTCTCTCCAATCTCGTACCCAGAGTCCTCAGGCTCTTTGGCCAGCTGCTAGTCGCCAGGAGAGACTCTGGGATAATGGACCGCCATTTTCCCAGAAAATCTGAGGTAAAACAATGGAAGCCGTTACAAGCCAGCCAATCAAAAAATTTGATTTTTTTCCATTGTCTCAGAGTCTCTCCTGGCGACTAACCGCTGGCCAAAGAGCCTGAGGACTCTGGGTACGAGATTGGTCTCTCTCTGGTACGGTTTCCACCATGTTTACCTGCATATACCGCGGTCCAAAGTACTGTGGGCTCGCACAGTTACGAAAGGTAGGCTTATTCTTATTCGTTAGTTTATTCGTTGCCCTTCGGGCAAAGATCATTGCGCCCGCGGTTAGCGTCAGTTGACGCGGTATATACAAGTAAACATGGCGGAAAGCCGTATGAGGGAGACAAGATCGGGGGATATAGAAGGATATGGAAGCAGAAAACGTTCATAAATCAGAAGTATTTCATTTCGACAATCTTTATCGTACAAAGTAAACATATTTAGGAATTAACAAGGAGAGATCGAACAGAACTCCTCTGCACCCTGTGGTCACAGATCGTACGAAAGTTATCTAAGAGTTTCACCCCTTGTCTCTTTTCCTCTCTCTCTTACCGTTCAAATTTTAAAACCCGGTGGGAGATGTTTTCTTCGTGATTCAATGTTAACTTGTCATCACCATCAGCTGAGGTAAGCCTCAGGAAAACATTTCAAAAGTTAAAAACACAAAAAGAGGTGAGATTCACTCACGTAAGCCTAGAGGAGCTGATATGATTATATCGCAACGCCTGAAATTTCACGATGCTACTGCTGGGGCAGATCTAGGAATTATTGAAAGGGGCTTCGAATAAACGACTGCCGAAAGCAGAAGCATCTAGGGGGGTCCCAGGGTTAGCTCCCCAGGGGAAATTTTTAAATGTTAGTCCTCGGAAATACGATTTCCAGCGTTCTGAGGGGCCAGCCAAAGTGTTTTAATTGCTGTTAATTCAAGTCAGCTTTCGTAGTTTTCATAGTTAGAAAATTAGGCGATATGGGATTGAAACAGATGAGTTAAGACATTGAAGTACAAATTTTCTTTTTCTTGTGCTGTTGTAGTGCCCGAATCGTCCACCAATCGACCTTTTCAACTTGTATGTTTTGTTTCCCCAACGTAGGTCATGTGAGGTTAACCTAGAGAACTGTTTCTTTGAAATTTCGCCTTCTTCACGTGCGTATGTACGCATAATTTCTGAAAAGACAAAAGGCAAATCCCTTTGGGAATATCACATGGTCTACAATCTACAAGCTAAAAAGGTCTTTCTCGCCGGAATAAGTCAATGTCTTAGACGTCGGGAGAGGGGGCAGCCCCCCGCCCCGTACGCTTATGTGAAAAGTGGAGAGAGAACTTCAGAACTGAATTAAGCGAGCGAGAAACGCGGTAGCGAGCTCTGGAGGCCAGCAAACATCAACTGGAGACACAGCTGACGGAGGGTACAAAGAGATCCGCGAGTTGCGGAGTGAGATGTCAATTTTACAGGTTGGTACACTGTTATGCAGACATGGTTTTATTATATTCGTATTAAGAATTATGGAACAATATTGAGTTACACACTGTACTAGACTGCGAGTAGTCTCTAATTTCCGCGATAGATTGTGGGGCGGGCGAAAGACGCGACCTTTAGGCCCGGTTCAAACGTCGAACTTCACATGTGCCGAATCTAATGCAAATGAGAAAAATCTATTGTTTTCGCTCATTTGTATTAGATTCGGTACATGTGAAGTTCGATGTTTGAACAGGGCCTTAATCATCTTTAATCATCTTTAATCATTATTTATACACGGTAAAAAATTCATCAGGTATCCTTTTTTGCCACAATTACCCCAGACTGGGCTGCAGTAGTCAAAGTGAGATTAAACTAGTGAGCTGTGCTGAGTAGGGTGGATTGAGGTACATATGGCTTAACTCGCTTTATCGCTTCGATTGCGGAAGCAATCTTTTTACGCACAGTTTATCAATGCGGGAGTTCCACGTTAGACATTCATCGATATATATTCCAAGTGATTTCACAGAGGAAACTTGTTCAATTGGAACATTATCAATGGAGAGTTCGAGTGTATCAGATAAAGTACTTAATCTTTGCCCGGAGCCGATCAACATAAATTCAGTTTTTGTAGCGTTCAAGGTAATTCTGTTAGACACAAGCCATTTGCTTAGCTTTTCAAGGTCGTGAGATAGACTAGACTGAATTAGATGTAAATCTGAACCAGCATAAGTAATGTGGGTGTCATCAGTATACATTCTAGGTACGCTGAACGATAGGCGGTTAGGCAAATCGTTAATATAAATTAGAAATAAAAGAGGGCTAAGGATCGTTCCTGTGGCACACCACATTTAAGAGTAGTGAAGTCGACGCGAAGCGAGCGCCAAAAATTAGGTTGGTGACTACAGACAAAGCCAGGTAGTTTGAATTAAGTGCGTACATTCCAAGCGCAAAACTCTGATTGCCTCTTTCTTAAAATTTGTCAACAGTACACAAGCCGCTGCATGTCAACACTCATAACAACATCGATTCGGCACAGATTACATCACTTTGACAAGAGGTTTTTCAGTTCCATTCAAGACCACTAACTCTTCAATCTCTGAGCAATCAAGGCCATAATTTATGGATCTCCTCGCTTTTCTCGATTCGGGCTTCTTTTTGCGGTGACGACTCCAGTCTAATTGATTTTGAGGTGGCAGAATTTGTAGAAGGGGAACCCGCCATGTGTTTAAACCTCACGCACGCGATCGGCGAAGACTCCCTGGTAGACTTCGAACAACTTTGCTGCTCGGTTTGTACACTAAGATTTCTTCGAAAGAAACGAAACAGTGCAGTTACAGTATGGATTTTCCTGGCGCGTTTCTTACACACTAGGGACGAGAGTTAAGAAGATTGTTAACACTCAAACCCCAGTTCGCTTAGAAGTTCCATGACGGGCGACGTTTCTCCACTTCGGCCAGTTTTGTGATCTTGCACAGATTTTCGCTTGAAATCCCCGTAATTAACAAAAGGCTATTGATACTGTGGATCATTCAATTCTTTTGAGAAAGCTATATCATTACGGTATAAGAGGCCCGGAAAACGATTGGTTTTCATCCTACTTAAATGGCCGTGTCCAAACTACTTAAATTGATAAACTTATATCATCTAAAAGAAACATGCTAACAGGGGTCCCACAAGGCTCGGTTCTAGGCCCTCGACTTTTCTTGATTTATATTAATGATATTTATAATTCTTCTGAGAAACTTGCTTTTTATTTATTTGCTGATGATACAAACCTGCTGTATGCTGACAAGGATCTGAGGTCACTAAAAAGTGTAATCAACGTAGAATTGCAGAAAGTCTGTGACTGGTTAAATGCTAATAACTTGACCATAAATCAGATAAATGCAAGGTCTAATTTTGTCATCTTTAGACCAACAGAAAAGAAGCTTAGCTTTCACATTGATATAAGGATGTACGATAATGCCTCAAATAGTGATACTTTTCTTGAATGCAAAGATTATGTAAAGTTCCTGGGAGTGCTTATCGATAAAAACTTAACCTGGAAATATCATATCGACTATATTGCCTCTAAAATTAGCAGAATTAATATTGTTGGAATTATTTCATGATTAAGGCACTCCGTCCCTTCAAATACTTTATCCAAATTTTCCGTTCTCTGATTTTCCCATATACATGCATACTTATTTATTTATTTAACTTTATTTATACACGGGTAAAATATCAGGACTTAAAGTAAATTCTAAATTACATTAATTAGATTGTTAAATATACTAATTACAAAATCTAAAAACGACAGAAAAAAATACCAATAAGAAAATGCCTGCTTTCCATGAAGGCCGTGTGTTTATAATCATAATTAAATCATTCATAGCTAGAAAAGAAACCTCTGCAGCCGGATTTGAAACTCGCGAGAGTTTGTGCTTGTCGCAGATTAGTAGGTAAACTGTTCCACAGCACCGCACCACCATAGCTAAAGCTGTTTTTTAGAAAGTTAGTGCGGGGAAGTGGAACAGCTAGTTTGCCCTCGCAATCCCCACGGAATTGCTGCCTGGGGCCAAGCTGCACAGGTTTATTTGAGGAAGATCTTTATTTTACAAAAACGAGCTCTTCGGCTAATGTTCTTTGCTGGTAATAGATCTCATGCTATTCCTTTGTATGTCTCTGCTAATGTCTTACCCCCTCAATATGCTTTATTTTGAAACAGTATGCTCTCTTATGCACGACGTATCAACCAATTCTGCGCCTCAGAATATCTGTGATCTTTTTACCTATTCATCCGACGTTGCATACATATAATACTAGATTTTCTGAAGCTGGTAACTTATATGTTAATAGATCAAGACTGAGTATTCGACTTAACTCGTTTTCCATTTTCGGAGCTAAGCTATCGAATTGCCTGAAGCCTGACCTGTGTCAACATAGGAAAAAACCTTTCAAAAACAAAATTCACCAATACTTACTTGCGGTGCTTGGTGATGAGGATGATTATGTTGATGCCACGACGTTAATCTTAAAAATTGCTAATTATCATTAACCAAACTCTAGCTATTATTATTACTTCCTTATGTTCTATGTCGTCCTAAAGGTTCTTGCTCTTCTCGTGTAAATGCTAGCTATCTGTGAATGTATGTTTATACCTATTTATTAATTAATTTATTTACATATTTTCTTATTTATTTATTTTCATTCATTTATTTTTTGATTTACTAATAATTTATTTTGCTAAATTTGATTGTAAGTTACACAACCCGCCTCGATTAGACCCGATTAGCTTTGCTTTGCTACATGCAGGTTGTGTATTTTTCTAAATTGTATGCTATAAATTATTGAAATAAAGTGAAAGTGAAAGTGAAAATTGCAACCGCAAACAGGGCAGATATCGTTACAGGTAGGCTTCTAGGAGGCTTTCCTACCGCTTTCTTTGTTGTTTCTGCCATTTATACACGGCTTTCCGAGAAACAACGTTAATAAGAGGGTTTTTCATTCATTTTTTTGCTGTAACAAACTTCTCCCCCAGTTTATCTATGACAGGAACACAGGAAGCCAAGAGAAGGAATCTCACTGGTTGCGCTTAATTGGCTTGGAAAACGATATGAAATTTACAGTTCGAAACCACTCAAACTCCCTGGTTTTGTCTGTAGTCTCTAATTTTTGGCGCTCCCCTCGCGTCGCGTCTCCTCGCAACTTCGCGCGCACATACGTGTCTTTCGCCGGCCCTACAATCCATCGCCGAAATTAGAGACTTCTAGCAGTCTAACACTGTACATTTCTCTCACTCTATTTCTCACTTGCGCCCAGCCATTGAACTACGATAAAAACATTTCATTCTGAACTCAAACGAAACTTTCATTCATTTTAATCGGCATTTTTCTAAACTCTTCATATCGCGTTATAGTATATTTGGTTATCATGGCCTTTATTAAGGTAACATTAATGAGACATTAAAAAAAATGCCCTTTCCTCTACTGCTTAAAGTGGCTATGAAGTAAAAAAAAATTTCGAATTTTCGAAGCTAGTTGTGTCATGATTACGAAATGATAAAAGAAATTTGACAAAATCAACTAATGCCGAAATTTTTCCCTCAAAAGAACCTCAAAATTCACTAAATCGTGTGTCGTGGACTGGGAAAGAATCCTTGCTCAGGACAATGCTGATGACGTAGGAAATGCCACGACACTCGTGTCTTCTGAAGCATTTCCGACGTCACACCTGTGTAATACGATCGTTTGGCCGCGCGCAAGATAGAGACACATTTTGGTGCCAAATTTAAAACTTTCGGTTCGACTTATTTCGCGTTGTGAAAATTTACTTTCTAAAACCTATATGTTAAGAATCAGAAAATGATGAACTATCATATTAGCATAAGAAATTGTTTACTTCATAGGCACAAAAACTAAGCACAGCAACACAACATTTCTGAAGACTTAAACACCACGCAACCACGCATGCAAAGGAGGTGTTTATACAGAGACGTTTCAGACAATTGTTTTTCTTCTCGCTTTAACTTTTGACCGATAAATCTCATAAAGCAAAACATGTGAACCAAATTAACTTTAAGCTAAACGAAACCTATATATAGTGTTTCATGCATCATCATTGTGTTCAAGAAAGAACATATGATGTTCATAGTGTTCAAGAAGCAAGACCTCACTGCTCAACTCCTCTTGACAAATCCAGCAGCTGTGCTTTTGAGTATGGTCTGATCGAGGGTCTTCCAAAGTGGCGGCATGTGTGGCTGTGTTATCTCCACGAAAAGTTTCGGCAATGTTGTGGGCTCTTTCATGTTTCCTGGGATATACCATAGAGGTATAACACTTGCCACAGTGCCTGCATTTATACGGCTTCTCTCCAGTATGAACCCTTTCATGTTTCCTTAAGGCTGATGATCGACTAAAACACTTGCCACACTGTTTGCATCCATGCGGCTTCTCTCCTGTATGAACCCTTTCATGTCTTCTTAGACTTCCTGATTCACTAAAACACTTGCCACACTGTTTGCATCCATGCGGCTTCTCTCCAGTATGAACTCTTTCATGTTTCCTTAGGTCTGATGATTGACTAAAACACTTGCCACACTGTTTGCATCCATGCGGCTTCTCTCCTGTATGAACCCTTTCATGTCTTCTTAGTTGTCCTGCTCGACTAAAACACTTGCCACACTGTTTGCATTCATAAGGCTTCTCTCCAGTATGAAGCCTTTCATGTATTCTTAGATGTCCTGCTTGACTAAAACACTTGCCACACTGTTTGCATTCATAAGGCTTCTCTCCAGTATGAAGCCTTTCATGTATTCTTAGATGTCCTGCTTGACTAAAACACTTGCCACACTGTTTGCATTCATAAGGCTTCTCTCCAGTATGAAGCCTTTCATGTATTCTTAGATGTCCTGCTCGACTAAAACACTTGCCACACTGTTTGCATTCATAAGGCTTCTCTCCAGTATGAAGCCTTTCATGTATTCTTAGATGTCCTGCTTGACTAAAACACTTGCCACACTGTTTGCATTCATAAGGCTTCTCTCCAGTATGGACTCTTTCATGAGATCGTAGATTTCCTGCTTGACTAAAACACTTGCCACACTGTTTGCATTCATAAGGCTTCTCTCCAGTATGGATTCTTTCATGATCTCTTAGGACTCCTGCTCGACTAAAACACTTGCTATATTGTTTACATTCATAAGTCTTCTTTCCAGTACAGATTCTTTCATGTTTGCTTGAATTTCTTTCCTTGGATTTTCCGCTGTGCTGTTTGCAGCCACTGGTTATTGTCCTCTGTGTCAACGATTTCATGGTTCCTCATATCTCCTGTGCAGGAAGAAGTAAGAACACTTACCAAAAGCTTGTGTTTACAAGTATCTGAAGAGGCAACTATAACGTTGCTGCGGTAAGCTGGTGTGATAATATTGAAATCGAATATAGGTTTGTAATATGAGGTGACAGGGTTGTTCAGGAAGCATTTAGTCAGTGTAGCTTGTCGATTTGAACGGACACAAATTAACCAAATATTCTTTGTTGGCTGTTATTTAGTTGTGATTCATAGTACTTGATTTTAGGGGAAATTTTGATGACAAGACGCTCTATGAGTGTTTACTCGAGATATCCGATGATGCGGATTTGAGGAAAAATATCGGTTTGAAAAAAATCGGGTTTGCTTTTGGGGACGCGCAAGACGTTCTTGTTTTTGTAACAGCAAAGCGCGCAAAACTGTTTTGAGATTTGCCATCGCGATCGAGAGAGATTTAAGTTATAAACAGATTGTTACCAAGTGCAAATATATATGTGGTAATATTCCTTTGTTTACCTTTTCAGTAAAAGCTCTAAATATAGAGCTGTCACGGCGTTCGTGATATCTCAAACTTTTCGATCAATCGACAGATAAGCGCACTGAGCACGTGCGAGGCTTCCAACCTTTTTCTTCCATTCGGCAAACCTTTATACACAGACAAACTCCACTGGATTAACACAACTTTATAAAGATATGTACAGGAAAACGCGCTTAGGTCGTTCAAAGTGGATTGTATAGCCTTGAGTGCTCCCTTGGGTCAGGTAGTTTCAATTACACAAGCTTATGCAACTTTGTGATCTGAAGAATAATACGGTTGCTACCATTTGTCCATGGCAAATTGGCACTTGATTGTTTTCCCCTAACGAATTCGGAAAACAAGACCACTCCACGTATCGAGAAAAGACCCAATAAATTTGACTAAGTGGTAATGAATATATGATTTTCATATATTTGAACTGCGGATTAAAGAATGAATATGTGAACGATCATCGCAGTTATGAACACTACTTAAGCAGTAGTGAAAATAAAGCCTGAAAAAAAATTCTGGCTTATTCAAATTTGGCTAAGTCAATTATGTTATTAGCGCTAACATAAACAAAGCATATATTTTTATTCGATCTTTCCTCAGTAAATAAGTAAATGACGCTACGTGCTTTCGATTGTGCATTGACCAATGAAAACACCGCACTATGACGCGCCAAAACGGAGAAAAATACTTCCTTGATATATATAAGACTTGTTTCATATAGATATAATACTTCATATAGATATAATCCTTGTTTCATATAGATATGACTCGATGTAGAAATATCCAACTTGCTTCCAAATAAACACAACATCTTGTAAATATATAAAACGTCCTTTGAATATTTATACAACTTGAGGCACACATACAAAACTTGTTTCAAATATTTGATTTGGTTCACACAAATAGCACTTTTCAGCTCGGCGCGCCGCAAAAATAAAACTTCTTATCGATTAGATTATTGCAAATCGATACCACAGGTAGTATCCAGGCTTCTGGAAAACAATGTCTGCCGCCAAATCAAAATGCCAGACGAAGGCGTTGTCAGTCAACGAAGACCAACTGAAGCGTTTTGCAAGACTGATAGTTAATGTTATTAATATCGTAGGAAAAAGGTAAACAATGTTCACTTCCACGCTGGCGAAAAAATCTAGAAATATTGCTCTGATATAGTCCGTGGACAGGGTGTCCTTGCAATTTACTAGCTGGTTTTGGTAAAAGCGCCATCTATCAGATACTCGTGAGAGCAAAGGAGAAAATTTAAAAAGAATCTGCCTGTGTTCTCGTGATCCGTCCACTTCGGAGCTTGATTGAAGATCAAATAATAGAGGCGAAAATCCATGGGCTTGACTGCGAATTCGTTGCCACAAGCTTCCCTTGTAGATGTAGGAGCGGATAAATTTCAGTTCCTATTCTCGTCCGCGGAAAATGCGCTGGAGAAAGAGCCGGTTTTTTCATAATGATTCCCTTATTCGCTTCGCTAATCTTAATACGCATTAGCCATCATTTGCTATCGCTAAATTCCATTCGCTGTCGCTAATATCAATACGAATTAGCCATCACTTCCTATCGCTAAATTCCATTTGTTGTTGCTAATATTAATACGCATTAGCCATCATTCGCTATCGCTCAATTCCATTTGCTGTTCCTAATATTAATACGCATTAGCCATCACTAGCTATCGCTAAATTCCATTCGCTCTCGGTAAGATTAATACGCATTAGCCATCATTTGCTATCGCTAAATTCCATTCGCTGTCACTAATATTTATACGCATTAGCCATCACTTGCTATCGCTAAATTTCATTCGCTGTCGCTAATATTAATACGCATTAGCCATCACTTGCTATCGCTAAATTCCATTCGCTGTCGGTAATATTAACACGCATTAGTCATCACTTGCTATCGCTAAATTCCATTCGCTGTCGCTAATATTAACAAGCATTAGCCATCACCTACTATCGCTAAATTCCATTCGCTGTCGCTTATCATAGGGACCTTTAGATTTGACTACGAGTAGGAGATTGAGGACCAGTACGACTTCTCAAATCTAGTTCGCGTGCTTTAGATAATCACTTTTGATAGCAATTCTGTTTCTACCATCTCCTTTTCCGTTATTAATCAATATTTCAGAGTAAGGGATTTGTGAAGGTGACTGGTATGAAGTTTCAAAGTCGTACTCGTACTCGATCTCGTACTCGTACTCAAATCTAAAGTCCCCTATTAACACGCATTAGCCTAGATTTCCTATCGCTCAATTCAATTCGCTGTTGCTAATATTAATACGCATTAGTAACCATTTGCTATCGCTAAATTCCATTCGCTGTCGCTAATATTAATACGCATTAGCCATCACTTCCTATCGCTAAATTCCATTTGTTGTTGGTAATATTAATACGCATTAGCCATCACATGGAATCGCTAAATTCCATTCGCTGTCGCTATATTAATACGCATTAGCCATCACTTGCTATCGCTAAATTCCATTTGTTGTTGCTAATATTAATACGCATTAGCCATCATTCGCTATCGCTAAATTCCATTCGCTGTCGCTAATATTAATACGCATTAGCCATCACTTCCTATCGCTAAATTCCATTTGTTGTTGGTAATATTAATACGCATTAGCCATCACTTGCTATCGCTCAATTCCATTTGCTGTTCCTAATATTAATACGCATTAGCCATCATTTGATATCGCTAAATTCCATTCGCTGTCACTAATATTTATACGCATTAGTCATCACTTGCTATCGCTAAATTCCATTCGCTGTCGCTAATATTAATCCGTATTAGCCATCATTTGCTCTCGCTAAATTCCATTTGCTGTCGGTAATATTAACATGCATTAGCCATCACTTGCTATCGCTAAATTCCATTCGCTGTCGCTAATATTAACACGCATTAGCCATCACTTGCTATCGCTAAATTCCATTCGCTGTTGCTAATCTAAGTACGCATTAGCCATCATTTGATATCGCTAATTCCATTCGCTGTTGCTAATATTAACACGTATTAGCCATCATTTGCTATCGCTAAACTCTATTCGCTGTCGCTAATATTAATACGCATGAGCTATCATTTGCTATCGCTAAATTCCATTTGTTGTTGCTGATATTAATACGCATTAGCCATCACTTCCTATCGCTAAATTCCATTTGTTGTTAGTAATAGTAATACGCATTAGCCATCATTCGCTATCGCTAAATTCCATTCGCTGTTCCTAATATTTATACGCATTAGCCATCACTTGATATCGCTAAATTCCATTCGCTGTCGCTAATATTAACACGCATTAGCCATCACTTGGTTTCGCTAACTTCCATTCACCTTCGCTAATATTAATACGCATTAACCATCACATGCTATCGCTAAATTCCATTTGCTGTTTCTAATATTAATACGCATTAGCCATCACTTGATATCGCTAAATTCCATTCGCTGTCGCTAATATTAATACGCATTAGCCATCACTCTCTTTCGCTAAATTCCATTCGTTGTCGCTAACATTAATACGCATTTGCCATCACTTGCTTTCGCTAAATTCCATTCGCTGTCGCTAATATTAATACGTATTAGCCATCACATGCTATCGCTAAATTCCATTTGCTGTTGCTAATATTAATACGCATTAGGCATCACTTGATATCGCTAAATTCCATTCGCTGTCGCTAATATTAATACGCATTAGCCATCACTTGCTTTCGCTAAATTCATTCGTTGTTGCTAATATTAATACGCATTAGCCATCACTAGCTATCGCTAAATTCCATTCGCTGTCGCTAAGATTAATACGCATTAGCCATCATTTGCTATCGCTAAATTCCATTCGCTGTCACTAATATTTAAACGCATTAGTCATCACTTGCTATCGCTAAATTCCATTCGCTGTCGCTAATACTAATACGCATTAGCCATCACTTGCTATCGCTAGATTCCTGTCGCTGTCGCTAATATTAATACGAATTAGCCATCATTTGCTATAGCTAAATTCCATTCGCTGTCGCTAATAGTAATACGCATTAGCCACCATTTGCTATCGCTAAATTCTATTCGCTGTCGCTAATATTAATACGCATTAGCCATCACTTTCTATCGCTAAATTCCATTCGCTGTCGCTTATCATAGGGACCTTTAGATTTGACTACGAGTAGGAGATTGAGGACCAGTATGACAATATTAATAGGCATTAGTAACCATTTGCTATCGGTAAATTCCATTCCCTGTTGCTAATATTAATACGAATTAGCCATCACTTGCTTTCGCTTAATTCCATTCGTTGTTGGTAATATTAATACGCATTAGCCATCTTTCGCTATCGCTCAATTCCATTTGCTGTTCCTAATATTAATACGCATTAGCCATCACTTTCTATCGCTAAATTCCATTCGCTGTCGCTTATCATAGGGACCTTTAGATTTGACTACGAGTAGGAGATTGAGGACCAGTATGACAATATTAATAGGCATTAGTCATCATTTGCTATCGCTCAATTCCATTCCCTGTCGCTAATATTAATACGAATTAGCCATCACTTGCTTTCGCTAAATTCCATTCGTTGTAGCTAATATTAATACGCATTAGCCATCACTAGCTATCGCTTAATTCCATTCGCTGTCGCTAAGATTAATACGCATTAGGCATCATTTGTTATCGCTAAATTACACATCGGGCAGAATGCCTGGACATCATTAATTATTCATAACCAGCGAAGCGGGCAAATTTGAATGTGAGCGCGCCTTGGGAAGCCCAGAACAGTAAGTAAGTAAGTAAGTAAGTAAGTAAGTAAGTAAGTAAGTAAGTAAGTAAGTAAGTAAGTAAGTAAGTAAGTAAGTAAGTAAGTAAGTAAGTAAGTAAGTAAGTAAGTAAGTAAGTAAGTAAGTAAGTAAGTAAGTAAGTAAGAACTTTATTAATGTGTCGAAATCGCTAGCATACAATGTATACTAATTGGGGACACCAAGCTAAAAATTAGTTATCAAGTAAATAAAATAGAAATATATGTACATATGTATATATTGAATAAACGGTGCGTCATGCATTAAAGTCAATTATGAAATATATTTACATGTGTATATATTGAATAGGTAATGAGTCATGCATTATCTGAAGATAAGTTGTTAGTTGTTACATAAAACACAGTCTTTGCAAGTATAATCCAGCAGGCTTGTAAAATTAACCTTTTTTAACGCGTTTTTTAAAAGTGTCTAGTGATTTAGACGATCGGATAGATTTGTCAAGTTTGGACCAAATGACAGGCCCTAGATAAGTCAGGCTGTGTTTGCCATAAGCAACAGTCCGAAATCTCGGTATGACGAAATCAGAGTTTCTAAGATGATACTGAGAATTAGTAGCGACAAATAAGTCAGCAATGTAAGGAGGGGCCAGACCATATTTGACTTTATACATTATGGTTGCAATAGCCTGGAGTCTTCGCGTATAAAGTGTTGGTAGTCTCGCTCTTTGCAAGAGTTCCTCATACATCGATTTATTCTCACAATAAACAGCGCAGCAGAAGTTTATTGGCCGCCCCGAAAAGTATTTGATCAACTCCAAACAAGCATCCTGCCTCTCGGCTACAGGCTTAATGAATCCTCCTGTGATCGTGTTGGACGCACAGTTGGCGAAAACGTGAGGCGAAGGATAGAGGCGATAACTAACGGAAAAAAGAGAAAAAAAATACGAACGGAGACCTAAATTAACATTGCTTTTACATCGGTAAAATAAAGAATGGGGAGGAAAATAAGGGTGCGTGGATTGAAAAGAAATTTGAAAAGCAAGAGACTAATGACTACTTATCATAAACTTTTAGTTGGTTATGAACTTTCTTTTTATTTGGTTGGCTTCTAAAGAAGCCGTTTTTGTTCTTATGTCTGAGAAGTCTTACTAGACTCTCAGAGAGCTCCTGAAAGATATCTTTTCCTGAAGACCAAGCGTAGTCGTTCGACTGGACGGGATACTTTTTTGCCATCTTGATAAAACGACGGGGACTTGGACAGCAACAGGCGTAGGGTTAACTGCACTATTCGGCATCGGTTCCCATTTGCGTTGATTGCTCATTCCAGGTAAGGCGCGAGGCCGGCGTCCTTGAGATCTTGGTCGCAGATGTCGGTTGGTGTTCGCTGGATCTCTGCTGGAAGGTTTGGAAACAAGAACCGGATCACATCGTGGCGAATTTCTATTGATTCTTCGTATTGAAGAGGGATTTTCATTCCCCTTTCAAAGACGAGACCGATTCTAACTCTCGGGCTTCCTCTACGCGAATCGGGTCTGGATCAGGACTTTCAAAGGCCTCGATCATCTCGGCTGGCAAGTGGGCATTTGGTTCCCAAGTGTTCTGACTGGAAGAGTATCCCTGCCACTTAACCATGAATACAGGCTTGCCGTTTTGGATCCTTTTGGCGACAATACGTTCAGCTTGAAATACACCAAGAAGGCGCGCCCAGGCGCGTGGAATTACGACGCTATCAAGGCTCTTGTAATAGCCCAGTGGTGGACGACAACGCTTCTCCATGTTAACAGCACTGAGTGTGGTTGCAATTTGAAGGTCATTGGAGTATTTATGATGCTCAACGATGCGACAAAGGTTTGCCGGCGGATCGAAATATACCAATGGCTAACAATCGGCTTCGACAAATGATTAATATTAATCAATGGCCTTGCTTTTAAGCTCTGAAAAGATTCGCGCATGACGGAAAACTGAAAAGTCCAAAGTACCCAAAAACACTATGAAAATGAGAAAATAGTTTTCAGTCTTTCTCACTTGTCGCTTCCCAATTCCTTGGCCTCTCTACGCTCGCGCGAACGACTGTCAATATTAACCCACAGTCATCACAAACCCTCGCTCGCGCAAAGTGAGTTCGAGAAGTTAAAACTGAAATGCGGTATACAGGACGCGTGAAAGGACGGCATTTTTTCTTTGTTGCCCGATCGCAACATGTTAAGTGTCCCTGAATGAAATCAAACTAAACCTATGGAATGAAATAATTAAACTAGCAAACCTTACAACTTTTTGGTTCGTTTACAGGTATTACGCGCGAATGTGTGATTTTAGTAAACAAAAGATAAAACAATAGCAGGCAGTGTCTATTGTTTCTTTCTCCCGCCTACTCCATACTAATGAGGGTAGCTGCGCGTGCATAAAAACCAATCAAATACGTGCTTCTTACGCGTCTATGAATAATAACGAGCAATATACAAGTCCTGCGAAGTTTCTTGAACTGTAAGTAAATGTCCCGAGAACAATAGGCATTCAGCCCGATGTTCGCTGTCGCTAATATTAATACGAATTAGCCACCATTTGCTATCGCTTAATTTCATTCGCTGTTGCTAATATTAATACGCATTAGCCACCATGTGCTATCGCTCAATTCCATTCGCTGTCGCTAATATTAATACGCATTACCCATCACTTGCTATCGCTAAATTCCATTCGCTGTCGCTAATATTAATGCGCATTAGCCACAATGTGCTATCCCTCAATTCCATTCGCTGTCGCTAATATTAATACGCATTAGCCATGACTTACTATCGCTCAATTCCATTCGCTGTCGCTATATTAATGCGCATTAGCCACCATTTGCTATCGCTAAATTCCATTCGCTTTTGCTAATATGAATAAGCATTAGCCATCACTTGCTATCGCTCAATTCCATTCGCTGTCGCTAATATTAATACGCATTAGCCATGACTTACTATCGCTCAATTCCATTCGCTGTCGCTATATTAATGCGCATTAGCCACCATTTGCTATCGCTAAATTCCATTCGCTTTTGCTAATATGAATAAGCATTAGCCATCACTTGCTATCGCTCAATTCCATTCGCTGTCGCTAATATTAATACGCATTGGCAATCATTTGCTAGCGGTAAATTCCATTCGCTGTTGCTAAAGTAATGGCTAATGCCAAGTGATGGCTAATGCGTATTAATAATAGCGACAGTGAATGGAATTTAGCGATAGCAAGTGATGGCTAATGCGTATTAATATTAGCAACAGCGAAAAGAATTCAGCGATAGCAAATGATGGCTCATACGAATTAATATAAGGAACAGCGAATGGAATTTAGTGATAGCAAATGATGGCTAATGCGTATTAATATTACCGACAGCGAATGGAATTTAGCGATAGCAAACGAATGCTTATGCGTATTAATATTAGCGACAGCGAATGGAATTTAGCGATTGCAAGTGATGGCTAATGCGTATTAATATTAGCAACAGCGACTAGAATTCAGCGATAGCAAATGATGGGTAATACGTATTAATATTACCAACAGCTAAATTCCATTCGCTATTGCTAATATTAATACCTATTAGCCATCATTTGCTACCGCTAAATTCCCTTTGTTGTTGCTAATATTAATACCGATTAGCCATCATTTGCTATCGCTCAATGCCATTTGCTGTTCCTAACATTAATACGCATTAGCCATCATTTGCTATCGCTAAATTCCATTTGCTGTTGCTAATATTAATACGCATTAGCCATAATTTGCTATCGCTAAATTCCATTCGCTGTCGCTAATATTAATACGCATTAGCCATCTGATGCTCTCGCTAAATTCCATTTACTGTTGCTGATCTTAATACGCATTAGCCATCACTTGCAATCGCTAAATTACATTCGCTGTCGCTAATATTAAAACGCATTAGCCAACACTTTCTATCGCTGAATTCCAGGCACTGTCGCTATTATTAATACGCATTAGCCATCACTTGGCATTAGCCATCACTTTAGCAAAAGCGAATGGAATTGAGCTATCGCTAAATTCCATTCGTTGTCACTAATATTTATACGCATTAGCCATCACTTGCTATCGCTAAATTCCATTCGCTCTCGCTAATATTAATACGCATTAGCCATCAGTTGGTATCGCTACATTCCATTCGCTATCGCTAATATTAATACGCATTAGCCATCACTTGCTATCGCTAAATTACATTCGCTGTCGCTAATATTAATACGAATTAGCCATCATTTGCTATAGCTAAATTCCATTCGCTGTCGCGAATATTAATAGGCATTAGCAACCATTTGCTATCGCTAAATTCTATTCGATGTCGCTAATATTAATTCGCACTAGCCATCACTTTCTATCGCTAAATTCCAATCGCTGTCGCTTATAATAGGGTCCTTTAGATTTGACTACGAGTACGAGGTTGAGGAGCAGTACGACTTCTCAAATCTATTTCGCGTGCTTTAGATAATCACTTTTGATAGCAATTCTGTTTCTACCATGTCCTTTTCTGTTATTAATCAATATTTTAGAGTAAGGGATTTGTGAAGGTGACTGCTATGAAGTTTGAAAGTCGTACTCGTACGCGATCTCGTAATCGTACTCAAATCTAAAGTCCCCTATTAACACGCATTAGCCAGAATTTCCCATCGCTCAATTCCATTCGCTGTCACTAATGTTAATACGCATTAGCCATCATTTGTTATTGCTAAATTCTATTCGCTGTCGCTAAAATTAATACGCATTAGCGATCATTAGCAATGGCTGAATTCCATTCGCTGTCGCTAATATTAATGCGAATTAGCCATCATTTACGATCGCTCAATTCCATTCGCTGTCGCTAATATTAATACGCATTAGCCATCACTTGCTATCGCTAAATTCTATTCGGTGTCGCTAATATTAATACGCATTAGCCATCATTTGCTATCGCTAAATTCCATTCGCTGTCGCTCATATTAATACGCATTAACCATCATTTGTTATCGCTAAATTCCATTCGCTGTCGCTAATATTAATACGCATTAACCATCACTTGCTATCGCTAAATTCCATTCGCTGTCGCTAGTATTAATACACATTAACCATCACTTGCTATCGCTAAATTCCATTCGCTGTCGCTTATATTTATACGCATTAGCCTTCATTTGCTATCGCTAAATTCCAATCGCTGTTGCTAAAGTGATGGCAAATGCCAAGTGCTGGCTAATACGTATTAATATTAGCAACAGCGAATAGATTTTAGCGATAGCAAATGATGGATAATGCGTATTAAGATTAGCAACAGCGAATAGAATTCAGCGATAGCAAATGATGGCTAATACGTATTAATATTAGAAACAGCGAATGAAATTTAGCGATAACAAATGATCGCTGATGCGTATTAATATTAGCGAAAGCGAATGGAATGTAGCGATAGCAAGTGATGGCTAATAGGTATTAATATCAGCAACAGCGAATGGAATTTAGCGATAGCAAATGATAGCTAATGCCAATTAATATTAGCGACAGCGACTGGAATTTAGCGATTGCAAGTGATGGCTAATGCGTATTAATATTAGCAAATTAGCAACAGCGAATAGAATTCAGCGATAGAAAATGATGGCTAATTCGTATTAATAGTAGCAACAGCGAAATTCCATTCGCTGTTGCTAATAATAATACGTATTAGCTATCATATGCTATCGCTAAATTCCATTTATTGTTGCTAATATTAATACCGATTAGCCATCACATGCTATCGCTAAATTCCATTTCCTGTTGCTAATATTAATACGCATTAGCCATCACTTGCAATCGCTAAATTACATTCGCTGTGGCTAGTATTAATACGCATTAGCCATCATTTGCTATCGCTAAACTCCATTCGCTGTTGCTAATATTAATACGTATTAGGATCATTTGCTATCGCTACATTCTATTCGCTGTGGCTAATATTAATACGCATTAGCCATCATTCGCTATCGCTAAATTCCATTCGCTGTCGGTAATATTAATACGCATTAGCCATCACTAGCTCTTGCTAAATTCTATTCAGTGTCGCTAATATTAATACGCATTAGCCATCACTTGCTATGGCTAAATTCCATTCGCTGTCGCTAATATTAATACGCATTGGCCATCACTTGCTATGGCTAAATTCTATTCGCTGTCGAGAATATTAATACGCATTACCCATCACTTGCAATCGCTTAATTCTATTCGCTGTCGCTAATATTAATACGCATTAGCAATCATTTCCTATCGCTACATTCCATTTCCTTTGCTAACATTAACACGCATTAGGCATCACTTGCTATCGCTAAATTCTATTCGGTGTGGCTAATATTAATACGCATTAGCCATCAATTGCTATGTCTAAATTCCATTCGCTGTCGCTAATATTAATACGCATTAGCCATCACTTGCTATAGCTAACTTCCATTCCCTATCGCTAATATTAATACGCATTAGCCGCCATATGGTATCGCTAAATTCAATTCGTTGTTGCTACTATTAATACGCATTAGCCATCACCCTCTTTCGCTAAATTCCACTCGCTGTCGCTAATATTAATACGCATTAGCCATCATTTGGTATCGCTAAATTCCATTTGTTGTTGCTCATATCAAAACGCATTAGCGATCATTCGCTATGGCTAAATTCCATTTGCTGTCGCTAATATTAATGCGCATTAGCGATCGTTTCCGATCGCTAAATTCCATTCGCTATCGCTAATATTAACACGCATTAGCCATCACATGCTCTCGCTAAATGCTATTCGGTGTCGCTAATAGTAATACGGATTAGCCATCACTTGCTTTGGCTAAATTCAATTCGCTGTCGCTAATAATACGCATTAGCCATCAGTTGCTATGGCTAAATTCTATTCGCTGTCGATAATATTAATAGCCATTAGCCATCACGTCCTACCGCTTAATTCCTTTCAGTGTCCCTATTATTAATACGCATTACCCATCACTTGCAATCGCTTAATTCCATTCGCCGTCGCTAATATTAATACGCATTAGACATCATTTGCTATCGCTAAATTCCATTCGCCTTTGCTAACATTAACACGCGTTAGCCATTACTTGCTATCGCTAAATTGTATTCGGTGTGGCTAATATTAATACGCATTAGCCATCACTGGCTATGGCTAAATTCCATTCGCTGTCGCTAATATTAATACGCATTAGCGATCACATGGAATCACTAAATTGCATTCGCTGTCTATTAATACGCATTAGCCGCCATTTGGTATCGCTGAATTCCATTCGCTGTGGCTAATATTAATACGCATTAGCCATCACTCGCTGTCGTTAAATTCCATTCCCTGTCGGTAATATTAATACGCATTAGGTATCACTTGGTATCGCTAAATTCCATTTGCTGTCGCTAATATTAATACGCATTAGCCACCATTTGCTATCGCTAAATTCCATTCGCTATCGGTAATATTAATACGCATTAGCCATCATTTTCTATCGCTAAATTCCATTCGCTATCGCTAATATTAATACGCATTAGCCATCATTCGCTATCGCTAAATTCCATTCGCTGTCGCTAATATTAATACGCATTAGCCATCATTTCCTATCGCTAAATTCCATTCGCTGTCGCTAATATTAATACGCATTAGCCATCATTCGCTATCGCTAAATTCCATTCGCTATCGCTAATATTAATACGCATTAGCCATCATTCGCTATCGCTAAATTCCATTCGCTGTCGCTAATATTAACACGCATTAGCCATCACTTCCTATGGCTAAATTCTATTCGGTGTGGCTAATATTAATACGCATTAGCTATCATTTTCTATCGCTAAATTCCATTCGCTGTCGCTAATATTAATACGCATTAGCCATCACTCGCTATCGGTCAATTCTATTCGCTATCGCTACTATTAATACGCATTAGCCATCATTCGCTATTGCTAAATTCCATCCGCTGTCGGTAATATTAATACGCATTGGCCATCACTCGCTATCGCTCAATTCCATTTGCTATCGCTAATTTTAATACGCATTAGCCATCACTCGCTATCGCTAAATTCCATACGCTGTCGCTAATATTAATACGCATTAGCCATAACTCGCTATGGCTAAATTCCGTTTACTGTCGCTAATATTAATGTGCATTAGCCATCGTTTCCGATCACTAAATTCCTTTCGCTGTCGCTAATATTAACACGCATTAGCCATCACTAGCTCTCGCCAAATTCTATTCGGTGTCGCTAATATTAATACGCATTAGCCATCACTTGCTATGGCTAAATTCCATTCGCTGTCGAGAATATTAATACGCATTAGCCATCACTTGCAATCGCTTAATTCTATTCGCTGTCGCTAATATTAATACGCATTAGCCATCATTTCCTATCGCTAAATTCCATTTGCGTTTGCTAACATTAACACGCATTAGCCATCACTAGCTCTCGCTAAATTCTATTCGGTGTCGCTAATATTAATACGCATTAGCCATCACTTTCTATGGCTAAATTCCATTCGCTGTCGAGAATATTAATACGCATTACCCATCACTTGCAATCGCTTAATTCTATTCGCTGTCGCTAATATTAATACGCATTAGCCATCATTTGCTATCACTAAATTCCATTCGCTGTTCCTTATATTAATTCGTATGAGCCATCATTTGCTATCGCTAAATTCCATTCGCTGTTGCTAATATTAATACGCATTAGCCATCACTTGCTATGGCTAAATTCCATTCGCTGTCGCTTATATTAATACGCATTAGCCATCACTTGCTATCGCTAAATTCTATTCGGTGTCGCTAATATTAACACGCATTAGCCATCACTTGATATCGCTAAATTCTATTCGGTGTGGCTAATATTAATACGCATTAGCCATCATTTTCTATCGCTAAATTCTATTCGGTGTCGCTAATATTAATACGCATTAGCCATCATTTTCTATCGCTAAATTCTATTCGGTGTGGCTAATATTAATACGCATTAGCCATCATTTTCTATCGCTAAATTCCATTCGCTGTCGCTAATATTAATACGCATTAGCCATCACTCCCTATCGGTAAATTCTATTCGCTATCGCTAATATTAATACGCATTAGCCATCATTCGCTATTGCTAAATTCCATTCGCTGTCGGTAATATTAATACGCATTGGCCATCACTCGCTATCGCTCAATTCCATTCGCTATCGCTAATTTTAATACGCATTAGCCATCACTCGCTATCGCTAAATTCCATACGCTGTCGCTAATATTAATACGCATTAGCCATAACTCGCTATGGCTAAATTCCGTTTACTGTCGCTAATATTAATGTGCATTAGCCATCGTTTGCGATCACTAAATTCCATTCCCTGTCGCTAATATTAACACGCATTAGCCATCACTAGCTCTCGCTAAATTCTATTCGGTGTCGCTAATATTAATACGCATTAGCCATCACTTGCTATGGCTAAATTCCATTCGCTGTCTCTAATATTAATACGCATTAGCCATCACTTGCTATGGCTAAATTCTATTCGCTGTCGAGAATATTAATACGCATTAGCCATCACTTGCAATCGCTTAATTCTATTCGCTGTCGCTAATATTAATACGCATTAGCCATCATTTCCTATCGCTAAATTCCATTTGCCTTTGCTAACATTAACACGCATTAGGCATCACTTGCTATCGCTAAATTCTATTCGGTGTGGCTAATATTAATACGCATTAGCCATCAATTGCTATGTCTAAATTCCATTCGCTGTCGCTAATATTAATACGCATTAGCCATCACTTGCTATAGCTAACTTCCATTCCCTATCGCTAATATTAATACGCATTAGCCGCCATATGGTATCGCTCAATTTAATTAGTTGTTGCTACTATTAATAATACGCATTAGCCATCACCCTCTTTCGCTAAATTCCACTCGCTGTCCCTAATATTAATACGCATTAGCCATCATTTGGTATCGCTAAATTCCATTTGTTGTTGCTCATATCAAAACGCATTAGCGATCATTCGCTATGGCTAAATTCCATTTGCTGTCGCTAATATTAATGCGCATTAGCGATCGTTTCCGATCACTAAATTCCATTCGCTATCGCTAATATTAACACGCATTAGCCATCACATGCTCTCGCTAAATGCTATTCGGTGTCGCTAATAGTAATACGGATTAGCCATCACTTGCTATGGCTAAATTCAATTCGCTGTCGCTAATATTAATACGCATTAGCCATCAGTTGCTATGGGTAAATTCTATTCGCTGTCGATAATATTAATAGCCATTAGCCATCACGTCCTACCGCTTAATTCCTGTCAGATTCAATCATGTAATGGCGGCGCTTTGCGCTGTGCAAAGATAAATTTGGACACTGTTAACTTACTCTGTTTATTTAAATGTTGAATGTTCCTCCTTGAATGTCCGCCCCCTTGTTTTTGTTTGATTGCGTCTCGGTAAAATCATCAAACGGTAAACCCAGTGGAACAAAACAGGAAACCGAAGCCATGTTTTCAAAATATAGATTTGGAGCGGCCGCTGAGTTGAAGCCCGCACTTCTCGGAAGCTATTTGAGTGCTTTGCTCTGATTGGCTTAGTGATACTACTCTGGACGGTGATTGGTTATATTTTTACATGTGAAGAATGCTGTACGCGAAGCAGATTGGACGTATCGCTTTTTTCACATGTGAAAAATAGCCCATATAGAATTATATTTGCAAGGTTTCCTGCCTAAAATTCTTCCTATATATATATATATATATATATATGCATATATATATATATATATATATATATATATATAATAATATAACAATGTGTTTCTACTCAATCTCGTTTCATATGGACTTTAATACAGATCTGTTTCGTAGACCAACAAAGAGTTAGTCCACTCATCAGTTAAATTCCATATACACTGTAGCATCGCTAAGGTTTATATACATCAGCAGTATGATCGTAACAAAATTCAAACTTAAATAACAATGGTAATATACATTTGTAAGCTTATGATTGGTCCTTGAGGATGCGATTGAATTTAAGCAGAAACTTTCGCTTGTGCCTGCAATTTGATACGAGTTCGTTACGTTTGTTGAGCGTTGCCATGTCCGGTTTATATAAAATATAGAATTTCTCGGTGTTACACAGGTTGCATCGTTTGGTAAGATTGCTATAAGATTTGGTCTTGGCTAGAATTTTCCAGGAGATTGCGAAGTCTTTCTTTTGATCTTTTAGTTGCCATAGGTGTTTGCTTAGTTCTGTGTCATTTTTTCTACTTTCGTGTTTGAATGACATCTGGTGGTTTCGCCATCTCGTCTTGAACTCCGTGGCGGTGAGGCCGACGTATGTCTCAGTGCTTTCAGCAGTGGTGATAGTGGCTTGGTACACTACTTCCTTAACTAGACATTGTCCTTTTAAAGGGCATTTGTTTGGCTCTCTGCAGTTACAGGGTTTGGGGTTGCTTTTTCTTCAGGTGGCGTGTTCTGTCTTAGAATAGTTCTGTTGTGTCCATCGATGACCTGTTTTATGTTTGGTGAACAGCTGTAACTTAGCTTAAGATTATTTTTGTTAAAGAGTTTTCTTAATTTATGTCTAGGTGGGAAACAGTTCTCGATCAAATTTAGAAATTCTCTTCCTATGTTAGTTCGCACATTTTTACTAAATGGTGGATTGAACCCAGATTATGTTCCTCTGCCTCTTTCTCTTGTTGGTGGTTGATTCTGGTGACTGCTTTTGTGCTGGGGTGAATTTAAGGGTGTATAAATAACCGCTTTTCTGCAATGCTTCTTGGTAGGGTGGAGCTGCTTCATTGAAAGCTTCCTCGTCTGATGAGATTTCAGATAATCTTTTGTTAATTGCCTCAGGGATGTTCTTTATTATGCATGGGGGGTGGTTGGATTTGCTGTGGACATAGAGCGGAGTGGTTGTTTCATAACCTTCGATATAGTGAAATTCTATCCTTCCATATCAGAGACACTAGACCAGCGTGCCCTTGACTTCGCAGCCAATTATGTGACCATTTCCGATGATGACCGTCACATAATCCTACAAGCTAAACAATCCCTTCTTTTCAACAACGGAAACCCTTGGCAGAAGAGAAACACCGGCACGCTCTTCGACGTCACCATGGGTAGCTATGACGGAGCTGAAACATGTGAATTAGTCGGAATCTACATCCTCTCGCAGCTCAAAGAAATACCTTACACCATGGAAATTAGGCTTTACAGAGATGACGGCTTGGTAGTCCTCGACCAAACCCCACAAAAAATTGAAAAAATTAAAAAAGAAATCTGCAAAGTGTTCGCCAAAAACAACCTACGCATCACTATCGAAGCCAACAAAAAGGTCGTAAATTTCCTTGACGTAACACTAGACCTAACCACTGAGAAGTACAAGCCTTATTCGAAGCCGACAACCACTCCGCCTTATGTCCACAGCAAATCCAACCACCCCCCATGTATAATAAAGAACATCCCTGAGGCAATTAACAAAAGATTATCTGAAATCTCATCAGACGAGGAAGCTTTCAATGAAGCAGCTCCACCCTACCAAGAAGCATTGCAGAAAAGCGGTTATTTATACACCCTTTAGACTGTGAACAGGCTCCGCGGCTGGGGATAACGAAAAGAACTGGTCGCGGCAACTGGCTGCGGCGAGGGAATTGGCCGAGTGGGGACTGGGAAGGGGAAAAACGGCGAAGCCTGTTGGCACACCATTGAAGTCGCCATTCCGCCCCTTTGAACAAACCTGTCATTAATCTGTCAATGAGTTGTCATTAGCGTTACTTGGATGCATTGGAATGTAAATAGATCGCACGTGAAAATGACAGCTCGCACGAAATACGCGCCTTTCTCCGCTGTTTTGAAATGGAGCGGGCCGATTCTGTAAAAAGAATTTAATTTGCGGTTCCAAAAGGGTAAACTCGGTACCGGTATTTAGTGCATCTAAAAATAAGGAACTTCTTGTTGTTCCCGGCCAAGAAAGTATCATTTTAGCTGAATCACTAGAAAAACTTGGGCTTCAAGTGAGGCAAGAAGAAGGCTTTTCCAACGTAAGTTGCATGCCATGTGCTCGACAAGCCGTTCGTCTGTCGAACTCCTTCACCGTTCTTACAAGCCAATGCAACGAAAGCCCTGTCGGCTCTTCAACGGTCGATAAAAGTCCCGAGTCTGGCAACAAAAGATCAGTGACAGTTCGTTCGCCGTCGGGAGTGACACCATCGGCTAAGCGAAATAGAGATGACACACCAGAAGCGGCAAACACAACCGGGAACCAAACGACTGAAAAAACTTCGCGCCGTGCGCTAAATTTTATCCACCAAGTAGTAAACGATGAAACCCCGGAGGAAAACCCGCTAACAGTGGAAAAAAAATCCAGGTTTCGATGGAAATTCCTCAAGATAAAAGGAGCATGGTGGTCAAGGTTAGTTGAATGAAAATTAAGCTTATTCGGGTTGCACGACAATGTTTACGACTCAGCTGAATGCGTGCGTAATCACTGCCACTCTGCCAGTAGTGTTTATATTTTATAATTTAAGTAAAATTTCGATTTCTTGTTTCAGATCTTTATTGGGTACCCGAATACAGGAAAAGTAGACGAGTATGAATGCAGTGATGCCATGGAGAAGAAAGCCGTAAAAAATATTGCAAAGAAAAAATTAAAACGCTGACAACAAGGGAGAATCTCATAGAATACAGATAGCCAAATATGAGTGGAGATACACGCAATCATGACCCACGATCATTGCTGTAGTATGCTGTAATAATGACAAGCGAAACGACAGTGGCGATAATTTGTCGTTTTTCAACTTTCCTTCAAAACTCTCACAGAGATCGCAGTGTATTGCCGTGATAAAGCGAGATGAAGAGCCGCTTTTTGGAGTGAGTTAGTGGAGTCGTGACCAGCGAGTAAACTTTAAGACTCAGCTAGCACATGAAGTATTTACTCGATACATATCCAGAGCAACTGCAGTCGATTCTACCAGCCTCCTTACATCCTAGATCAAGAACGGCTCTACTTTTCTGCGCTCCACTCACTTCAAGCCAAGCAATAATAAAATGATAACCAGGCTTCCAAGTCTAAAACCAGGAGTTGTGCCATTGCAGTTTACATAGACCAAGGACAGTAAAAACCGCCCACAAGATAAAATTGATCCAGGAAACGAGTTTGAAACAACAAATTAAAACGCTGACAACAAGGGAGAATCTCATAGAATACAGATAGTCAAATATGAGTAAATAAAAACAAACAAATCAGTGCCAGGCAAATCCGGTGGGAAGGATTCCAAAAACATCCTTTTTCTCGACCAGAGAACGCAGGCAATGTTTCTGCTCGACTTTTAGCTGAGTGATGTGAACAAAATCCCTGAGCGAATCGCTCAACGCTTTCTCAAAAAGATCGTTCTCCACGTTCTCAACGTCAGCTGCCATATTCTCAAATCGAGCGATATGCTAATATGCAGCTTCCAACGGTCGGTGTATTGCGCAAAATGTAAATGATAGATCCTGTCAACAATCAGTCTTCTAGCCAATCACAGTTTGCACTAGAATCTAGTGCACAGCAGGTACCTTGGAACGGCGGCACGTAATCAAAGTCCACAGGCTTCGCCGTTTTTCCCCTCCCCAGTCCCCACTCGGCCAATTCGCTCGCCGCAGGCAGTTGGCCATTTTTCCCGCCGCGAACAGTTCTTTTCGTTTTCCCCAGCCGCGGAGCCTGTTCACAGGCTATACACCCTTAAATTCACCCCAGCACAGCAGCAGTCACCAGAATCAACAACCACCAAGAGAAAGAGGCAGAGGAACATAATCTGGGTTCAATCCACCATTTAGTAAAAATGTGCGAACTAATATAGGAAGAGAATTTCTAAATTTGATCGAGAACTGTTTCCCACCTAGACATAAATTAAGAAAACTCTTTAACAAAAATAATCTTAAGCTAAGTTACAGCTGTTCACCAAACATAAAACAGGTCATCGATGGACACAACAGAACCATTCTAAGACAGAACACGCCACCTGAAGAAAAAGCAACCCCCAAACCCTGTAACTGCAGAGAGCCAAACAAATGCCCTTTAAAAGGACAATGTCTAGTTAAGGAAGTAGTGTACCAAGCCACTATCACCACTGCTGAAAGCACTGAGACATACGTCGGCCTCACCGCCACGGAGTTCAAGACGAGATGGCGAAACCACCAGATGTCATTCAAACACGAAAGTAGAAAAAATGACACAGAACTAAGCAAACACCTATGGCAACTAAAAGATCAAAAGAAAGACTTCGCAATCTCCTGGAAAATTCTAGCCAAGACCAAATCTTATAGCAATCTTACCAAACGATGCAACCTGTGTAACACCGAGAAATTCTATATTTTATATAAACCGGACATGGCAACGCTCAACAAACGTAACGAACTCGTATCAAATTGTAGGCACAAGCGAAAGTTTCTGCTTAAATTCAATCGCATCCTCAAGGACCAATCATAAGCTTACAAATGTATATTACCATTGTTATTTAAGTTTGAATTTTGTTACGATCATACTGCTGATGTATATAAACCTTAGCGATGCTACAGTGTATATGGAATTTAACTGATGAGTGGACTAACTCTTTGTTGGTCTACGAAACAGATCTGTATTAAAGTCCATATGAAACGAGATTGAGTAGAAACACATTGTTATCACCGCTCCATTATTGTTGAGCACTATCCTGGATTTATCAGTGTGGAACTCACCTGAAGTTATATATATATATATATATATATATATATATATATATATATATATATATATATATATATATATATATATATATATATATATATCTGTCTGAATTTGCAAGAACGTACCCGCAGAAATTTTGAGCCGCTTGACCGAAATGGGTCCAAAACTGGCCTTTTTTGCATCCGGAGGGCCCCGCAATCACTCCACAGCACTGAGCGGGAGGGAGTGAGAGAGTGAGAGAGGAGGAGGGGCGGAGGACAAGAGAAAAAAGCACTAATCACTCTTTTAGTCTTTATAATGGCTAATTTGGAGATAGTTTTTGAACGAGAAAAAACCGCACCAAGAAGAGCCACTTTCGCGCAGGTACGTTTTGTCAAATCCAGACAGATATATATATATATATATATATATATAATAATGTCAAAAACATCCACTGTCGTGGTTGTGTCTCCAGACGAATTAAAATAATAGCCAAGAACTGGAAAATACGACTTTGCCTTGCTTGTTCTTGGCTATTATATATATATATATATATATATAAAATGATCAATGGTAGCAAGATTTCAATTCATCATGTTATTGTGACAACGCTGTTTCGTGCGGTCAAAGAATGACCACACTCATCAGGCAATATTTACAAATGACCTTTAAATTACAAGAACTGGCAATAAAAGCTAACTTAAGGTTGTTATGATATTTACAAACAGTTGCTATGGTAAAAAACGAACTTATGGTTGCTATGAGATATAAAAACAGTTGCTATAAGATGTAAAAATAGATGCTACATGACATTTAAAACTGGCGATAAAAGGCAGTTGTTATGAGATGATAAGATACATCGTGTGTTATAAAAAGATTGCGTGTTATTAAAGATTGCCTTACTTGAAAACAAAGTTCTTGAGCCGGTGTCTGTTTCTGTGGGGGCATGTGCTTGCTAGTTCATTCTGCTTGTTTAGACTGCACAAATTCTTCTTACAGCTGATTACAAGTTTCTCAAATAAGCATAAATTACATTTGTTGCTAATACTGTTATAAGGTTATATATATATATATATATATATATATATATATATATATATATATATATTTAGTATAAATCTACTAGCGTTCTATCACGAATGCCGCTCTCTGATTGGCTACGCTACTCACTATCTATTCTGTGATAGATAGTGAGTAGCGGTTGTCATCATAATGGCGGACGCTTCTTCGCGTGTGTCTGCGAGGAGGATTTAGATATTTTACCTGTTTAGTTTTGAAAGACTAGTAGATTTATACTAAAACAATTAGATTATTCGCTCTCGATTTCTATGCGTGATAGCTGATTCGGGCTGCGCCCTCGTCAGCTATCACTCAGCTATCACGCGATAGAAATCTTGAGCTCATAATCTAATTGTTAAATATATATATATATATATATATATATATATATATATATATATATATAATATAGAAAGGTAATGAATTGACGTCTTCATCAGCTATTAAAGTGCTCAATAGATAAACTAGAGCAATATGTATATTTTCAGAGTCGAAGACTTTTATTGCTACTCAGAGTTTCATGCTTCTTGCGAAGCAATCATCAGGCAACTGCCAAAAATAACGGATACATAAGAATATATACAAAATTTGAAAATTTGAAAATACAGAACAATGCCTAGCTGCGTGACACGTAAACGGATATGATTGGTTAATCTAAGCGAGCACTGTCTTTAAGAGGAATTTCTTGGAATGTCTACACGTAGATACCAGTTCGCTTCTATTGTTTAGTGTTGACATTTCGGGTTTACATATAATAAAGTATTTTTCCCATAAACACAAATTGCAACGCTTGTTTACATTTGAATATGACCGGGCCTGTTTTAGCTTACGCCATTTGATGTTGTAGGTAATATTCTTATCCTTTAGGTTCCAAATATATTTACTTAACTCGGTTGCGTGTTTATACCGCTCGTTCCTAAATGAGCATACATGGTTTCTGTATCTTAACTTGAAAGTTGTGTCACAGGAACGAGCGGTATAAACACGCAACCGAGTTAAGTAAATATATTTGGAACCTAAAGGATAAGAATATCACCTACAACATCAAATGGCGTAAGCTAAAACAGGCCCGGTCATATTCAAATGTAAACAAGTGTTGCAATTTGTGTTTATGGGAAAAATACTTTATTATATGTAAACCCGAAATGTCAACACTAAACAATAGAAGCGAACTGGTATCTACGTGTAGACATTCCAAGAAATTCCTCTTAAAGACAGTGCTCGCTTAGATTAACCAATCATATCCGTCTACGTGTCACGCCGCTAGGCATTGTTCTGTATTTTCAAATTTTCAAATTTTGTATATATTCTTATGTATCCGTTATTTTTGGCAGTTGCCTGATGATTGCTTCGCAAGAAGCATGAAACTCTGAGTAGCAATAAATGTCTTCGACCAAATAATCCCACTCTGAAAATATATATATATATATATATATATATATATATATATATATATATATATATATATATATATATATATATATATATATATATATATATATATATATATATATATATATATAATACATATATGTACCGGGCGTGCAATGGTTGTTTTTGTGCTTTCCACGGAGCAGTTCCCATTTGTTTAGCAACAATTATGAGACTTAATCCAGCGGAACGTTCATTTGCTAGAAATGCTTTGTCAGCGTTAAAAATTGTGGTCTATAACCAACACCAGAAGTTTCCACAAGCCTACTTGCACCATACTCATAACTGGGTTCGACATTGATATCGGTTTGATTAAGCTTATTTACAAATAATGTATCGGCAAAACACTTAGAGTAGTTCAGCTTATAACCTGGCGTTGAACCCCAGGGCAAACACTGTTGGGGGAAAAATGCTTTCAAAATGGCGGTCACGAACTGGAAACGTTTTGGCGATCATAAGCTCTTGGCTCGTTTCTGTGAAAAAGGGCTTGTCTATCTGTCCCCTATGTGACATAACTTTGTTTAAAAATATACTGAACAGTCTATCTGACCTTCAACAGACGGAAGTCTTGGCGCTTTACCACGTAAAACTGAGTGACAAACAACCGTAAACAGACACCACTCGGCGAGGAGGAATAGCGGGCGGTTACTCAGCCAGTTTGTATGGAAATGCAAGCGGAGTGGTTAAGAGTGAACGTGTTGTGGCAACCTCGTTTTATAGCCTTGGATTGGTCAAAAATCAATTACAGATTATTACTTTTTCATCAACATTGACGGAATGACAAAGCATGATGAAGAAACTGAAGCAAAGCTTTTAGTAGCATGAAGATGCTCAAGTCGCCCCTTCGCAGCGCTATCTCAGATACGAGGTTGTCCTCGCTATCCGTAATACATTTTCATTAATCATTAACATAAGCAAGAGAAGATAATTTTTCTTGACGAACGGAAATCGACTTTAATAAGGTAATTTTTGATGAGTTTGTTGGAAAGAAAGACAATGAGAAGATTAGCTCTGTGCCTGTAACGAAAAATAGTTAGCTTCTCAGGGGCACCCAACGACAAGTTTCGGTAGATATCTGTTCGGTGGAGGGTAGTTCGCCTAAGGCTTTCGGCGTCGATTAAAGAGTGCACTCGGATTTTCGTAAGTAAAACGTGGCCTAAAAGATTCGTAATGTGGCAATCTTAACCCCTGAGGTTTTCGGAAAGGTCGTTATTGCTGTTTTTGGCAGTAAAAAACGTCAGCTAGCATTTTCGGAAAGAAAAAAAGGTTCCCTAGAAAGTTCATTTCAGCTAGTATTTTCTCAAAGAAATATTTTGTTCCCTAAAATTTTCGGACAATTAACATTTCAGCTAGGGAATCCGAACAGATCAAAGTTTTCTAGCTAACCAAAACATCACTTTAAACAGACTTCAAACACCATAACGTACTTAAAAATGCCTTTCTACAGCTTTTGGCTGGTTTGGCTCGTTGGGTGCCCCTGGCTTCTGTGAAAGCTATGCGCAGTTATATTTTATATATTGTTAGGATTTCGGTCTATTGTTCATGGAGATGTACACATGTGTACATTGATTGGATTTTGTTCGACCTTTTGTAGATTTGTAAGAAACTCGATCCTAAACAGTGAAACTTAACTAGGGCACAATTGCGTCTAGGTAGGTGCGTTTGCAAAGAAAACAATGCTGGTCAAAACAATGTGGTACACAGCGGTAAGAAAATCACTCATTCCAATCACTCAATCCACTCAGTTGGAGTTATCATTAACTTGTTCAATGATAAGCGGCCAAAGCACTTCAATAAACTCAACTGAAAAAGAAGCAAAGAATTTCACGATTTACGGGTAATATTCCATATCAAGTAAGAACGCTTACGCTTACAGCATATTTAACCTCAGCATACTGATCGTAAAAGAAAATTCAATGAATGCACGTGAAAAATGATTGAAGACTTGGGGAGGGAGAAGATTTGGAAAATTGTGCGTACCTGTGGAAAAATCCTGGCTATGCCCTTGTACGTCATGGTGATTTTTATGTTTTGGAGGTCAAATTAAAACCAAGTACCCTCAAGTACCAGTTGCTTATAACCAAAATACCCCACGAACACCAAAACAAAGATATCAAGCTATTTTCTCAAAGGGGAAGCAAACCATAATCTGTATTTGGCTATTTTTCCCTTAGGGCAGGAGAACTTTTCAAGTTGCAACTCATTTCAATCCTTGTCACCCTCAGCCAATGAGGCTTGTTTATAGTTTTGCTAAATACACAATTATTCGTACGCTCGGTAATGAACTGGATCTAGCATGAAGTGGAGGCTCTTGCGGGGGAATCTTTTCACATGAAAATGTCTTTCCCCGCATGAGCCTCGACTTCATGCTAGATCCAGTTCATTACCGAGAATACGAATATTGTCTCTTGGCAAAATAGTTTTAAACAAAACTGAACCATTATTTGGGGTTTTCTTTGCTTCCAATATCTTTTTCAGCTTTTCAAAGAAATATAAAAACTCATGACATCCTTTAAACCCTGAGTAGGCGCTAAAAATAGAAACAAAACATCCACTCATTTGCATATGATGACGCAACGCGCATTTTGCAGCCGAGGTTATTTTGCTCCAAGTGTAGCAGCTCAGGATGAATACGAAATAAATGAGCTACATTTTTCACATGCTGTTGAATATTCAAAATCTCTTGCCCTTGAAAATCGTCGGAAGTGCACAAGAGATATAGAGAGAGGATTGAGGTCTTCCAAGGGGAGGACTGGTGTCGCTTTGTAGCTCCTTTATGCACCTATCAATGTTAAGCAGCAGTGGGGGGGGGGGGGGGGGGGGAATTGGGGGAAATTTGACCTCGCATCATTTTTTCTGGTCAAATGCCAAACCCCGGGGGATGCTATCGTTTGTCAAATGAGTACAAATTCCCAACCCCCTCCTTCCCCCTGCAGAAAAAAGCATTCATGGAAAAAATGATAGCAACACCTTCAATATGTAGCTTCTTTTTAATAGTAAAACAAATGTCCAGAAAAGTAAATTAACTTGTACTACTGAACAAGACAACAAAACAGGGAAATTCTGGTAAAGTTCTCCGCAGGAACAGGATTTCTGGACTTCTGGACTTTCAGGACTTCTGTTTCTTTGAGTAACTAAGGCCATCATCAAGGCCACAATGTAGCTGATTTCAACTCTCAACATTCCTGTGATCTACTATCAGTGTCATCAGTTCCTAAAGTCTTTCTGCTTTATAACAGTACTGTAATTTCTATGCCCTAAAGTGGCTACGAATCGCGTGTGAACAAAACCTGAACAAGACATTTGGACAAGACATATCTGTACTCAGTGGCTTATAGACTTGATTACAAAGTAGTTAACGGAGTTTTTGTCTTTGTTATCACTTCATTGTTGATGTTGTAAAGCGCATTAGATCATTGCGTCATGGTAATGCGCTATAGAAATTAATACAATTATTATTATAATCGTATCTATAACAAAATTCTCGATCGTGATTGGTTCTCCGCGCGCCTATTTGTCACGTAATCGGCGCGCGATCACGTGGGTGTCCAATTACAGGTATCCAATTTGAACTTTTTGTAATTGGATACCTGTAATTGGATACCCACGTGATTTTCACGTCAATTACGCGCGCTTTAATGGCTTCCTTTGCAAACGTTTCCTTCAGTTTTCAAAACATATGGAAAGCGCTACAGACGTTTTCGCCCAAAAGACCTTCCCAAAAGAAATTTTTAATTCCAAAATTTGTTATAGATACGATTAATTAGTAATTGGACCTCGTGTCGTACAATTCAGGGAGTAATCGCGCTCGTATTTTCAAATCAGCCTCGCGCTTCGCGCTCGTCTGATTTTGAAATTACTCGCGCGATTACTCCCTGAATTGTACTCCACTCGGTCCAATTACTATTACTTATTATTATTATTATTACTTTGGGCTAATCGATCCATGTGACCAACCACGTATGAAAAAGGCATCTCTTAGATATGTATTTACAATTCTGTTACAAAGTAAATGGCTATACCAAAATGTAATCAAGCACGGCATTGAAGAAATAACTAAGCGCTAAATGGAACCCGATTATCTCTGTTAGCTTCAAAAGGTCGCCCATTCTAACCATTTCTCATGAGTTCTCTCAGTGCCGAAAATCCAAGATGGCGTCGGTGGACCCCAGGCCACTAACAGTTAAAGTCAAATGTCCCGCCCCACGGGACTGAACGAATGGTCAAAAGCCCCTACCAAGGGCAAACCTCTTACGTCAAACTCCCCGCCTGTGACCGCCCTACCCCTCTCCCCACCCCCGCGGCTTAGCATTGATAGGTGCATTACGATTCTGTCTCTCGCTTGTTGAACTAGGGAGAAAAGCAAAGAAAACAAAGAGGAATAGTGAATTGTCCCTGTCGGAAACTGTTGCGCTTTTTCTGCCAATTTCTGTCGGATGTTGGTGTTTTGGGAGAAGATTATCACCTGTTTTCAGAGCCATGTCGCTTGTGGCTTCTACTCCTTGGAAGGCCTCATGATTATCATTCTCGCCAAGTTACGCTGGATCGAAATGTATCAGTTACTCTGTGATTTGTTACCTTAGCATTCGGATGGGTCAAAACGTAAAGTGGTGGCAAATGAATATTTCTTCAATTTTCAAGTTTGATCACACTTCCCCACCCTGGGGCCTCCGGCATTCTCTTCAAAGTTTTCACAATTCCCACCCGGGGCAGGAAATGTCGATCAAAGTCCCCACCCCATCCCGTATTCCCCCCGGGGAACTAACATTGACAGGTGCATAACGGACTGTTGCTCTTTACCATAAGCAAGGCACGTGTTGAAGCACGTGGCTTCATATCTTAGTTTTTTTCGACGCGACATTCAGATGAGGTTTTAGGGTTTTATTGTCAGCAATCGTAACTTACATCAAATTAAAGTGAAGGAAAGTGTTGTTATTACAGCTTGAGTATAAGATTAATGTTTTAATCTCACAAACCGTGCAACCTCTGAAGCCGATCTGAATGCGAACAAAACGCTGGGTAATCAAGCGTTCACGTCCTTAGCATCAATTATTAGGGAGCTTTAGCAACGACGACGGCGACGGCAACGAAAACGTCACTTCAAAATAGAACTTCCCGTTTTTGTAACGCTTTCGCTATTATTCCAATTTGTTTAACTTGGAAAATACTGGCGAACTATTCAGGGACTAAATTGTTATGAACGCCATTAAAGTAAGGAAAAAGAAAAAAAACTTTACAGCCACACGCTCCCGTTCTCGCCAAAACCTAAAATTTGGTCATTTCACGTTGTTGTTTTGCAGAGGACGGGAAAGAAATGTACCAAAATGTAAAACGCACGTGCAGAGCCATTGTTTTTGCTCATTAAGCCTATTGTTTTGTGGCGTTCTCGTTGCCCGTTGCCGTCGTCGTTGCTAAAGCTCCCTATTCACAAAGTATGAAGTTGTGACTTGTTCCTCAGCCAGTTGCATCTAAATTTTGATCCAGTGTGACAGTATTTAAAAAAGGTTAGTAATAAGTTGCCCCAAATCACTGTCCACGCCAGCAGGCCCTTTAGTGTGACAATTGTGGCTTATGGCAACACCGGATCTGTGGCACTGGTATTGACCAAGTTTCTTACCGGTAAGTTCTATTGTTTCTTACATCTTGTTCTGGCTGTGGCATACAACACTAGTGACAGAGTCCACCGTCACATAAGAATGATTATAGTGCTGCCTTTCTTGCTCCAACGCGAGATACCACCATATTTCTAGCGGCTGAAGCTCCAAGCGACAACACTGGCCCGCCAAGAGCTCGTCCAGTACAAAGAATCCCACTGAGATCGACAGCGACATATTCCCTCGGAGTTTCTGGAGCATTTATGGACAGCCTTTACGTACCAACAACGACATCGAAGCTTGCGACCTTCGATGTCTGTTCAGAAAATGCCCGGGGGTTACTCCCAGAAAAATTGGGTGGGGGTGTGCGGCCCGCTTCCTGAAACCCTTGCCCTATTTCAGACAAAAATCTGCGATTTTCCCTACCCTATTTCCGACCTGACCAAAAATTTGATACCCTATTTCAGACCTATTTCACGTACACAGTTGGCGTAAACATAATTAAAAGACAAAAAAGAAGGGCTTTTGTCGATGGTCTTATCGGCTAAAGATGAAGTAGTAGCTTCTTCTAAAAAACATACCGAATTCAAGACAAGAGTGCACAAACCATACCCTATTCCAGACCCAAACGGCTAAAAAACCATACCCTTTGGGGCCGCACATACCTATATAGCCCATATAAGGCCCCCCGGGGAGAGAATGATGCCAATTGACAGACGCGCTGGTGGTAAAGAAAACCTCCCCTTCTGCATGCTGATGCAGCTTCTTCATCGAGAGTCCTCTCTGTGTACCATCCAAGTAAGACTGGTGAACAACAGAAAATTGAAGCGACTTCAGAGACGCGTCTACAGGAAACTGCAGGTCCGGTTATTTGGCTACTGAGAGGACTACGTGACTACTATGTGATATGTGCGGTATACAAATTCATTACCATTACCATTCCTACGCTTCTGGGAAAATTTAAAGTAATAGACTGTTGAAAGCTTGCTCGCACTTGTCGCATGGACCACTAAGAAAAGACTAATACTTAGCTAAGTTGTCTTTGTACATCTTAGATAAGGTTTAGATATTTCTCGTTAGTTTGTAAAGCTTGGGATATTTTTCGCTTACTACAATTGTAAAAATGTCTTTCGTTCGTAGGTTTATTTGTATGTAAATGCGCAGAAAGTTTTATATTACTCTTTCTAAGTCGATAACGTTGATAATCTAAGTCTTTAATCTAAGTCAATAACCTTAAGATTCTTGCTACTTAAGTATTATATTTGTATGATGTCGTTCTTAGGTTTATTTCACTAATTAAAGTTTTGCTAATGTTAAATCACGAGATGTCTCGCACACTTAGTTTGCAAATGGTTAAAGATATGTACGTGTAAATGCGCAGAAAGTTTTATATTAATGCCTCACTAGCTTTAGATCGTCGCTTCTTCAGTATTATTTTGTACGAGTTAGTCATACCTTTAGTCAATAGGCTTCAGGTATTTATCGCTTTTGTATGTAAAAAAAGATTTATTTCATTAAAGTTTTGCTAATGTTGAATTATACGATATTCGGCTAACTGGTCGTGCTAATCTTAAATTTGTAACATAACATTAGAGGGGAGCAGGGTTGGTGTAGTGGTGAGAGCGCTCGCCTTCCACCAATGTGTCCCGGGTTCGATTCCCGGACTCGGCGTCATAAGTGGGCTGTTGGTTCTCTACTCTGCTCCGAGAGATTTTTCTCCGGGTACTCCGGTTTTCCCCTCTCCCCAAAAACCAACATTTGATTTGATTTGATTTATTTGGACTGGGGTTGATTTGATTTAGTCTCCCCAATTAGTAGAGCATCTGTGCTCAGCTAGATAGATTTGAGACTTAAATAAAGTGATGATGATGATGATGATGATGATGATGATGATGATGATGATGATGATGATGATGATGATGATGATGGTGATTATTATAACATTATAACATTAGATACGCAGAAAGTCTTGGGTGTTGCGGGTTCGATCGATGGAATCTTTCGACGCTTTGTTTCAGGTGGAAATGAAACGAACAACTTGCTTCTCGGTTGAAGGTTGCTCAGAAACTGCTCATCACTGTATCGATGAATTCGGGCGACATAACTCAGAATTTCGGGCGACGTAACTAAGTATTTCGGGCGACATAAACCTGATTGTGACGTTCGAACGACTTGACCGGTTACCAGCGCAACAGTTCAAAAGGCGGAAATATTTTTCGCGAGTTCAGTGTAGATAACTCCAGCCGTTCGAACGGGTGAGAATTTTCTCTGAACGGATAACCCTATCAGTTTGAACGGTTGAATAATTTTTGTGAACGGATAACCCTGATCGTGCGAACACAATAGCCTGTCATTTTGAAAATCGTGAGGGGTATTGGGTTTCCCGTGGAAATTTACGGACTTACTCAACAACCTTACAACACCATGGCATAGTGGTTACGCCTTCCCAGAAGGGAGGCAGTGGCCACTTAAAAACTGAAGTTATGGTTCAGACGTTAACCGCTGACTATATCGGGGAATAATCAGTTGTTAAGTGATGTTAAGAGACTGGGTCGGGCAAGATGTGGGAGTAGACCTGTTTGTGTTAGCTCCATTCTTGGATATGGTACATGGCCGAAAATATCAAACGAAAAACGTGGAAAGCTCTTCAACATCCTCTACAGAAGAGAGTCTCTCACCCGACGATAAAAAGACAAAGCACAACACTTCATTTACTTATTCTGAACCGAGTATCGAGTCGGATGAGGTGCTGATTTTATTCATGGCGGAGGCGCTTATGCCAAAATTAGAACAAGTATTAGCAAAGCTCCAAACATTAGAAGATTATATTAAAGCCGTGGACAAGAAAGTAAGCTGTCTTCAGGTAAAGGTTGAATGCTTCGAGTCATTTAAGAAGCAGACAGAAACGAAGATTAAAGAGCTTGAGGATGGATTGAACTTTGCTAATGCAGAACGACAGTCGTTCAAGAAGAAATTTCAAGAAATGCAAAATCAAGTTCACCTTCTCAGAGACGAGAAATTGTACATGAAGTTTATCAGCGCCGTGAAAATCTTCGCTTCTTCGGAATTAAAGAAGAAAAGGATGCAAACGAAAACACGAGGGAGGTTTTGGTTGATTTTCTGAAAGCAGAACTTGGTGTGGAGGATGCCGACGATCTGGAATTTCAAAGGGTGCATCGAGTTGGGAAAAAAAGCTCCTCAATGGAAAGCCTCAACAGATAATTGCACGTTTTTGTCTGCGATACCCCGATCGAGAAGTGGTTATGTCAAAGGCAAGGAAATTGATAGGCTAAACCTGTTGCTCGGGTTAATCCGCCAACAAGCTGGAAGGCAGCACTGAGGTCTTGCCTATATGAGGAAAGGAATTATATAAGAAGCTTTTTAGGGCTCCAGTGAAGTATGTTATTAGTTAATATTAATTCAAATAAACGAAAAAAAAAAAAAAAACAGTTAATACCTAAAGATAGCGGCTTAAGGATTATTAAGCTTCCCCAATTTAAACTTCAGATTTCAAACGAGCCAACGATAAATTCCATCGTCGCAGCGTCGGTTACGGGTTAAAAAAAGAAACACTTTGCGATCTTAGAAGTTCTTACGGGAAAAGGACTTAGGTTTTTTCCTCAAACAGCTACACTCCTAGAAAAATTTGTAACAATTTTTCTCGCGCGTTTCCATAATGTTGATGACAATAGAGTGCTAAAGTGTGATGCACAAATATTAGAATTTTTGAAATTATGGGATTTGCTGAGATTTTCAGAAAGAGCAAGATGAAAGATGCTAACTTGCCAAAAATCAGTATTTAAAGGCAAATTGGCTCTGAGATATTTGCACCGTTATCCTCTGCTGACTCCATACAAATCCTTCTAAATTTGACTCAGTTCATAACGTTAGGAACTGAGTAAAATTTAGAAGGATTTGTATGGAGTTAGCAGAGCATAACGGTGCTAATATCTCGCTCTCAAACCGCAAGAAAATGCTGATTTTTGGCAAGTAGGTCGTTTTGATCGTGTTCTTTATGAATATCCACATATTCACAAATTTAGTTTTATGACGTCATCACTTTAGTACTCTATGACTTGCAGCACCAACAACTGTTTGGCTAAACATTGAGGGGAGGGGAGGGGAGGGTAGCACCCTTGGATAGATGAGTTCTTCACTTTAGGCGTATGGTGCAAGTAATTATGACGAGGAGCCTGTGGGGAGGAGTGACACACTTATTAAAATACACGCTGTTGTTATTGTTCATGCAACGTAGCCTTACGAATTGTAACAGAAGGCATGGCTGACACACCCTTCAGACCCTACCCTCCTGAGGTGCCTCAAGGGGGTGCCCCAATTAAAAATTAACAACTTTAGTGGAAGAAAAGAAAAACAAACAACAAGCTTGTTTGAAAGAGCTTTCAAAATGATGAAGAATGGTGTTTATTTTATTGTGATAGCACTCTTGGTTGCCGAGTTATTCAAGATTTTGATTTATGCAAATTAGAGGACTTGTGACATCACAAGGTGGACACAAAATGAAGTAAAATCACAAAATATGGAATATCTGTGCAAATATTAAGTCTACAGGGTTGATGTGCTGCCAGAACTACACATTGTGATAGTGGCTATTGTGTCACCATAGCAACATACTCGTTACCAGACCTCCACTTCCCAAGTGAAAAATGCCTTATTTGTTGCTCCAGAGTCTAACAGACTTTCTTTTTACCTGTGCTGTGTAATATCCACATTTGCTCACACACACTGAATGAACATCAAGAGCAAATAGCACTTGTTGGGGAGGGAAACTCTGATTTTATCCTTTGGGAAGGTAGAGGTCTGGTAACAAGTATGTTGCTATGGTGACACCATAGCCACTATCACAATGTGTAGTTCTGGCAGCAAAATCAACCCTGCAAAACTTCAACCCTGTAGACTTAGTATTTGCACAGATATTCCATATTTTGTGATTTTACTTCATTTTGTGTCCACCTTGTAACATCACAAGTCCCCTAATTTGCATAAATCAAAATCTTGAATTTTTCAACTCGGCAACCAAGAGGGCTATCACAATAAAGTAAATGCTATTCTTCATCATTTTGAAAGCTCTTTCGAACAAGCTAATGAAACATTTCGTGTCATATACATTTTAACCACAAAATATAAACAAATGTTTCTAAATCTCCATTAGGATGAAAGAAATCCAAAGACAAGTATGGGTTGCCATTACACTTTAACGCTAATTAACATATTGATCCAAACAAAGCAATTTATAAAGGCAAAAGGAGTACAGTGGTTAACTAATCAGAAATGCTGGTAATGAGACTGAGATGAGGAATTTTACCAACTCACTCTTGTCACCAGTACTCCACCAATTGACATTCTTATCTTTGCAGTATGCAGACGTTTCTCACATGGACCTGGTTTAATGGGGCAAGCTCCTACGAGTCTCCAGTAGTTCATTGGTTGAGAAGAAGAACCGGTAATTGAAGATCATAGGTTCCACCCCTGTTGGGAGGACATCTGCATCATAGCATTCAAGAAGCAACACCTCACTGATCAACTCACATAAATACCAGCAAGGAAAAATTAATACAACTGTATCTCAACCAACGTTTCATTTGAAACTTAAGACTACACAAACCCTAATAATTTTCATGCATCACCATTGTGTCCAACGAGCAACATATGATGTTCATAGTGTTCAAGAAGCAACACCTCACTGCTAAACTCATCTTGGCAAATCCAGCAACTATGCTTTTGAGCATGGTCTGAATGAGGGGCTTCCTCAGTAAGGCTGGGTGTGGCTCTGTTGTTGACATTGAAATTATCAGTAGCCTTGTGTGCCCTTTCGTGTTTCCTGAGACTTATCATACTGGTGTAGCACTTGCCACAGCGCTTGCATTTATAGGGCTTATACTGAGCATGGATTCTTTGATGGGCCCTTAAAGTTTCTTTTCGACTGAAACACTTGCTACACTGTTTGCAAGCATAAGACTTCTCTTCAGTATGAACTGCTTCATGTTTCTTTAGATAGGTTGCTCTACTAAAACACTTGCCACACTGTTGGCATTCATAAGGCTTCTCACCAGTATGGACTACAACGTGTTTACTAAGACTTCCTGTTTCACTAAAACACTTGCCACACTGTTTGCATTCATAAGGCTTTTCTCCAGTATGGATCCTTTCATGTTTCTTTCGACTTCCTGCTTCACTAAAACACTTGCCACAGTGTTTACATTCATAAGGCTTCGCACCAGTATGGACTCTTTCATGTTTCTTTAGAGTTCCTGCTTCACTAAAACACTTGTCACACTGTTTGCATTCATAAGGTTTCTCACCAGTATGGACCCTTTCATGTTTCTTCAGCTTTCCAGCTTCACTAAAACTCTTGCCACACTGTTTGCATTCAAAAGGCTTCACTCCTGTGTGAACCTTTTCATGTTGCCTCAGATGTCCTGCTTGCCTAAAACACTTGTCACACTGTTTGCATTCAAAAGGCTTCTCTCTTGTGTGAATCCTTTCATGATGTGCTAGATGGTGTGCTAGACTAAAACACTTGCCACACTGTTTGCATTCAAAAGGCTTCTCTCCAGTATGAACTTTTTTATGTCTTCTTAGATTTCCTGCTACACTAAAACATTTGCCGCAGTTTTTGCATTCATAAGGCTTCTCTCCAGTATGGATTTTCTCATGTTTCCTTAGACGTGCCCCTCCACTGAAACACTTGCCACACTGTTTGCATTCAAAATGGTTCTCTCCTGTGTGAACCCTTTTATGTTGCCTTAGATGTCCTGCTTTACTAAAACACTTGCCACACTGTTTACATTCATAACTCTTCTTTCCAGTATTGACTCTTTTATCTTTCCTGGAATTTCCTTCATCAGATTTGCTGCTGCAGTTTTTACGTCCATGGTTCATTTTCCCAAGTGTCAAGTTTTTCGTGGTTGCTCAGATCTGCTATAACAAAGAAAACACACCAAAACCTTGAGTTTAAAAGTGTTTCAAGAGGCAACAATAATTAATTTTGGTAATTTTGTTTTTGTTTAGTCCCTGATACAATTGAAAGAACCCCTTCTAACAGTAGAAAAACATTTATAAAAGATACTGTCTTCATTGTCTAGACTTGTTGAGACTTCAATTCAGCTAGTAAGTCTTAACGGGAAAAACTTCTTTGATTAATTGTTGTCTACTTTCCAGACATAACTAATAAATGATATTAATGAGTAATCAGTTGATCATTCATGGGGCTGTCACTAATTTTTGACCTTTGAACGGGGAAAGCGACAAAAACAACTGCACAAAAGCGTCATGAAGTGCCTCTGCTAAAACTCCCGGGATGCCCCTGTGTCCAGAGCACAGGAAGACTACTGATCAGCATTGTCTCGAGCTTAACTTAGCCTAAATTTCATTTACCCACATTAAGAAACTCATGACTGGGTCATTCCACTGTATTTTTCACCTGGACATCAGTTTTTAAAATGTCTTCAAACTAGCCTCAGATACGTTTTAAATTGTAGTGCAGTGTCTTAACTTTACATTACAAAAGGTGCTTTACATAGACAAGTTGGCATGCTTGCATAAATTATAATTAATTATCAACAACCATGAAATAGCTGTTGCAGAATCTACAAATATCTTGTTTGGTTAAGAAAAAATTAAAAGCTGAAACTTTTAGCAAGACCTCAAGATATCTTCTAGTACTGGTCCTTTTTCTAAATCAAGTAGTCAAGGTCAACCTTGTTGTTACAGCTAAGCAGTATTTGCCTTCCACTAGTAAAGTGTAGATTCCATAACATTTTGACACCAAAAAGTTTTCTTTATAAGTAAACAAATCATAAAAGTTTAACCCAGTTTGGAAAGTTCTAATTCTTACCTAGAGGTAAGTTGTACTACACCAATATATCCTGGATGTTTCCTTCTAAGGGCCAAAAAATGAGTGTTTTTCTGTTGCGGAATCTACAACTGTTGTGAGTTAAGTCTAACATTTTCCATAATGTGATAATAGAATATGGTAGCAGATTTCATGTGGGAGCAAAATACATGCATCTTAAGCAGGATCTACTGTTTTGTGGCTTAATTTACAACTTCTTTAACTGCTTACCATTCTCAGTCAATGTTAAGAGAACTGACCCAAGCAAATTACTGAGCATGTGCAGTTCACATTTATATCTGAGTATTGTAGATAATTTTAGTTGGCTTGGCAACTTTGTAAGTAATACATTAAATATGAGCGGGAGACTTTTATGGGCAGTTAAAACCCATAAGTTTTAAAGCCCATAAAGGTCTCACGTGAATATTTTATGTTACTTGTGAAATGAAACAATAGATTGTGTTTGTCGTGTTTGTAATGTTAATCAGTAGAGATCTGTATCAAAGTTAATGCATACTAATTAGCAGAGCAGGACACCTTTATGAAAGTTAATAATTTTATTGGGGTTTAGAGAGGTATACATGTGACTCAAATACTACCCGTAGATTGGTCGTTAGTCTTATGAATTATTAATGAATTTTACAAGTCATGTCAAAATTTGTTCATCTGCTTTGCTGTTGTTGTTGTTGTTGCATTACTAAAAGTACCTGATGTAGGTTCCGCAACGTAGATTCCGCAACAGCACCATCATTTCAAATGATTTAATTATCATGGGGATGTGAGTAATAAAATTTAAATGTTTTGATATTTGTATAAGAAAGATAAAAAGCCCTTTACTCTAAAGCAGACAGACATTTTATATTTATACCAGATTCAGAGGACTTCTAATTTGAATTTGGAGTAATGAAAATAGAGAATTTTCTGTGTAGATTCCGCAACAGCCATATAACTTGGTATGGCCTCCCGATCATCTGAATCAGAATGAAGCAAATCACTCTTGTGTATATATCTAATAGTCATCTACCATGCAGAAGTGGTATCATCTTGCTCTGTTGTGTAGATTTCAAGATATGTCATACTAAAATTAAAGGCTCTGAAATGTAGATTCCGCAACAGACGACATACTGTGGAATGACCTGACTAGTTTTACTAAAGGCCAGAAAAATATGGCAAATAGGCTGGCTGTAGAAATAATTTTACCAGCCTACCTGCCTGCCATGAGGACAACAAGGTAACTTCTTGTGATGAAAAAGTTTAATCCAAAGATATTTGCACACCCGTGAAAGTAATTGTCTTCCTGCTCAAGACCTTAATGAAACCTCAAGTGAAATTTTCAAATTAAGATGATAACAGAACAGTTACACCCACTTTTTCATTGTGTCTGTCTCTCTGTTGAAACCTTCAGTTCTTGCTTGGGCAATGATTTCATGTCAAGTAATGCAACTCACTATCATAAAGCTGACTCATCATCACAAAAAAGAATGTTTCAAGACAAGTGTATTTATGTATGAAACATGGCTTCTACTCTTAAGAGAACAATAATCTGTAAAGCACAAGCTTCTCTCATTTCATGCATGCACAACTGATTGACCTTTGGACTATTGGTTTGTACATCAAGTATGATGCACTAATGACATAGTAACCTTGAGTGCGCAAATAATTTGCTCAAGGTTAAAGTATCTTGGTTTGCCAGAGACGTTGTTGGCTACTACAGGTACAGTATTTTGATTAACGATAAAGTAATTTTCCTGCATGCCTGTAGCAGCTTGTTATAATTTTGTATCCAGTTTCATTTAAAACTAGTTTTGACTGATAAAAGTGCTTGCATTCATGTGGTGTGTTGTGATGAAAATCTTTTCACTTGGGATTACAAAGCCATTTGGTATCAATGTTTAATAAAGCTGAAGAATGGACACAAAGGTTGCTTTCAAATTCACTGCAAATTTCTTGTATCTTTGAATTCATCTTCAACAGACCATGCCTCTAAAATGTTCAAATCTCAATAAGACATCTGATTTAATTATTAAACTAAATATTGGCATGAAAATAAAAGCTACGCAGTAAATGTTTTAAAAGCTCTGCCGCCCAACCTCTTTTGGTGCAGTCTGATAACTACTTAATGAGTGAAACTAATGTGACCGTAATAGATTTTCACATCTTTAAATTTGTACATAAATATAGTCGAACCTCTCTGATATGGGCACCAAAGGGACACAGCAAAGTGTCTGTATTAGAGAGGTGTGCTTATAGAGTGCTAAAGTGTGATGTCACAAATATTTGAATTTGAAATTATGGGATTTGTCGAAATTTTCAGAGAGAGCAGGATGAAAAATGTTAACATGCCAAAACTCAGCACGCAAAGGCAAATTGATTCTGAGAGATTAGCCCCATTATGCTCCAATGACTCCATACAAATCCTTCTAAATTTTACTTGGTTCATAACGTTATGAACCGAGTAAAATTAAGAAGGATTTGTAAGGAGTCATTAGAGCATAATGGTGCTAATATCTCACTCTCAAATTGTGAGAAAAAGTTGAGTTTTTGCAAGTAGGACTTTTTTATCATGTTCTTTCTAAATATCTGAGGAAATCCCATAATTTCACAACTTTAGTTTCTGTGACATCATCACTTTAGTACTCTATTATAGAGGTCACCATGATGCCAACATTTTAGCATGCAAGCAAGCTCTCCCAGGAGAGCTTGCTTGCAGGCTAGATGTAACATCATTTTTAAGACTCCACCGACAGTTTGAAATGTTCAGTAACTAAAAATAGGCATATACAGTCAAACCTCAATTATCAGGACTTGTGGGACAGAGATGAATAGTCTAGATAATCGAGAGTCCAGATAATTGAAAATATGAATATTAATGAACCAAAACTAAAACTGAATGACTGAACAAGTGGGGCATGAAATTTCACTTAGACACCAAGAACGCCTGAGCAAATCAGAGCTCAGTGAAATGCATTGCAGTAGTATGGCGCGCATAAGCTCGAAATGCATACAGATTAATTTTGTTTTTAAGCGAAACAAATTCAGTTTGAACCAGAGTTTCATTACTTAATTTGCAGGGATAAAGTTTTGCTGTGGATCTTAAATGTGGCTAATTACTATTCATGAAAAACTGGGACCAGCTAAGCAAGTCCAGATAATCAAAAAATCCGGATAATCAAGGTTCGACTGTACTTGTCTTTTATGTGTATCGAAACTTAAGCCTGCATACAGGCTTTTCATTTGGCTAATTAAAAGACGTTTTTTTGGTTTGATTTTGCTTTTGAATGGTGCACAGCCTTAATTTTGCTTGTCAACTGCGCAAAGTCAAAGCAAAATCAAACCAAAAAACATCTCTGATTTGCCCAAATGAAGAGCCTGTGTGCCGGCTATATCTAAACACAGTAATAAATGGTATTGAGACACATTGTACATCTCAGGTACATACTTGATACAAATCAGTGTGTTTGGACAGGACAACTGCTTGAATGTCTGGAAAAATGTTTAGATCTAACAGAGAATCCAGCTGTCCATATAGAGCCTATAGTCATTCATAACACAACACTGAGAAAAAAACAGAGGCAGACAGGGAAAAACAGCACAGAATCCCACTGAGGAAATTTAAACAATAACATGTGCATGAAGTGACCAGATGGTGTATGTATTGCATGGAGAATGGGACAATTATGCCTTAGATTTGTAATATCCCATTTTACAGTTGTGTGTTCAGTGACCTGGCCTTTGAGAGCAAGCAAGGCTGGAGGTGACTTTGTTTTGATACAAACCTCTCTACTGATCTCTCTCATGCAAATGTGGACTAAAAAGCATAACAACAACATGATTAACATGAGAAAAGCAGTGAGGTCAGTATCATAACAAGGTCACCTCTAGCCTCGCTTCCACTCAAAGGCCAGGGCACTGAACACACAACTGTAAAATGGGCTATTGTTACTGTAAGTGATCATAAAAAGTTTCATATACATACTATTGATTGGTTACTGGTACAGTTATTTCTTTTGTAAGGCTTATCTTTGCAAACACTTTCCCTTTTTTCTCTTTTGTCACAAGTTATAGTATTTCATTTTAAAATTTTCAAAACTTCAGTTGGAGATAAGTGAATAAAGCATTGATGTTTGCATAACCACAAACTCATTCACAAAACTATATGTCAGCACAGGATTACCAGAGTGCTCATAATAAAGAGGTTAAGTTTATAATGACTTTAATCTCCGTTGTCCGTATTAGACAGGGTCCTTATTATAGAGGTTCTTTTTAAAGAAAATGTGTGAGAAGTTAAGAACATAGGAAACTGTCCATAACAGAGAGTTGCCCATATTAGAGACGTGACCGTAAGAAGAGGTTTGACTGTACATACAAAATTTTTCTCAGTTGAAAGGCACACTAATTGTTTTTTTTAATTTTTAAGATAATCACTATTTTGACCAAAAATTATTGTTTAACTTGGGCTGCGCCTTATAGGAAAATATTTTCCTGAAACAATTTTTTTTAAATTTGCATTTTCCTCTATGACTAAGGACTGACTTTCATAGATATGAAAGCATTTTGAATCCACTATTTAGTGCCTATAAAGACAATTTGATTTCAAAACTGGTGATGCAAGATAAGAAAAAATCATGATTTTTTTAAACAAAGCTGTATTTGCATTTTGGACGTGCTTAAAAGCACTGATGCTCAATAATGTGATACTTATCATGCTAACATCACAAACACTTCCATTGTGAGAAATGTAACCTGTGTTTCTTTAGAAATTATACAAATCTTTTTGTGCATAAACAGTTGAAGCCTGTTATTACTTAATCATTCTCCTCTCATTTCTGGGAACTCAAACCAAGTCAGCATTGAACGTGTGTGACAATTTATGCTTTTGTATAATCAAGGTGAATCAGCTTTAGTTTTATCCCATGTCTGTGACAATTCTGCTTCTGTTTAAACTAGAATAAGTATGACACTTTTTTCCTTTGCTTACAAACATTTAGTTATTTAGTAGGTCACAAGTAAATACTGTAAATAATAATAATAATAATAATAATAATAATAATAAAAAACTTATATTATTATTATTATTATTATTATTATATAGTACCCTCTACAGAACAATAGCATCAAGATTCCATCAAATAATTATGAGTTCCTCTGAACTGAGGCAAATTCAACAAAAAAGAGAATTAATTCTACATAATGAAAAGGTTTTTATGCTAAATTATGAACACTAAGACCACTAGGGAAAGTTGTGCATGGCAGCAACAATTTTGACACCAAGTTTGGTTTAGTTTTTAAATTATATATTCAAATTAAAAATTAGTTTATGCATCAGCATGCGTTGATTGAGATATGCATGTGGGAAGTTTGGAGAGCAGGAAAGATGTGCAAGAGTTGCCCAAGGTGTAGCCGAGATTAACTCTAGCTTCTTAAGTGCTCTTCAACTTTCCCAAGTGTTTTATACATGTATCTCAATGAATGCACAACTGATGCATCAGTTGGACTTTTTAAGCATAACTATTGAATTTTAACAATTAATAGGAATTTTTATAATTAGTAGGATTCGTAGAATTTTTGTACTTTGTAATTATTTATTTTTTTTTCTATTTGTTGGGGCCATTATGTAAACTACCGGGTTACTACTAATAATGCATTTCAACCTTGGAAAATAAAGTACTTGTTGTTGTTGTTGTTGATGCATGAACTACTTGGTAGTCTAATGTGGACATCATCAGCTTGTACAATAGAAATCTGATGCAAGTTTATCGTAATTGAATTTGATTTAATACACAAATTAACTTCCTACATGTATGTTATAATTAAATATGACAGTGAAATTGTCAAAACCAATCATTTTCCGCAAGTTCCAGGTTTTGTTATGAAAAGGGAGTCTTACTATTACTAATACGCTAATAGATGGTTTCACGGTTATTGGCGCCACTGGGGGCAAACGCGGCTAAAATTACAGTGAATGCATGGGATTTTGACCAACTTTAAACTGCTGTAACACCGCTACTAAGAGGCAGATTTCTGCAGCAAAAATTTCTTTCAAAGACATTTGTACTGATATTATTTTCATGAAGTATAAAGAACAGATTCAGGCTACAACGACCGTAAACAAATTTTTGAGATTTCATACAAACCTCTGTAATCAAATTATGCAAATTACCGCGAATTTAGAAGCCACATGAGAAGATTTATAATTCTAATTCACGGATGTTGTACCTTTGTTAATGGCCTTATTTTCTGTTGAATGAACGATATCAATAAAATCGTTAAAAGTAGTGGCAAATGTTGGAAATCCTCCTCTTTTTAGTGGCTTTACAGTGCTTGCCCCCAGTTAATATGGCGCCAATAATGCACTTGTCATTGGAAACCCCCACTCCCCTTCTCCCCCACCCCGGGGAGACGTGGGACGTACATGGGGATTTGCAAGTGCTTAGACGACTTACCAGCCCCCAGGGGTGGGGGCATAGTTCACTTTAGACAATTTATATTTTAGACGGGAACTGGACTCTAGTCCGAAGCACATTGTCGATTGTTCAAAAGGGCGGGTTCAGAAGGTGAGTTAAACGACTTTCTTTACCATTTTGATGCGTTTGTGTTGTCCTTCATTCAGAATCTCCAAACACATGGAACTGCTCTGGGGACGAAAATGGCTGTTACCTTCGCCAATATCTTCATGGCAAAAGTCGAAACAGAAATGATACATAGATAGATAGACAGACAGACACAAACAGACAGATAGATAGATAGATAGATAGATAGATACTTTATTATGCACAGGATTCATTAAGTTTACACTTAAGCCATAGTGTGATTAAACCGCTTGTTTGGAAATGCTACATAGACGACATTTTCTCCCTCTGGAACACAAACAGAGGAGATATAACACAGTTCATTGAGAAAGCAAACAAACACCACCCAATAATTAAATTCACGGCTGAAGTTTCAGAAACTGAAATAACTGCGACAATTCGTGCAACTTGTCTCGCAACAATTTTGGCCGTTGCAGGGAATGTTACACTTGATACAATGTTTCGTGCAACTTGTCTCGCAATGATTTTGGACGTTGCAGGGAATGTTACACTTGATACAATGTTTCGTGCAACTTGCCTCGCAATGGCGTTGTGACACAAGTTGCACGAAACATTGCAGTGTAAGAGCACCTTAAAACGGGAGAGTTGAAAACACTGACCCCCGCTCCGTGGACTACCCACTGACCCCCACTCCGTGGACTACCCTACGGAGTACTCCACGGACTACCCTATGGACCACTCCGCGGACTACCCCCCTTATGGTAAAAGAAAAGTCACTTTTAGGCTGAAAATAAGATAAAAGAGACGTACTTGCGTCAGTCGCCATCTTTGTTACCGCCATTTTACTCGGTGGGTTTACCTAAAACATTGAATCCGGAATCCGGACTCGGGACTCCGGAATCTAGAATATCAGCAAGAGCTCGGATTGAGGACAATATTTGAAACCAAATGTTCCTGCAAATGATCGAACTCTACTACCGTCACTGTGTTTCGCCTATCTCCTGAGTTGAAATCAAAATGTTCCTGTTTTGTATATACCGTAAGCAACTCGGGTAGCACCATCTTGTATGAAACACGTAATTCACTTATTAGGCAAGTTGTTTGGCTATACAATAATGTAAATAAATGTAAGATGTTTATAATTTTTACTTTTCATTTTCTCTGTAACATTCGCAAGTTGACTGCCTTGTGAGTAAGGATCCTCGTACTTCGAACAAGCGAGGAGCGGGGCTTCGACAAAACACTGATCCCCCACTGATCCCCTACTGATCCCTTACTGATCCCCTACTGATCCCCTATAAAATTCACTGGATAAAGTAAAAAAAAAAAAAAAAAAAAGGATTTGAGGCTGAATAAAATTCAAGGATAAATTCGGTTGGAAGCTAAACACAAACATCAAGCGAGCGACATAACAAACCGGAAGTCGGTTCAATTAACATCCAGTTGCAGTGTTACTCCGTGTATGCTTATCGTCGAACTGTTTTCTTTTCTTTTTATCTTTGTTGTTGCCGTTACCGTGGCTTTTCGAAGACACGCATAACATACTTGATGATGCTTTAATTTATTTTGCGCTCGTTTATCGTAGAAGAGAGCTGGGGTACTTGTAATGAGGGTGAAACGAGTTTATCTAAAGTAGGTCCTCCATTGGACCAAGTTTTCACCATCTTTGAACTCTGACGTAAGCCAGAATTTATCCTTGAACTTTATTCAGTCTCAAATCCTTTTTTTTTTTTTTGTTGTTTAACTTTTTCCAGTGAATTTTATAGGGGATCAGAAGGGGGATCAGTAAGGCCATCAGTAAGGGATCAGTGGGGGATCAGTAAACTTTGTCGAAGCCCGCTAGAAGCGAGAAATGTATACGAGTGGTGGCGTTTTGATCGAATTTGATCGTAAGTTACACAACCCACCTCGATTAGCTTTGCTACATGCGGGTTGTGTATTTCTCTAAATTGTAATTTTTAAATTATTGAAATAAGGGGATGATGATGATGATGATGATGACAGGCACAAAGCTTCATGGGGAGATTTATCTTGGACATCGAGTACCACCGGAACGGTCATCTACAAGTTCAGTGCCAGTGAATGATCAAAAAGGTGCTTGAGATTTCGCTAAAAGTTGCTTTTCTAAAAATTGCTTGTCGTTTTCAAAAAGTTGATCAAAGATCAAAAGGTTTCTCAAAAGTTGCTCGTTATTAAAACAATTAAGAATACTTAGTTTCGCTTTTTAAGGTAAATTTATTCGTTTCTACTCATATGCGATTGACAGGTTGTCAACTATTCAACCAACTACTTTTGGCGACACAAAATGTGCATCCGAAGCATGATTTTAATAGCATTCGCCACTGTATTCAGTATCAATAGTTAGTTTGATAACTAAGGGTCATTTCCGGAGCATGGAAACAATAATTTTTAAAAACATCATGAGAACAAAGACTTGAAAAAGCACTAAAATAAATAATCCATGAAATTAATAAGAGGAATAAAAGATCCGAAGAAGACGATAGATGTCTTACAGGGGGAGGTAGGTGACAGGAGTGGAGTCTTAGTCTGGGACTTGGTTTGTTCCTTCCAGTTGAGTCTAGATTCCGGATTCCGGATTCCGGATTCAGGATTCCATGTTTTAGGTAAACCCGTTGAGTAAAATGGCGGTAACCAAGATGGAGACTGACGCAAGTACGTCTTTTGTATCTTTTTTTAAGCCTAAAAGTAATTTTTGTTTTACCATAAGAGGAGTAGTCCGCGGAGTAGTCCATAGGGTAGTCCGTGGAGTACTCCGTGGGGTAGTCCACGGAGTGGGGGTCAGTGGGTAGTCCACGGAGCGGGGGTCAGTGTTTTCAACTCTCCCCCTTAAAACGATATTTGAAGAGAAAGTAGAACATTTCAAAACACACCTTGTTGATACAGGTTACCCTAAAGCCTTTATACAAAGAAATCTCTCAGAAGTAAAGTTTCAAAACAAGAAACAAGCCCTCCGACAAAAAGAGAAAGAAAACAAACAAATCTTGCCGTTTGTAACACAATATGTGACAGTGACAGGTGCATAACCGTGGAACCATCTATTCTCCCTTGAAACACAAAGCAAGTCAATTTAACTTCTTCCAAACACAATGTTATTTATTACTTCACAATAATCACGAAAAAGACGACCCTGGATTGTTTAGCCCAGGATACTCAATAAATGAAAGAGGTCATAAAATACTGTAGTTATAACCACGAGGTATCATACCGGGCGTGCAATGGTTGTTTTTGTGTTTTCCACAAAGCATTTCCCATTTGTTTAGCGGGCTTATTTACAATTAATGCATCGGCAAAACCTTAGATTAGTCCACCTTATAACCTGGCGTTAACTAATCTAGTTTTCCGTCAGGTTTTAGACGCTGACGAGTGAACCCAAGGACAAACATTATTGGCGGAACACTGCTTCCAAAATGGCGGTCACGAACTGGAAACGTTTTAGAAATCATCAGCTCTTGGCTCGTTTCTCCGGATAAATCCTGTCTATCTGTCCCCTGTATGACATAACTATGTTTAAAAACACACTGAACTGTCTATCTTACCTTCAACAGAGGAAATCTTGGCGCTTTTTCACGTAAAACTGGTGATAAAAGGAAGAATAGCGGGCGGTTACTCAGCTAGTTTTGTTTGGACAGATCGGACTGGACTTTAAGGGCTGGTTCACACGTGCGACGCAAATGCAAATGCAAGTGCAAGCGCAAATGCAAACGACGTTCACAAGTCGAACGCAAACGCAAGGAAGGTGAGATACGCAAGCGCAGTCGAAGTCTTTTTCAAGATGGCGGACGAGATGGAAGTTTTGATACCACTACTTTTCCTGCTTTTCGCTTACCGACTGATAACGAGACGAAAAAGACGTGTCCAGACGTTGTTATCGTGTACAAAGTATATCGTTAGAATATAGTAGGATTAGTTCCTACTATGTGAAGGTGCCACCTTGATATTAAAACTGGCAGGGGAAATAAACCACGCTGGGTAAAAGGGGGTGTCCCTTATGTGTTTTAATATTTCTTTTTATGGGTTTGTTGCTTTAAACGGAATTAAAAAAAAAAAAAAACAGTGAGAAATCCCCAACCGAACCCGCATCCGTGGAAGACGCCATCTTGGGTTCAACTTCAACCGTGGAGGCATGGAACAAGTGTTTTGTTACCTTGCGTTTGCATTTGCGTTTGCGTTGCCCCGGTTCACACGTGTGAAATACAAACGCAAGCGCAAATGCAAGCGCAAGATAATAATAACCTTTATTTATCCTCGGTAGTATTTATAGCACAAAGGCTAGTGGGGCCGAGCAAATACAGAAACAAATAAAGTCAAATTAAATCAACTCAACTCAACTCAAATCAAATGAAATCAAATCAATCAATGGGATGATTGAAAGAAAATGAAAATTTTTCCATATCTTGCGTCGGCGCTTGAGCTTGCATTTGCATTTGCGTTCCGGTAGTTCACACGTGTATTTCCTTGCATTTGCATTTGCACTTACATTTGCGTCGCACGTGTGAACTAGGCTTAAGATTACACGCAGCTACAGGCCACAGGCCTCCAAAGGCAGTCCCAAAGGGTATCTTACAGTATCAGTTGGTTAATTTTGATACTTTTACTCATATGATTTTGGCAAACGAATAAACGTTCGGATAAAATATGGACGATAATTCCTTTTTCCGGAAAGAAACACTATCACATACTTCTAAAATCGGATCTAAGCATTGGATCTCTTCTCGTTAGCTGGAGAGAAAGTAAATTATTATCCAACTCTGTTAGTTATTATATAGAAAACGCACGAGACTGGTACAAATATTCCGCGCTATTGTACATTTGGATATTTGTACTGTAGAAAAACTGTTTTGCAGGGATTTTTTCAACGCGCGCGCTTCGCAAAACCTGTCACACTTTCACGAAAAAAGTTTTTCTTTCTATAAGTTCTTTGTTTGCTATACAAGTTGGTTAATAAATCTCTTATTAGATGTTTTGGCATGTAGTATCGCGGAGCAGTTTTACTCGTTGTGTGTATTTTGACTCGCACTACGGGCTCGTCAAATTATAGCACAACTCGTAAAAATACTCCGCGATACTACACGCCAAAACATCTCATAAAACAATAGAGTTTATGTTCGCGGACATAAATATGTTTTGGGCCTGACTTAGACTCATTTTAGACCGATAAACTCTATTACTATTATTAACACTAATTTGGAGGGCATTGAGAAAATAAAAACTGAAAAAACAAACTTGACAATCTTGTAGGCGATGAGAGATTTTAATCAATTGCCAGATTTTCGTCTTTTAGTCCGGCGAAGAGGCAAAGCGCTGTAAGTCGTTTCCTTCGAATTCCGCTCACGATCACAGACATCGATATTTGTCAGACCTACCTTTTCTTGTTATACATACATACATACATACTTATCCTCTCCCCGTCAGGGATTTTCAGGGATAGTTTACATCACTGGCGGGGGACTTGACCAGACTGCTTGTGCAGTTTACAATTAATGAAGTAACTAATGAGCGCCCCGTAAGGTAGATATCTAGGACAGACCCTAGAGGCGGTCACAGCTAGAGTTTTGTTACGTCCCTAGTGGTTCTTTTACGTCCCACAGAATCAGATTAAGTGAAAGTACTGTGAGACGGGGCCTACCGTTTATCGTCCTTATCCGAGAAGACTACAAAGTGTAACCATTTGCAGATATCATTACAAAGGCAGCACTTTCTCCTCAGTTATTTAAAGACCTTGAGTGTTGGTCCGGCCGCGATTAGAACCCGCGACCTCCCGCATGGTAGTCCGGTGCTCTACCACTGAGCTAACCGATCATTTTGATATTACTGCGTTGCTAGCATAGCCCCAGGGTGGCATGGTTGCTCAATTTGAAATAATATCTAGGCCATAATCCATTGATTGTACAAAGAATGCCATTCTAGTGTCCGCCTTGAGAGGTATTCTTTGATTGCACCTGACGTCACGGTGGCCATGTTGGTGGAAAGAACAATAGCTAAAACGTCTTTTGGGAATTTGACACTATTATTATGCGAACCTTGAGCTACATTTTTTCTGTTGTTTTGGCACTAATATGACCGTCTTATCACGTGAGTGCAATCAAAGAATTTTCTACCAGAGATTTGCTTTAAAAGTGTCCGCTGTTCGCTTTAGGGAGGTGTCCGTCTTATAGAGAGTTTAGTCACACAGAAACATGGGAAACTCGCTCAGGACCAGTCATCACTATCCGCCCTAAAGAGGTGTCCGCTTTACAGTGGTGTCCACTTAGAGAGAGTTGACTGTATAACTTGTTGTTATAGGTAGTAGCAAAGAGCCTCTGATAACCCACTGTTGAAGGATAGAACCGCGGCCGGTAGATTCAAGTTCGGGGGCAGGGTTTTTAGTGGGCTGTTTATTTCTTGGTTTGTCTGATATTTTTCACAAATGAGATGATGTCCTTTAGAAACAAGAACTGGTGAACTAATAAACACAATAGAGACACACACCGTGTCCGATTGGCTAAACATTGAGGGGAGGAGAGAGCAGCATACTTGAATAAGCGAGTTCCTCACTTCAGGCGTGTGTTGCAAGTAATTATGAAGAGGAGCCTGTTTGCTAGGTGTGGGAGGGGTATCATAGTTACTAAAAGATCCGCTGTTCTTATTGGTCAAGCAAAGTCGACTTACGAATTCTAACAGAAGGCGTGACTGACACACCCTACCTCCTGCAGTGCTTCAAGTGTTTCAATCTCCTGTCAGCGGACACCTTTCGTAAGAGGACACCTGTACTCGGACACCTCTCGTAAGAGACCTTGGCGTCCTTTAGTACATAATTTTCCCTAGCTTTTGAAGGACAAAATAAGGTGCCCTAGTAGAACATACACCGGTAAGTGGTTTTGTGACATAAGATGCTGAACACGTCTTGTATCGAACATGCTGGCTGGGTCTGAAAATTGTAATATTTGCTGCAAATAAGAACGATATCTTTGTTTACACTTTCTATATTGTTTTCTCATCGCAAGATCGGAAATATTACCGGCGAATGAAGCACACAACCGATCGCAACCCTATTACAAACCTGTAATCGATTTCATTATTATCACATCAGACTACCGCAGAAATGGATACTCGAACGCGTTCCTGATCTATGATTACAACTAGTTTAGTATACACCACACAAGCTGAATGACTAGCGGACCAAAACATTACTTTTGTGTGACAATATACCGACAAGCGGTCGGAAATTTTAAAACCTCGCGCACTGGCTGCTCGGAGGTGAATAGTACTTGCTAATCACCTCCGAGTTAACTAATCAGAGCGCTCGAAAAGCACTATTCACTTGTGTGGTATATACTAGTCTAGGACAGTTGGCATATGTGTTATTAGAATGAAATTTTGAACACTTGTTGAAGTTTGAGTCATAATAGTGATACCTTCTTCTACTAACGATATTCACAAAGGTGTTTCACTATAGAAACTGAATATCACTGCAGACCTAAGTGGTAGTGATTCTGGGAGAAGTAGCAATGCGCTAATTCCACGTGAATATCATAAAAAGGCTAAAAACTATTAATTTTGGTGAAAGTAACCCGAATAAGAAATTATCAAATTTAATAGAAGAAAACCACACAACCAAAACAACTCAACTATAAAATACAAACAAATGTTTCAAAATCCCCAAAGGATAGAACAACAAATAACAGCAATCTGCTTGTTTCACATTATTTCAAGAAAAGAAACGATTGTTTAAATTGATTACAATCTAATTATCTTAACCCAACAGTCAGCAGCATCTTTCTAATTGAAGGGACTGGGACTGACCGCCATGGCGGCTAGACTAGTTCTTTAAGCCTCCGTAACTATGGCGAGTTAATCTTCGTTTTTAATCCTTTGGTACTGCTTTTTAAGTTTGAGAGCGAGTAAGAAGAGGTTTTTGAAAGTTCTGCTGTGTCCCAAAACAGCGCTAACGAAAAAAAGCGAGCACGAGGCTCCAGCTCCACTGACGCATGGCGATGATGTCGACACAAGAATCCTTGAAAAACTTTCCAGTATTCAAGACAGAATAGAAATGGGTTTCACTAAAATGGACGATGATTTCGCAGCTTTACAACTGGAGCTCTAACATGAAACCGAGGTATCAACGTCGTTAGATGCTTCCTGGGCTGAGGTGAATACTCTGAAAGAAAAGAACAAATCCTTAGAAGAACAGCTACAGGAAACACTACAGAAGAATTCTAAGTTAAGCTAAGAGGTTAGTTTGCTTAAGCCTGGTTCACACTAGCGACATAACGACATAAGGAAAAGATCATTTTTTTTCTTTATGTCGTTATGTTCATGCTGTTATGGTGCTAAACCAGGCTTCAAAGGCCGTGTAATTAAACAAGACAGGCCTGGCCAGGGGAGAAGTGGGATACCAATATACCCAGTTTTTTCTCCATAAGATACCAATATACTTAAAAATTGTAAAACATGTGATACTTAATACCTAAAATTATCTTGAAGCATTTAATTCATGGCTGTATACCGAATACCTAAAATTCAGGAAGAACCAGATACTTTACACCCGATTTGTAACATAAAAATACCATATACCTGAATTAAAATGGCCCTAGATACCGTATACCCAAAACACCTGGCTGGGCCTGACAAGACGATTATTCGAGGAGGGAAAACCTCCGCTTTTAAAACATTTGTGAAGATCCAGAGGAAACCTACGAGCAGAGTTTTAATAACGTGAAAGAACTTGTCAGCGAACTCGGCGTAGCTTCCGACAACACACAGTTTCATGCAATCCATCGGATTGGGGGAGTGTCTAATTTTCGCGGGTCGCGGGTGAATTTTTGAGCGTCGCGTGCGTGTGGAAGACTAATTTGTTCAGGATCAGTCTTTGACGTCAGTGATTTTTTTATAAAGTTAACAGAAGGTTATCACCCGGTATAAAATAGTTTCGCATACGACAATATATTCGAATACGACAAGCTCATTGAAGTTACAGTTACTGTAAACCTTCAGTGGTGCCTTTCGAAAAATCGCACCTGTGGGCAAGCGTTCAAACGAAAACTGACAATGTTTTCTAAACCGAATTAATAGTCCTTGTGCTACTATGGACATCCAAACAAACTGGACTATATCATTCAGGAGAAAATAGGCTAACAAAGCGTGAGAGGCTTTTACGGTATTCTGATTGGTTCCTGAGAAAATAGATGGTAAAGTTGGTCAATAGACTTTTTTTTATGCGTGTCACGCGCTTGGACGCCGAGGGAAAAACATTTCTTTTTTTGTTTTCAATTTTTGAAAACTTTGTCCCCCGGAAGGACTGCAGTCACCTTATAACTTACAACTTTTAATGACTTTAATTTAAATATTGATATATATTATATTCTCTCCTGCAATTCTTTTGCGACCTAGGCAAAGCTTCTTTGCAACCCTTTCAACAGACTGAACAGTGACAATTCGAAGGCAAATCTATGACAGTCTTATTTTCAGTCGACTATCATTCGCCGGGCTTAGAAGTGATTTTCTGTGGTAAGAAAAATCGTGAAACATTGAATAGTTTTTCAAGAAACTAAACAGAGTTGCTTACTTTTCAAAAGATTACTTTTTTAATTCAGGACTGACAGGTACAAAAAGAGAAGGAATGCTGAACAGCGAGCTTAAAACCTTAGAAGCGAGCCCTTAAATGCCTTGCAACGTCTTTAACGCGAGCTGCTCAAAATGGAACGAACATAGGGTGGATTGGGGGTTAGGTTGGGCAGTTCACTGTGCAGCATGGGGTGGAGTGATATGGAATGGAATAAATAATATAGAATGACTAGGATGAATAGGAGAGAGAATATAGAGTGGGAGTGGGGTTAGGTTGGACAGTTCACTGTGCAGCATGGGGTGGAGTGATATGGAATGGAATAAATAAAATAGAATGACTAGGATGAATAGGAGAGAGAATATAGAGTGGGGGTGGGGGTTAGGTTGGACAGTTCACTGTGCAGCATGGGGTGGAGTGATATGGAATGGAATAAATAAAATAGAATGACTAGGATGAATAGGAGAGAGAATATAGAGTGGGGGTGGGGGTTAGGTTGGGCAGTTCACTGTGCAGCATGGGGTGGAGTGATATGGAATGGAATAAATAAAATAGAATGACTAGAATGAATAGGAGAGAGATTATAGAGTGGGGGTGGGGGTTAGGTTGGACAGTTCACTGTGCAGCATGGGGTGGAGTGATATGGAATGGAATAAATAAAATAGAATGACTGGGATGAATAGGAGAGAGAATATAGAGTGGGGCTGGGGGTTAGGTTGGACAGTTCACTGTGTAGCCTGGGGTGGAGTGATATGGCATGGAATAAATAAAATAGAATGACTGGGATGAATAGGAGAGAGAATATAGAGTGGGGCTGGGGGTTAGGTTGGACAGTTCACTGTGCAGCATGGGGTGGAGTGATATGGAATGGAATAAATAAAATAGAATGACTGGGATGAATAGGAGAGAGAATATAGAGTGGGGCTGGGGGTTAGGTTGGACAGTTCACTGTGCAGCATGGGGTGGAGTGATATGGAATGGAATAAATAAAATAGAATGACTGGGATGAATAGGAGAGAGAATATAGAGTGGGGCTGGGGTTAGGTTGGACAGTTCACTGTGCAGCATGGGGTGGAGTGATATGGAATGGAATAAATAAAATAGAATGACTGGGATGAATAGGAGAGAGAATATAGAGCGGGGCTGGGGGTTAGGTTGGACAGTTCACTGTGCAGCATGGGGTGGAGTGATATGGAATGGAATAAATAAAATAGAAAGACTGGGATGAATAGGAGAGAGAATATAGAGTGGGGGTGGGGGTTAGGTTGGACAGTTCACTGTGTAGCATGGGGTGGAGTGATATGGAATGGAATAAATAAAATAGAATGACTAGGATGAATAGGAGAGAGAATATAGAGTGGGGTGGGGGTTAGGTTGGACAGTTCACTTTGTAGCCGGGGGCAGAGTGATATGGAATGGAATAAATAAAGTAGACTGAATAGGATGAATAGGAGAGAGAATATAGAGTGGGGGTGGGGGTTAGGTTGGACAGTTCACTGTGCAGCATGGGGTGGAGTGATATGGAATGGAATAAATAAAATAGAATGACTGGGATGAATAGGAGAGAGAATATAGAGTGGGGTGGGGGTTAGGTTGGACAGTTCATTGTGTAGCATGGGGTGGAGTGATATGGAATGGAATAAATAAAATAGAATGACTAGGATGAATAGGAGAGAGAATATAGAGTGGGGGTGGGGGTTAGGTTGGACAGTTCACTGTGCAGCATTGGGTGGAGTGATATGGAATGGAATAAATAAAATAGAATGACTGGGATGAATAGGAGAGAGAATATAGAGTGGGGGTGGGGGTTAGGTTGGACAGTTCACTGTGTAGCATGGGGTGGAGTGATATGGAATGGAATAAATAAAGTAGACTGACTAGGATGAATAGGAGAGAGAATATAGAGTGGCGGTGGGGGTTAGGTTGGACAGTTCACTGTGCAGCATGGGGTGGAGTGATATGGAATGGAATAAATAAAATAGAATGACTAGGATGAATAGGAGAGAGAATATAGAGTGGGGGTGGGGGTTAGGTTGGACAGTTGACTGTGCAGCATGGGGTGGAGTGATATGGAATGGAATAAATAAAATAGACTGAATAGGATGAATAGGAGAGACACTATAGCATATTTCTTTAATGACAGCCGCCCCGCAAGCTATTGGAACTTAGTCAAAGAAGTCCAATTAAGAACAGTCAAGAGTAGCTCATTCTCTCTGGAACAGTCAGAAAGTCCGCGTTCAGTTTTTTTCTTTTTAAAACACAAGTAAGTGGCTGTTGTAGAGAGTGGTCGTGAGTGAGTGAGTGAGTGAGTGAATGCGTGTATCCGCTGGGAGATGAAAAGTGGCTACACTTTACACTATGGCCGTAGTGTAAAGCTAAAGAGGGTAACATTGAACGTGTGTTTATCAAAGGTAATAAACTTATTGTAAATGGTTGCTCATACTCAGTGGACGCTTTGCCACAGTACTTATTGCCGGACAATAATAAACAATAATCGCTGATAAGCCCAAATTTTCTGTTTATTCATTTTTTTTTATAAAATACAAAATACGTATCTACTCTTTAAAATTAATTCCGACTTAGAGTTTGCATGCCAATACAATTTTGACAGACAGAACAGACAACTCGCCGTTAAATTTTGCCACCTATTTCACAAAACAAACCCCTCGTCCCTGGGGCCACATTCAAAGGTGATGATCTTGCGGTTTGCATAATCAGTGTGTATTATAAGTGTAGTTTTTTTTATGTTTTATCCGTTCTTTACGTGGCTTTTTGAGCTGTTCACCTTTCCTGTTACTGTATATATTGCTTACTTTATTATTCACCTTTTCCGTATTATTCATGGCCGTCAACACTTACTGTTATTTGGGTTTTTGTTTTGTTTATCCAATTAATTTTTCTTATTGTGGTCGTTCGACACGCCCTCTCCCGCAATATGGGGCTCAATAATATTGATTTCAAGCTGTTGTCCCTTAATGTTCGAGGGATTCGTTCCTTTGAAAAAGGAAAAAGTGTGTTTAATTAGCTACGCAAATCTGGTGCAGATACCTACTTTCTCCAAGAAACGTATAGCACAAAAGAAGTGGAAATGACGTGGGCCACAATGGAAATTACTGGGCTACCAGTAATTGTGTCACCCCTATATAAAGATCATTATCACCAGGCAACCTCTACGTGAATTAGAGGTCATATGTTACCTTAACATGACATTTGACAGAAAAACTGTCAAGCTGTCAATTGACTGTCAAGTTGTGTTGCAAATTGAAATAGTTCCACCCGGATGTTTTCCAGGGAGACGTTTCGCGTCTTTTGAGGTTTCACATAGCCGATTTTGGAAAAGAAAAAAGCTTCTGAAACTGTATCACAAAATACATAAACAATAGAAAGTGTTATTAATTATTCCACTGGCACAAAACGTTATTCCTGATTTTCCAAACCCAATTATTCATTATTCATTTTTTTATTTAAACCCGTTATTCATTATTCATTATTTAGCTTCCACCCCCGAACCTCCGGAGAGTATTACGTCAAAAATTCTAGATTAGAGATACAAAAACATACCTTTTCTAGACTTGGTGGAAGACCGTGGAATGAGATACCTTGTCATATAACAGAATTGCCGAAGAAAACATTTAAAAAGTCCTCCGCCAATCGCTTTTTGATATTTTGGGAAAAAAAGGTAACTACACTGAAATACCAGCGATTATTAAAAAAGTAGGATTAGTTAAATAGCTCTATCTATATATTCAACTCTGATTCACTTATTTATTTTCTCACTTTTCTTGCAGAGTTAGAACTCTTTTTCTTCTTTTTTATCTTCCTGTTTTTCAGTTCACTTTTAGTCCGTCTTTTTGTTACCTTTTTGTTATTTCTCTTAGCTTTGGTCGTTTTGTCCCGCTCCGATTAGCTTTGTTGCTATTTGCGGGACAAACTATCGGTTTTTATTGCAAAGAAATTATAATAAAGTCGTTGTTGTTGTTGTTACCTTAGCTTGGTTCGTGCGCGCAACCTTGGAAACGCAAGTTGACACCCGTCATGGGAACAGTTACGTCACCAGTGATGGGTACGCGTGCGCTATTTCGTTAGCGCTTGCTCAGAAAATGCTAAAACGTTTCGTCTTTGGAAGTTAGAAAAAAATCTAGAGTCCTTTTGCTTGATTGCTTAGAGATGTCATCATAAACGAACAACAGTGTGAACTGGAAAGCGTCCCTAAACAGTTCTCCAATACCAAATCACTGATCTGTGATCCACAGAACCAGTTGAATGATGAACGTGATGATCTCAAAGGTAAGCACCAAGAATTCAAAATACGTGAAAAAATTTGAATTGATCAGTTTAAGTTCTTCAAATCTTGCTCATACACCTTGTATCTCTGCAGCTCACCTTTCAGACCATCAGGTTCACCAATTACAAAGGGTTACGCAGAGGTTGTGTGGGTATCCTGGGGGCAAAAGGAGAGAAATTGTTTCGTTCGCCACAGGAAAACCAAGGTAAAATAGTTTACTGCTGTATGTTTGCCTTTTTTACCCATTTATTATATTCATTCAGTGTGTTTCATAAAGAAACGGCCATAAAGTGTTACGAAACATTTTTCAACTACCGCACTCTTTCAGATCATAAAGCGAGTCATTCAGGAGTTTTCCACCCGTCTTATGAGAAAGGCCTTTAGAATGTGAATTGAACCTTAGCCTGTAAACAAATCTGACTTGTCTGAATGTAACTGGAACTCATGCTAAGGGATATACTGTACACAAGAAACACTCATATAAATAATACCACAAGGTGAGTTTTAAAAACAATAAATAACATGACTTTTGCTCTATTGGCTAAAAAATACTTATAACTCAAACTACCCCATAGAAACGCAACATTTCTGCAAAACATTTTAGGATAAGAAAATCAGTTCCTACCAGTATCTTAAAGGAAAATAAATAACCAATTTTGCATTTATAAGTTTAGACTACACACAGCCAAACAGTTTCAATCAATGTGTTCAAGAAGCACAACTCACTGTTCAACTCTCCACAGCAAATCCAGCAGCTGTCCTATTGATTGTCATCTGAGTGTGAATCTTCTGAAGTGGGAGCAAGTGTGGCAATGTTACATGTATCTGCACTACAGGTTTCAGTAGGGACTTTAAGCAGGGATTACGGAAGCGTCTAGTACGGTGGCCGTAACTAATTTTGCTTCCCGCCACGCGTCAATGCCCTGGTTTGTAGCCGTAGTCAGCTCGCCGAATACGTAGGATTTTATGGCGGGCCGTAGTGGAAAGTACGTAAGATGTATTTTCCTGCACTGTACAAGCTTCGTATGCCAGTGTTTGAACCTAAACGGCAATATATAGATATGTTATCCCTTTTTGGCCGTCCTTGGTGATATCTAAAAACACTTTTGTCGATTTTTAGCACTAAATGCAGTAGCAGGCGTGAAACTCAAACAAAGTGACGTGTTTCTGGCGAACTGTAAAAGCAAAGCTTATAACCAGCTTCCACGGTTCTTGGCACTGACGGCTTTTCCCAATAATCGAATTGCGAAACCTTTCATTATGGAAATACTCTACTTATTGCAACTTGTATATTAGCATTTGGACGAGGAAAGCGTATGATAAAATCAGGGAAAACTAAGTCGATTTCTTGTTTTTAGGCGCATGGAATGGAGTCCACAAAATGATGTTGTATTGTGTACAGAAATAAAATTTACACCTTGGGAAAGAAGAAGCAAATCTCTAATTTCTTTAAAAGATGGCATGACGAAACCACTTCACCGAAAAAGATCATAAACTTTCCGTACGACGCGACGTAGTACGGCTTGATTGATGTAAATAAGAGCTTTGAATTTCCACGGAACTCTACGTACTCGTCCCATTCTTCCGCGGTCAAAACCCTCCATACTAGACACTTCCGTAGTCTATGTTTAACGTCCCTAGTACCTTTGTGGCTATGCTGGTATAAAATTTGCAACAGCGCCTGCATTTATAGGTCTTCCAGTTTTACTAAAACACTTGCTACACTGTTTTCATCCATAAAGCTTCTCTCCACTATGCATCATTGTAAGTGTTTTCAGATTTAATGCTTGACTAAACCACTTGCCACACTGTTAGCATTCATAAGGCTTCTCTCCAGTATGGATTCTTTCATGTGTTCTTAGATGTCCTGATGTACTAAACCACTTGCCACACTGTTTGCATTCATAAGGCTTCACTCCAGTGTGAACTCTTTCGTGTGTTCTTAGATGTCCTGCTTCCCTAAAACAGTTGCCACACTGTTTGCACTCATACGGCTTCTCGCCAGTATGGATCCTTTCATGTTGTCTTAGATTTCCTGCTTCGCTAAAACACTTGCCACACTGTTTGCATTCATAAGGCTTCTCTCCAGTATGGACTCTTCCATGTTTCTTCAGATTTGCTGCTACACTAAAACACTTCCCACACTGTTTGCATGCATAAGGCTTCTCTCCAGTATGGACTCTTTCATGTCTTTTAAGAGATCCTGCTTCACTAAAACACTTGCCACACTGTTTGCATTCATAAGGCATCTCTCCAGTATGAATCCTTTCATGCCTTCTTAGAGTTCCTGCTTCAAAAAAGCACTTGTCACACTGTTTGCATTTATAAGGCTTCTCTTCAGTATGAACTCTTCCGTGTCTTCTTAGTTGTGCTGCTTGACTGAAACACTTGCTACAGTGTTTGCATTCATAAGGTGTCTCTCCAGTATGGAACCTTTCATGTGATCTTAGCTGTCCCGATGTACTAAAACACTTGCCACACTGTTTGCATTCATACGGCTTCTCTCCGGTATGCATCCTTTCATGTGTTTTCAGACTTCCTGCTCTACTAAAACACTTGTCACACTGTTTGCATTTATAAGGCGTCTCTCCAGTATGAACTCTTTCATGTATTCTTAGTTGTACTGCTTGACTGAAACACTTGTCACACTGTTTGCATCCATAAGGCTTCTCTCCAGTATGGATCCTTTCATGTGTTCTTAGATGTCCTGATGTACTGAAACACTTGTCACACTGTTTGCATTCATAAGGCTTCTCTCCTGTGTGAACTCTTTCATGTACTCTTAGATTATCTGCTTGACTAAAACACTTGCCACACTGCTTGCATTCATAAGGCTTCTCTCCAGTATGAACTCTTTCATGTATTCTTAGTTGTACTGCTTGACTGAAAGCCTTGCTACAGTGTTTGCATTCATAAGGCTTCTCTCCAGTATGGATCCTTTCATGTCTTCTTAGATGTCCTGATGTACTGAAACACTTGGCACACTGTTTGCATTCATAACCCTTCTTTCCAGTATCGACTGTTTTATGTTTCACGGAATTGTCTTCCTCGGGTTTACTGCTGTGTTTTGTACATCCGCGGTTCATTTCCCAGGTGTCAACGTTTTTATGGCTGCTCAGATCTCCTGTAAAGCGAAAAGAAAGAAATCATACCAAACCCTTGAGTTTACAAGTGTCTTATGAGGCAATGACAATTTTTGTTTTTTTTTTTTTAATTTTGTTTAGTCTTCGATGTAATTAAGAGGACTCCTTCTAATATTAGAAAGAAGTTTATACAAGATACCATCTATGTTATCCAGAAAAATAAAAATGCCTTCAGGCTTCAATTCAATTAGTAAGTCTTAAGTTTCTAGACATAACTATTAAATGATATTAATGAGCAATCAATGGGTAACCAATGAGTAATCAGTTGACCATTCTTTGATTATGTCAAATACCCAATTGAACGCAAACATGTTGTGGACCATTGATTAATCATTGATGTTAATCATGATGCACTAATGTCAATGATAATATATATATTTAGCCAAGCCTAAAAGCGGAGCTCCAAAAGCATTCTTTTTCTACTGGCATTTACATATAGTCTGCTTGTCATATCACCCATCTGACCTCACTCAAGCTACAGACCCAATGCTGTAGAAAATAGTATGGAAAGGTGATCTGAGCCAGTGGCACAGTGGATTTGGACCCCACGTGGATTTGCACCCTCCAGTCCAGATCTGCTTGTGGATCAGATTTGGACCCCCTAGTCCAGAACTGCTAGCAGATATGAATCCCCTTTTACGAATTTGGACCCCCACCCCTCCTAAAAACAAGCGTTCTATTGAGTAAGGTAATAAAAATTCCTTTCCAAACTGAGTTTGGAGATGTTAAAAAAGCAAAATAAAAATATTGAGGTAGGTTTTTTAAAATAATCTTTAATACCTTGTGTAAAAAAGAACCTGCAAAGCTAGTTTTCATCTATAAATTTTTAAAACAAAACATTTCTTAACATCTTAGAGCAATACCTAAGGACAGGTCTGTTTCCCCGTTCAACTGTAGGCAACTTAGTTACATACTTAGCTACTTAGGTATGGTTTAGAGCCACTAGAAATTGGTGGAGAAGCCTGATGATTGCTCCTTGAAATCAGTATCACATCAGATATATAGTGATTCAGATCATCACTTCATAATTAATGCAATTTCAATTATCCACAGCCTCCCATGAGACAGTCAGAAATCGGAAATTGTGTATCCTCTGGATATATGTATGCCTCACAAAAATTATGAAAGAAAGATACATGGAAATCAATAAAAATATTTAGATGCCATGAATTAAGACCAAGATATTTATTTTGATCAATTACTTCTTGACCTTACTATCACAAAAAAAAAACTGCTTGCTAACATTAAGCTCATCACTCAATGCACCTACAGTGTTTTCAAAAAGAAATCCAGCTGCTCTTCTGGCCAGTTAAGTGCAAGACCAAACAACTTGATAATAATATATTGAGCATTTGGTTGATACCACTATCAAGGTGATTCATCAAAGCAAAAGTACTGGAAATCCGTTAGCCATCTTAACTTGATCTTAACATACTTCATCAAACATAAGAGATTCCATTAAACATTAATGCCAAATGTCATCCAAACATCCCACAAGGTTGGTGTGACCAGCTACTAATAAAATTAATTGAAAGACTGTATGCAGGAGGAGGAAGTCCAAGGATGTGTACATTGATGAGAAAGAGCTTACTTTAAGTTTAATTTAATTTTAAGTTTTTAGTTTAATAATACTTTGTCATGTGAATACAACTAAGTTGATACAAAACAAAAAAAGTGCATGACTGGAGAATAATTCGGAGAAACTAAATTCCCATACAAAGAATATTATCTAATATTACACATTCTAAAAACTAAGAGGTGAAATTTAAACGTGGCCCAAAGCTAACCTAATCAAATTAAATCAAATACTTATCTCGCTTACAAGTCACCCCTGATTTGAGATTGAGACTAAAAATCATGAAGTAATCCAAAGCAAACCTAATTAAATTACATACTTGTCACTCACAAGCTACATCTGATTTAAAATTGACACTAATAATGTAATAGATAGGACTTAAAACTGCTTAAAGAAGGTGCATGCATGATGTTCGATGGAACACCATTCCAGTCTGTTATGTAGCGATTAAAAAAAGAAAAGCTGAAGGCCATATAATTTATTATTTAGCCATGCCAAGCCTAGAATCGGAGCTGCACACTCTCACCGAGCAACTTCGCAAGAGTTTATTTGGGCCAGTTTAATTTGTGTCCAAAAAATTGAGCAGCAGCAGGGAAAACGAAGAGTTTTCGATAGTAAACGTTTGCAAAAAAGAAAAAAAAAAGACGGACATTCTTGAGTCTAACTACTTTGAGATGAAAGCGTAAAGGGATTCAAAGCGGATCAAAAACAAAACAAAACAAAACAAAAACTGCAAGCGAACAAAGTACGATGCCGGCGAGTGTTTGCTCGAAGAAGGAGAAGGTGGAGAAATTAAAACAAGACTAGCTAGTAATTAAAATAGCTTGTAATGATAAAGCTAGGAAAATCGGTATTTATTTTGACATAAATGCCCTAGAAAAAAAATAAAGGGTACAAACTCTTCGTTTACAGCAGTCAACAGGAATTGACCGCGGTTCAGAAACAATATAACAACAAACATAAGACTTATTACAAGGAAACAAAGCACAATATGAATAATATTTCTTCGAAGATTCTTGGAGAAGGTGCAGAAATTGGACAGGTAACAAAACTATCTTGTATTAAGCTAGAAAATTTCCTTAGCAGATTTGACATAAATGTCCGTAGAAAAGACAAAAAAGAGGTCCGTACCTGATCGTTTAGAGCAGTCAACAGGAATCACTGAGACAGCAATCACTCGGAATGCGACAGAGCTGAATAATAGAGCCATTTCCCACAAAATCTTTCCTTGGCTTACACAAAACACTTAAGTGCTTTGATGGTTTTACTGTTACTTCCCATGTCTTCCGAAGAACCTTCTTCAATTAATGATTCTCAGTGGCAAAACATCATCCAGATAACGAAGAAAGCGCTTGCCAAACCAAACGAGCATTTCTCTCGCAGACCCGTCCACTTTAAAATTTATCAAAACCAGCCAGCCAGTCAACCCATTTCGCTGTTTTTAACATCCAAACGCTGATTCTTACCGGTTCAAACAAACGACATGTTTAAAGACGGCGAAACGTAATTGTTGTTTACAGGCTGCTTTCGACGAAGATCTCTTAAAGACTTGACGAAGTGAAGCGCGCTGGGTTTTGACTGTTTTGGCAGCATTTTGACAACTTAATGTCAGATTAATTTTGAGAAGTGCACATGCACATGCATTTGATCGGATTTTTTATTTTTACTCGAGCTCGAGTCTCCCCCTTTAATGCTTAATTTTACGAGGACTCATTGCGATTACGTGTTGATAAGATAAGGGCAAAAGTTTCTTAACGCTACTGTGAGGAACCAAGGTCGAAAAACAGTCAGCCAAGCCGAGTAAAAACACTCGTTCGCTTGCAAAGAAAACAACGTAACAAAACAAACAAACAATTCAACTACTTCTTTGCGTCCAAAACGAGTACAGATGATTTTTATTTATATCCATTCGAGAGAAAAATACAAGTTTCATTCCTGAACAAAAGTAACAACGATTAAACCAAATGTTAAGCTTCTATTTATTTAATTTACCTCACTGTCCTGTGTTGTAGAGGTTTCTGCCACTTGAAAATGCGTAAGCTTCAGTAAAGTAAAAACAAGCATCCGCAAAAATAGCGAACGGTTTGTCCAAAGAAAGTGCTTCGTCCACAGAGTTTGAGCTACTCATTCTTCCCATTAATACCGGTGAACTGTTAAGTGACTTTTCTTGGTGAGATGCAAGATGCCGCGGTGAAATGAAAGCCCTTGAAGCGTTGAATTATACTGTTTTCAACCGCACAATCTTTGAAGCTTTTCCTGAGAAAAATCTTCCGTCCTTCCTTTCATCACTTGAAAATTCACCTTCCGGAGTATCTTTTGACAAGTTCTTGATCTTTATGCTTTTTACGCGAAAGACAAACTTCGATCGAAGAAGATGAAGTTGTTTTGCTCAAAATAAAGAAACCAACTGGATGTGAAATTACCAGCCGCAGAAAGCGCGCGAAAAATTTTAACGGCCTCGATTTGGTTTGGGTGTCCCACACTTGGCTTGAGCCTGCGATCCAATCGAAAGCAAGTACCTGGTCAGCGGTCAACTTCAAAAAAACAGCTGACCTCGATGAGGTCTTAACTTGAGCCCGCGATATGGTCACGTTACACTGGTCAGCGGATACCTTGTTTTGACAGGTGTCAATTGGCTATAAGATGGATGTCCAGTATCAAAGATGTACGCTGTAAAGCCGCGGCTACACGAGCGATTTTTTGCTTGCGATGGTGATGCGATTTTTTCAATTTTGTCGCGTCACCAGCGCGCGATGAAAATCGCAAGTGTAGCCACCCTTGAACGTCGCAAGAAAAAAATCGCGAGAAATTGAATGAGTTTAATTTTTCGCGATTCTTTTTCTGCGATTTTTTGAGCTGTCGCATCACCTGTGCGAGGGTGGCTACACGGGTGATTTTCACTGCGCGCTGGTGACGCGACAATTTAAAAAAAAATCGCATCACCATCGCAAGCAAAAAATCGCTCGTGTAGCCGCGGCTTAAAGTAGCTGGTCAGCTGGGCCAGGTGGAGTATGGCCGCCATGTTGGATTATTATGATTATTATTAGGATATTATTAATTATTGGGCGACTCCGTCGTCGTCGTCGTCGTCGTCGTCGTCGTCGTGCGTACGGGCCCACGAGCAATACCGCTAGCCATTTTTACCATGAGAAAAGCAGTTGACGGGTTTCTATAGGTATGGTGCTCCGCTTGACGGCCCTTCGGGCCGTCGGAGCTCCGCTAATACACTAATTACACATTGATAACTCATTTTCCACCTCTTACATCAAAATTGATACTCTAATAACAAGATATCATTCTTCCTTTAGTAAGCAAAGAGAACTGGGAAAGATTTCCCAATGATTCCTAAAAAAATAGAGTAAGATAATAGCACTATAATCGTGGAATATAAAACAGTTTTTAATAAAATCACAGGCAAAGGGGAATTCTAAAGGTACATCTAAGTTGTACAACCATTCTGCTTTATTTTCACAAAATACACTTTATAGTTTTTTGGCCACCCAAATAAACGCTTCATTACTCAGACCTCCTGGGGAAGGTCCGAGTCTAAAATCTAAAAATGTCAAATGTCATCCGTTATTGTCGAGTTTCATCTGCAAATATCACTCCCGGCGTTTCGGCGATACAACAACAATGCGGCCATGTTCGATTTTATTAAAGCATCATGGATTTTCTCCAAAATGTTTGAACGCTTCTGGGAATCCACCTTGTGTAAAAAATTCGAAGCAACTTTGACAAAATTTGCGAAAAACATGCTCAGCTCGATTCAATAAATTCTGCTTCAAACTGACTCGCTTTCCTCACATTCGTGAAGATTTACTCGAGGTGAAAATTGAATTTGTTTGCTTTTCAGGCTAAACAAAGTCTCATCTGAATGTGTTTAATTTGGAAAAGTTTATTGCCAGTTTTTCTGTCTTAATTCACTTAATTTCATAATTACTCAACCTACATAAACAAACCGGAATCCTCGCCGCTTATCTCAATTCGCCCATGTGACAACAGCCACATGTATCATTATTCTGTACATGATCAACATGATGCCATAGTGAAAATAAAATATGGAAAGGAATTCAGACCTTGTTAAGCTTACTTTGTCATAATATTATAACCGTGCAGGTGAATCAATGAAGTAGCAAATGCAATTTCTGGAACGGTCGAGAGAAGGGAAATATGGCCTCTTGGAAGTTACTCTCGTAGCTCCTACGGGCAAAATTTTAATCTTTGGATAGATACCATAAACGCTCTATTAAGCCCCCCCTCTTTTAACCCCCCCCCCTCTCTCTAATAAGCCCCCCGTTTGGAAGTCGGTTTTTGTAATAAGCCTCCCCTCTCTAATAAGCCCCCCTCCCCCCTCCTTTTGGGACACGAGATTTTTTAATTATTCCCTCCTATTCCCTCTTACGACATACTTTATTCGGCCCAGTTGGGTATTTTAACAAATATACAATAAAACACACAATACTGTTTCCTACTCGGTATTGAATAATACAGTTTTACTGCAGTTGTTTGAGATTTATACAGAAACTATTTAAGGTGTTTCCTTACAATTGCATGGCGCATCCTTACTGCGCATAATGTATGGCGCCATTTAGCGCGCGCACATTAGTAACATAGCATACTTGCCTTGACATTGAGCTTTGTCAGCCGAAATTTTCCCTTTGCGGTCGTGTTGCAAAGAAAGGAGCACGGTGACCCCCATTTTTTTATTAGTGTTACTTACTCGTAATAGGCAAACGAAAAACATATTTTGAGGAGAAAAAAAGTTTAAGAGTAGAAGTTGGATTATTTACGCATAAATGACGTGAAACTTTGCATTTGGAGCCAGGGAGGAGTATGAATTGATTACTTAGTGGTGCAATTCGCTTACATTATTTGCAAGATCGGGCAATTTGAAATCACTATACTGAAAGATTATAGCCCAGAAATACAATTAGGCTCTAGGTTTCACTACTATTCAGAGTTTTTGCTACATAATAACAATTTTGGGGGGGTTGCTCAAGTTTCAAACATTTCTCGCGCAACTCAGTAAAATCACTTAGGATAACGGGCATGCAGGGCGAAAACAAGCACGGTGACCCCATCTTGTTATTACATTTTTCCAATGTCCTATGTATGACTATCAATTGTGAAAAGTTTGAAAAAAGTCTGGATAGTACGTCATTTTCATGGGAATTACCTCACCACAAAAACGGCGTGTTCAGAGATTTGAATTAAGCCCCCCCCCCCCCTCTCTATTAACTATCTGAAGTACCTCACTAATACAGATAAACAGTTCCAACTTCTTCCAACCACTAGAGATAAAGTTCTTTCACTTCTTAATAAACTCAACAAGTCAAAGGCAGCTGGCCTTGACATCTGCTAGGCTCATTCGGGAATGCGCGGATCTCATTTGCGTACCTATTTGTAATATCTTTAATCAATCAATAAGTCAAGGTATTTTTCCTGACGATTGGAAATGCGCAAGAGTAACTCCACTTTTCAAACTAGGCGATAGAAACGATGTCAACATTTATCGTCCAATTTCCGTGATCTCAGTCGTAGCCAATGTTTGAAAGAATTGTCTATGATCAATTGTATGCCTATTTAGAAGAGCACAGTATCATCTGTAAATATCAATCAGGTTTTCGAGCTATTCACTCAACTGTCACTGCTCTCCTTGAAGCCACGGACACTTGGGTGTATAATATTGATCGTGGCAAAATCAACGCTGTTGTTTTTCTTGATTTAAAAAAGCTTTCGACACAGTTGATCACGAGATCCTTTTATCCAAGTTAAGCCACTACGGCATATGTGGAAATGCGTACAAATGGTTTGAGTCATATTTAGATAATCGCACACAAATGTGCTCCATTAATGGGTCGTTATCTAATAGTCGTTCACTATGTTGTGGCGTCCCTCAGGGAACGATTTTAGGGCCACTGCTATTCCTGTTATATATCAATGATCTTCCGAATTGTTTATCCAATTGTGAACCGAGGATGTACGCCGATGACACCCACCTTACATATGCAGGTGATTGTGTAGACAATTTGCAGTTGTATGTAAACCAAGACTTAGAAAATGTCCACAGTTGGTTGAGGGCAAACAAACTTACTCTAAATGACTAAAACCGAGTTTATGCTCATCGGTTCAAGGCAGAGATTAAGTACTCTCACAGATTCTCCGACACTCACAATTAATGATAATCAAGTTAGCCAGGTCACCACCGCAAAATCTCTTGGAGTGACCATCAATAAAAAACAGGGGCACCCAACGAGCCAAATCAACCAAAAGCTGTAGAAAGGCATTTTTAAGTACCTTATGGTGTTTGAAGTCTGTTTAAAGTGATGTTTTCATAAGCTAGAAGAAGTTCATCTGTTCGGATTCGCTAGCTGAAATTTTAATTGTCCGAAAATGTTAGGGAACAAAATATTCCTTTGAGAAAATGCAAGCTGAAATAAACTTTCCACGAAATTTCTAGGGAACTATTTTCTTTCCGAAAATGCTAGGTGACGTTTTTGACTGCCAAAAACAGCAAATACGATCTTTCTGAAAACCTTAGGGGCTATGATTTCTCCATTGCGAATCTTTTAGGCCACGTTTTAGTTACGAAAATCCGAGTGCACTTTTTAATCGACGCCGAAAACCCAAGGCGAATTACCCTCCACCGAACAGATATCTACCGAAACTTGTCGTTGGGTGCTCTTGAAAAAACTCGATTGGAGCAGTCACATCGATGAACTAACAAAGAAGATCGCATCTGGAATTGGGGCTATAAAGCGAATAAGACACCTTGTCCCTCAAGCGACTTTGCATCTAATATATTAATCCCTGATTCAGCCACATTTTGACTATTGCAGTATTGTTTGGGGAAACTGTGGGATAACTCTGCAGAACAAGGTACAAAAACTACAAAACAGAGCAGCCCGTGTTTTGACTTATTCAAATTATGATGCTGATGCTGGTCACTTGTTTGAGCGCCTGGGATGAAAAAACCTAGCTTCCCAGCAGCAAATACAAAGAGCCACAATGGTCTATAAGTCTCTGCACGGTCTAGTTCCAGACTATTTATGTTCAAAATTTGAAAGGCGAGAAAACACGTATAACCTAAGAGACTCTGAGAATAAACTTAATGTTCCAATGCCGCGCACAAACTACTATAAAAATAGCTTAAGCTATAGTGGTGCCACTCTTTAGAACAGCCTTCCTTGTGACGTAAGACAAGCTGAGTCTCTTAGGATATTTAAACGTTTAATCAAAGAAGTATGTTGAGGCACGGTATTCGTGGAAAGCAGCTTTTAGTTAGGTCTAAGTTTTAAGTATAGTGTTTTATAAATAGTATTTGTGTACTATTTATGTATTTTATCCATTTAATGCATTATTTATAGCTGATGAATTGTCCGTGGGTAAATAAAGACTGACTACCTACCTACCTACCTACCTACCTACCTACCTACCTATCCTCTCCAATAAGCCCCCCGTTAATAAGGCCTGAAATTAAATAAGCCCTCTGGGGCCTAATAGAGCTTTTACGGTAATCGAAAAGTTAAAAGACGTTCTCTGGTTAAAAGTTTTAAAAAACACTTAGCTTTCGATTGCCAGTCTGCAATCTTTAAAAAGTGAGGTGTAAAAAGCGAAGGTAAAAATATATATGTACAAAAAGGTGAGAAAATAACAAACGAATATAAATAAATACAAGAAATACAAAAGAAATACTTGTGTGAAAATAAAATGCTAATAACATGGATAAGATTACAATAAAATTGAGTATTGTCTTGGCAGCTGCTTAGAATTATTGTCTGTGGCGATATTTTGGAAACCGCGTGAAGGCACTGCAATTTGAGGTACCCAAATCAGAACCAAAGACAAGGGCAAGCAAATTTTTGCCAGGGCAAGTACATCACCTGGCATATTTGCCCGGCTGACGACTTTGATAAAAAACTATTAATGCTCCCAACCCATGAAGTCAGACACAACAACAAATTATGTGGGAAAAAGGAGGTGGGAAAAAGGGGTAGGGGATGAAGTACTCGAATTGCTTGACAAAGGTTCATACAGGTCGAGTTGCTAGGCAACGAGAGTGTTAAGCCTGTTGTGGGGTCCTAATCCCCAGGCCACTGAGAGGTCCTCATCCTCTCACAGGGTCCTAATCCCCAGGCCATTTAGAGGTCCTAATCCTCTTGAAGACTTTACATGAACTCATTGTTACCATGGAAACACAGCTATCCTGGGGTCCCATTCTACCAAGAAAACTGACCATACACTGTATGAGTCTATGGGGCAAAGGGCAACCTGTATAGAGCGCTTCATCCCCACCCAAATTTATTGAATAACAAATGCTGTGTGGCAGTAAAGCAATCATAACCTGCCAAAGTATAAATTAGAAATAAATACTTGTATTATGACAAAATAAGATTTGAAAATGTAAAACAAGAGAATCAAGAACTAGATAGAAAATAGTCCGACAATGTGCCTGTAAGAGGCTGCACTGTACTAAATAATGGTAACAATGGTAAACTCTGGTCTCAGTGGGCAGACAGGCTGCTCAAGTCCATTCCATCACTACCACAAATAGATCTGCGGTAATATAGTTTACCAAGTTCTACATATAGAACTGTCACTGCATTCATGTGATATACCGGTATCTTACTTTTGATCAATCAACTGATAAGCACGTGCAAGGCTTCCAACCTTTTCCTAAAATTGACAAAACGTTTTATACAGACAGACTCTACTGGATTAAAATCTTCACAACTATACAAAGACATGCACAGGAAAATGTGTTTAGGTCTTTCAAAGTGGATTGTATAACCTAATGAGCACTCACTAGGGTCAGGCAGTGAAGTTTTCAGATTACAAAAGCTCATATTATACAAAGTTGTTATCTTTCTGAGAGTCACATAGCTGGATGCTCTTGATGATGTACTGCTTTAAACTTTGGACTTTTTCATACTCGTTCCCGAGTAATAAAGACCAAGCTGCTTGTTCAAATCTGAAAGCGATGAAATTCCACATGTATATAATAAACAATTAAGAGAACGGTTTGAAGGATGTTCCTTAACTGCTCACAAATCAACTCTTTTTAACAAGACATTTGAATTAAACATTGGCATGAAAATAAAATCTATACAGTCGATTACAAGCAGGATTGCTCCAACTGCCCTCCTAATTATAATATAAAAACTCTGCCGCCCAACCTCTTTTGGCACAGTGTGATAACTGCTTAGTGAGTGAAACTTAAGCAAATGTCATAGAATTTTAAAATATTTACATTTGTACACACTGGTAGATACATAAATAATCTATTGCTGGTAAATACAGTACCCTCGACAAAAGTTTCCATCAAATTGTATGTTCCTTGGAATTGAGGCAAATTCAACAAAACAGAGAATTTATTCTACACATTGAAAGGGTTTTGGTGCTAAAATTTAATATGAACACTAAAGTCAATAGGGAAAACTGTGTGTGGCAGTGACAATTTTGATGGCAAATTTGGTTTAGTTTTGAAATTATATATGACAATCAAATTGTCAAAACAAAACATTTTCCTTAAGTCAATTCAACTTCCTGCCAACACGATGCTATTTATTACTTCATAATCTTCATCAAAATATTGATGCCAAATTGTTTAGCCCAAGGTACTGAATAAATACAACTCTCGTCTGGTGATAAATACTGTAGTTATAACCATGAGGTATACACTGGCAACGGTTGTTTTGTGTTGTCCACCAAGCATTTCCCATTTGTGTAGCAACAATAATTTTCATTATGAGACCTAACCTAGCGGAATGTTTCCTGAGTGTAAAATGGTGTTTGACTACCGACACCAGAAGCTTCCATACTTGCACCATACAGTATGTGGTCCTTGGTCAGCAAGTAAAAGTTATAATCTTGAATATCTTACCTGAATCAAAAAGTAACAGGCTGACATTTCCCCTGAAGATAGCTTTTATGTTTCTTATGATAACCTTAAAATGGCAAGTTCCAAACGGTTATATTTTTCTTGTAATTCAAAAAAGGTGACTGTGCTCACAGGCCCTATTAAATGGTTTGCGATCGTGGTCCTAGGTCTGCAAATCATGTAAATGGCACGAAAAGTAGTTGTACAACTGTAAATCGTTACAAGAGAATTCTTTCCCGCCAGAAGAAATGAGGGGGCCCAGGGGGGGGGACCATTTTGGTCTGAAATGGGGTATTGTTTGTGTACTTTCGCCTGAATTGAGTATGGTTTTTTTAGATGAACCTACTTTTTCATCATTAGGCGATAAGATCATCAACAAAATAATCACAAAAGCCCTTCTCAAATTAACGTTTATGCTGCTAGTGCAAGTGAAATAGGTCTGAAATAGGGTATGGAATTTTTGGTCAGGTCTGAAATAGTGTAGGGAAAATCGCAGATTTTGGTCTGATATAGGGTAAGGGTTTCAGGAAGCGGGCCGCACACCCCCACCCAATTTTCCTAAGAGTACCCCCTACCCCCTTGGGGAGTTCGTCTGTTAACTTGTTTTGCAAAAACCCAGGTGCTCCCGTTTGGTTTTATCCGTGCACAAGCTAAGTAAACTTGACAATGTAATTTACTGAGCCGCAAAAGAAAACATTTCAAGAAAGACAAACAAACCTACATTTACCTCTCAACAAACTTGAATTTCTCGCCTTCTACAACAGCGGGAGGGCCGGACCTTCGTCATACGAAAGAATACTAATCAATATTTAATCTTAAACCTTCGTTTTTGGTCGTAATTTATTTAACGAGAAAATATGACATAAAGTTTGGAAAACTCAAGGACCAAGGACCCCATCTGTACCCCCAACTGCGTTCGATATTGATATCGGTTTGATTAAGCTTATTTGCAATTAATGCATCGGCAAAAACGAACAATAGTTCAGCTTATAACCTGGCGTTAACTAATCTCGGCGGGTTTCTTTTGCAGGTCACAGGTTACAGGTCACAGGTTACAGGTCACAGGTCACGGGTCACGGGTCACAGGTCACAGGTCAATTTTTCCGAGAATTATACCACAAGAGTGAATTTCAATTTATGTGACAACTGACCACTTAAACATTTAATTACGGAGTTAAAGCAACCCTGGACGGCAATCAACCCAAAGTCAAGATGGCCTTGTTGACCGCAATTTACGTAATGCTCTTGCCGTCCACCTAACGTCGCGGCAGTCATTCCCACAATTTTGGCGGTGTCTCGAGAAGGAGAGTCTGTTTTTCAATTTTACCTTTGAAATCCGTGTCTCTCAAAGGCTAATCTGGATTATATTCTAAACCAGCGATATTAGATCCAGTGCAAAAATGCAAATTCGCAGCGACAGCGACAGCGACTATGGCGAATGCTGGAAACGAAGTTCCCGTCGTTGCTAAAAATGGGTAAATGTATCTTTTCTTTTCATTGCATTTGCCTCTGCTTTTCCCGGAAATTTACCCGATTTTCAAAACAAAGCTGACAGGATTATTTAGGTAACCTTGTACATGAAAAACTCAATTTATTTGTGAGATGTTTTATCTCGCTAACTTCATTTAATTTCAATTTGTTATAGGTCAAATGTCATGGAGTGCACTGAAAAGCACGATGTTATATAAAATACTTTTCTTCTGAAATCAAATCATCATACAGCGGCGCCGTTAACAAGTTTCTCGCATCCCTAAAAGAAGCCATAGTGAAGCGAAACCTTTAACTTTTCGCGCACAGGACGACGTTCTAGCCCCATTCCCCCTCGCCATGGTTTGGCGACTAGGGATTCGCCGTCCAGGGTTACTTGAGGTCCATAATAAAAGATTTAAGTGGTTAGTTAGCACATTAATTGAAAGTCACTCTTGTGGTATAATTCTAGAAAAATGACCTGTGACCTGTGACCCGTGACCCGCAAAAGAAACCCGCCGAACTAATCTAGCTTTCCGTCAAGTTTTTAACGCTGACAGGAGAACCCCAGGACAAACACTGTTGGCGGAATACTGCTTTCAAAATCGGTCAGTGTAAAACGCAGACTGCAGACTGCAGACCGGGGGTAAAATGCAGACTGAGGGTAAAATGCAGACTGCAGATTTGCAGTCTGCGTTTTACACTGACCGTTTCAAAATGGCCGTTATGTTAGCGATCATCAGCTCTTGGCTCGTTTCTCTGGAGAAAGCCTGCATATCTGTCCCCTGTACGACACAAGTACTTTGGAAAATGCACTGAACAGTCTATCTTACCTTAACACGGGAAATATTGGAGCTTTTCCACGTAAACTGATGACAAACAACCGCAAACAAACATCACTCGGCGAGAAGGAATAGCGGGCGGTTACTCTGCCAGAATCGGACTGGACTTTATGATTAGTTAACAATTATTCACCGAAGTGGAGGTGTGGTGGATATGCACCATTTTCACCGACGCTGAGGTGAATAATTGTTTTAGTATATACCACACAAGCTGAATAATTAGCGGACCAAAACATTACTTTATGTGTGACAATATGGAAATGGCCCATGTTCTAAACGAGTAAGGGCCGCCAGATAACATGCATTTAAAACTTGAAAAAATCCCATACAAATGTCTCTATTTCGGAAAGTGTGTGTGACGATGTTAGTCCCAGTCCCTGAGGGGCTCACGCAAGTGGTACAAAGTTCCCGGATGTGTTCCCGTGTTCGGTTCTGTAAACACATGTAGTCGACGAAGCGTTTTACTGCATTAAATGAATTGCGTTCTTCATTCTCGTATGAGTTTATCGCCTTACAAGTACGTTACATGGTGTCAGAAGAAACTGTGCTGAATTCTGTCGCTCGTCCTCCTGACTGGAGCAGATTTGGTGAGTTGTGTAAAGCCAATTTTGCTGTCCTTCTGTTTATCCTTTCGGTGCTGTTCTTGTGTGGATTGAATATGCCACCTCCGGAAGAAGTAGAAAGCTCTACCTCTGCTCAGAATCTACCGGGTACTCAACCCACTGTGATCACTGTGCCTGTAAATATACCGCTTCCGGAAAAGCTAGAATTAAGTGGTGGAAATCTCAAGGTTAAGTGGCAACGCTTCAGACGTGCATGGTCGAATTATGAGATCGCTGCTCAACTTATAGACTTGGAAAATCCGAACAGGAACAAGGAACGGAGAACCGCAACCTTGCTCACCTGTATAGGCCCAGATGCGTTGGATATTATCGATGCAATGGAATTCGACACCGACGACGAAAGAAAGGATCCAGAGATCATCCTCGAAAAGATGGAGAACTATTGCATTGGTGAATGCAATGAGACTTACGAGAGATATGTCTTCAACCGCAGGGACCAGGAGACAGGTGAATCAGTTGATGCTTATGTCACAGCACTAAGGAAGCTCGCCAAGACTTGTAATTATGGTTCCCTCACCGACTCGCTTATTCGTGATAGAATGGTGGTTGGAATTAGTGATAACTCAGCTCGCAAGAAACTCCTCCAGACAAGTAAACTCACCTTAAGTCAATGTTTAGATATCTGCAGATCTTCTGAGACTTCAGCTCGACAACTTAAAGTCATGAATCAGGAAGATGTGCGCTATGTGAAGGAGGAGAAGAAGACACCTACTGTGAAAAACAAGACTAGTCCAGCAGCCAGCAACCCAATTGAGGCAAAAGGTCAAAGGATGGTCTGCAAGTTTTGTGCCAGACAGCACCCTTTTGCTAAAAAAAACTGCCCTGCTTGGGGAAACTCGTGTAAGAACTGTGGTAAGCCTAACCATTTTGCTGTTTGCTGTCATGAATCTAAGAAAAAAGTCTTGTCCATGGAGTGCGAATCTGAAGATGAAGAGTATGTAGCAGTGATTGAAGTTGAGGAACAGCTCAATGCTGTCACCTCAACCGGTAGCCGAAACCAAGTCTTTGCCACCCTACTTGTCAACGGACTGGAAGAGAAGTTCCAGCTGGATAGTGGGTCAACAGTAAACATCATGGCCAGCAAAACAGTGGAGAACCTATTTGGAGAGAACGGGCTAGATGACCTGGAGAAAACATCAGTGACTCTGGTTATGTATAACCAGTCAGAAGTTAAGCCTCTGGGCAAGAAACGCTTCAGGGTAATCAACCCAAAGAACAGAAAAAAGTACAGCATTGAGTTTCTTATTGTTGACGGTATGTGCAAGTCCATTCTTGGTTTGAGAGCAAGTGAGCAACTACAGCTTCTGACCATTAACAAACAGAATATACTTGCTATGAACTGCCATGTTGTTGAAAGTGAAGCTTTCACAAAGGAGGATTGCCTGTCTCAGTACAAAGATTTGTTCTCAGGGGAGGGAAAACTGGAGGGAGAACTCCATCTGGAGATTGACAAGAATGTACAACCAGTTCAGCTGCCAACGAGAAGGGTACCGATTGCCCTGAAAGAGCCACTTAAGAAAGAACTCGACAGGCTGTCAAACATTGGAGTGATTCAGAGAGTTGATACACCCACTGATTGGAGCTCAGCAATTGTAGTGACAACAAAGAAGAATGGTAAAGTCAGACTCTGCATTGACCCAAAGCCACTGAATCAAGCACTTCACAGAAACCATTATCCCCTGCCTACAATAGATGATGTCCTTCCCCTGTTATCTAAGGCTCGTGTCTTCACAGTATTAGACGCCAAAAATGGTTTTTGGCATATCCAATTAGATGAGCAGAGCAGTCTTGCAACCACTTTTGGAACACCTTGGGGAAGATATCGCTGGCTTCGAATGCCGTTTGGGTTATCTCCAGCTCCGGAGGAATTTCAGAGAAGAATTGATTTAGCACTTGAAGGGCTACCAGGACAGAGGGTCATAGCAGACGACATCCTTGTCTTTGGATCAGGTGACACAGATGAGGAAGCCCTCAAAGATCACGACCGCAATCTGAGAGAGGTGCTTACCCGATGCCAGCACAAGGGCATCAAGTTAAATGCGGATAAGATGCAGTTCAGACAGAAGAAAGTCACCTACATGGGTCACGTTGTATCTTCAGAGGGTCTAGGCGCTGATCCAAGTAAGCTGAGAGCCATTGACGACATGCCAGCCCCCACAGACAAGCAAGGTGTCCAGAGAATACTTGGCATGGTGAATTACCTGCAAAAATTTGCCCCTGACCTCGCCGACTTGGTCAAGCCGTTGAGAGATCTAGTCAAGAAGGAAAACGAATTTGTTTGGGAGCAGGAAGTCCATGGAAAGTGCCTAGAGAAAGTAAAGAAGGTTTTAACCAAAGCGCCAGTGCTCAAGTATTTTGATTCGGAGAAGAAGACTGTGCTTCAATGTGATGCATCCCTGGGTGGTCTTGGAGCATGCTTACTTCAAGAGGGCCATCCAGTGGCCTATGCATCTAGAGCCCTCACTGTCAGCGAAGTTAATTACGCCCAGATCGAGAAAGAACTGTTATCAATTGTCTTCGGTGTTGAAAGATTTGCAAGCTATGTCTATGGAAGAAAGGTCTTCATCCAAACTGACCACAAACCCCTCGAATTCATAATGAAGAAGAGTCTGCTGAGTGCACCGAAAAGGCTGCAAAGAATGTTACTGCGGTTACAGAAGTTTGACTTAGAGGTAACATACAGTAAGGGCGCCGATATGCATATTGCAGATCCACTTAGCAGAGCTTACCTCCCTTCAACCTGTCAGGATGAAGAAGTCCAAGAAGATGTGTGGGGTGTTACTGACATAAGGTCACCAACCGAAGTGGAGGCTGAGTATGTGAACATGGCAGAGTTTGTGCCAATTCGTCAAACAACTCTGTCAGAAATAAAAGTTGCTACTGAAAGTGATGCAGAACTTGATTTGTTAACTACCGTCATTAAGGAGGGCTGGCCGGAGAGTTTGGCAGCGGTACCTCCCTCTTTGCATGATTATTTTAACTTCAGGGAGGAACTATCAGTACAGGATGGTGTTGTGTTCAAGGGTGAAAGGATTGTGGTACCACGTAGTCTGAGACAGTGCATTATTGATAAAATACACTCAAGCCACCTGGGTATCCAAGGTTGTCTTCGGAGGGCTAGGGAAGCTTTCTATTGGCCAGGGATGTACAAGCAGATTCCAGAGTTCATCTCAAGATGCAGCATCTGTAATAGTTACAAGCCGGCACAACAGAAAGAACCGCTGGTATGCCATGAAATACCAACAAGACCCTGGCAGAGCATCTCGGCAGACCTTTTTGAACTGAACGGTACTGACTACCTGGTTACCACTGATCGCTACTCTAATTTTTTTGAGCTGGATGTGTTGAGCTCCAAGACCTGCAAAGACATTATTAGTAAGTTGAAGCCTCATTTCGCAAGATATGGACTGCCAGATAAGCTCACTACGGACAATGGGCCGCAGTTTGATTGTGCCGAATTTCAAAGCTTCGCAAAAGATTTCCAGTTTGAGCACATCAAAACGTCACCTCGATATCCACAGTCTAATGGAAAGGCGGAGAACAGTGTTAAGACAGCCAAGGCTATCTTAAAGAAAGCTGCAGATGCGGGCCATGACTCACACCTGTCTCTACTGGATTTTAGGAACACGCCATCAGAAGGAATGGATAGTTCCCCAGCACAGCGTCTTCTCTCCCGAAGGACTCGCTCTTTACTCCCCATGGCTGATCAGCTTCTTCAGCCAAGAGTTGTGCCCAATGTGGCGAAGAAATTACAAAGTAGGAAACACAAGCAAGCTGTTTACTATGATGAAGGAGCTAAGGTCTTACACCCATTAACGAAAGGAGATGTGGTACGGGTCCTACCTTTGCCAGGTCAGTCTAAATGGTTTAAGGCTCAAGTGGAGGATCATGTGGCGGTACGATCCTACAAGATCCGCACAGAAGATGGAAGGGTCTATCGCCGCAACCGCTCTCATCTTTACAAGGTTCCCGAAAATTACCAACCCATCTCAGATGATGAGACTGTGCAAACAAAAGGAACAGACCTGAACCCCGAAACTTCGTTAGACCTTACAGAGGACACAGCAGTGGTACCTTCTGCATCTCCAGCGGTGCAGAAGCCCGATGCGTCAGTGACAGCAGAGTTTTCACGACTGGACGCCCAGCCGGCCTCTTCGAATAGTCCTGTTCCTCTTACTACCAGGAGCGGCAGAACAGTTCGGAGACCAGCCTACCTCAACGATTTCAGTGTCTAAGAAACTTAAAGGATGACTGAACAGTGAGCATTTCTTATACTAAGTCTTGTTGGTCTCGATTATCATATCATGTCAGCTATTGCAAAGAGACTGTTGTTGAATTTCGTTTTTCTTTCTTTCTGTTAGCTTGTTGTCGTTTGTTTCCTTTTTTTTTGTTTTGTTTTTGTTTTGTCTTTTATTTATTTATTATATTTTGTCAAAACAAGGGAGATGTGACGATGTTAGTCCCAGTCCCTGAGGGGCTCACGCAAGTGGTACAAAGTTCCCGGATGTGTTCCCGCGTTCGGTTCTGTAAACACATGTAGTCGACGAAGCGTTTTACTGCATTAAATGAATTGCGTTCTTCATTCTCGTATGAGTTTATCGCCTTACAAGTACGTTACAGTGTGTCCTTCCAAATCATAGTCTCTAATTTTCACAATTTTCAAACGCATTTTTTTCAGCTCCAATTCAACTGAACAGCGTCAAAGTTGGTTAGGTAACCATTTTTGAGATCCTCTTTCATGCAGTGGAAACAATTTTTTTCCAATCAATAAAATTTAAAACCTCGTTCCCAGGCCCTTACTCGTTTAGAACATGACCCATTGTAAAATCTCGCGCGCCGGCTGCTCGGAGGTGAATACTACTTGCTAATCACCTCCGAGTAAACCAATCAGGGCGCGCGAAAAGCGCTACTCACTTGTGTGGCATACATAATATAGGTAATTACATGATTTTTTCGAGTGCAATTTGGAATAAATAAGCACGAGTAAATTTTTTCAAAGACTCACAGTGCTCGACCTTAACTTTTTAACTTACTAGTCGTTTGGAATTTACCAGCCAACAGTCATCACCTGGTAACCAAGCCTGGGCTTGAACTTTTGAGCATAGACTAGGATAAATGGTAAATGAAAGTTCAAATTTTGCTTCCATATTTAAGCAACATCAAAACGTTTTTGTCTAACTTCGCCTGACACAAGAAGAAGAGCTGTTGGTAGAGGAGCTTCTGGAGGCCTTCCCTTTGCACGAATTGCTTCCCGAGCCTAGATATGTCCTGTGGACCTCGCATGAATCGATTTTAAAATTGGAGCATCCACTAACGAAACTAGAAGGATCGTTTGACTTTTGTGGACATGCCTGGCAAGTGTGACAGAACACTTTCCCATCCACGTAATAGACCCAGTGGAATGTTGCGTTCCACTCGGGACGAAAGTGTCGGACTACTTTAGCAAGCGCGTATGAGATTCAGTCGCTTATCCATTCAGCACACGAAGGATTTTTCAGTTTTGAGTTCAGTTGGTTGTGCGCCATCTTCCTTGACTCTCTTATCATCGCGCTGCTTCTTCTTAGGAGTATCGCATTTCTTGAAAAAAGAGTCAATCCTCTTCATGCTGATCAAGGCCCCGATCAAAATCAAAGATGGTGATCACCACATTACAACATGGCAGCCTGTCCATGAATTTCTGGGTCCCACTAGTGTTCAGTTCTCCTACCAAGTCCTACACACCACAAAGTTATCGATTGCAAAATGCAAGATAAGTTCTTTATTTATTTTTCTTCGTCACGATCAACTAAAACGGATTTTCCCCTTTATTTGTCTTTCCAAAACCTTTTCTTCCTCGACTAGCCCGGTGGCTAGTTGTTGTGAAATTTTACTAGCCCAATCCCATTTTTTACTAGCCGTGGGCTAGTGGACCACCGTTAAGGTTGAGCACTGACTCACAAAATTTCAATTTCAGTTCCTTTGTTTATTAACCAATCAGAATCGTCTGTTGTTTACCTCTTTTTTGCACTGAATTACCTTTTTTCTGCATCGCGTTTCCTAAAAACTGCATTTCTCTTAGCCGATCAGAATCGAGAAATTTTTTCATGTACATTATTATACGCAAAATTAAACATTCTCAAGCTACAGAAAAATCCAGAAATTTCAGTTTGAAGTTAAATGGTAAGGTAATTTTCCGGAAAATCTTTTCGGAAATTATGGACAACCTCCAGAGGTAGTCCTCTTTCACCGTTCGGAAAGAGAATTTCGGAAAATTCAGAACATGGTTTTTACGCTATAATTTCAAATCCGTTAGAAGCTAATGTATCAGTCATCCGAAAACCCCCGCCACCCCCCATTCGGGCTTGAGCGGGGCATTCACTTTTTATGCAAGTGAAAGCGAGTGAAGTCCCTGGTCCCCGTGGACCGAAAAGTGAGTGGTGCACTCCCCCGCCCCCACTGTTCCACACACACATTGAACTCCCTTTGTAAAACAACTTGTTATCGCCAAGCGTAACGCGGGTTAAAAAACATTGTTTCCAGCCATGAAATAGACACAGTGATTTTTTGAGCGGCCAGCTCATTACTTGTAAAGCGGCCCCTCAATGCACAATGCATAAGTATTGTAAAACTAGTTTCATTGATACTTCTGGATAAATTGACAATGAAGCACAACAGACAACTACTCCTTTTGCTGGTCGTTACCAGAAAATAATAAAATACTTTGCGTTAAAAGCACTTGCATGCAGGAACGATTCTTTCAATTTTCATTCGAGAACAATCATGAATCAAGCGCAAGCATACCGGAACGATTCTTTCAATATTCTCATTGGAGAGCAATGAGTCAAGTGCATACAACATCATGGAAAATATGCCTACCTTAGTCAATGAACCTTTTTAGATCTTCGGCTACAACAGCCTTCTTTGGTCCATCATGGCGATAATAAACTTTGCAAAGCATTATTCCCGTCAATATTCCAGACCGGAATCCACGATGGCATATGTCAAGAAAGCGACAATAATGTATGCGATTCAGGGGCACCCAACGAGCCAAATCAACCAAAAGCTAGAAAGGCATTTTTAAGTACCTTATGGTGTTTGATGGCTGTAAGAAGAATTTGATGTGTTCGGATTTCTTAGCTGAAAGTTTAGTTGCCCGAAAATGTTAGGGGAAAAAATCTTCCTTTGAGAAAATTCCAGCTGAAATGAACTTTCCATGAACTTTCTAGGGAATTATTTTCTTTCTGAAAATGCTAGGTGACGTTTTTGACCGCCAGAAACAGCAAATATGACCCTTCCGAACATGTCATTGCTAATCTTTTAGGTCATGTTTCAGTTACGAAATCCGAGTGCACTCTTAAATGGACGCCGAAAGCCAAAGGCGAACTACCCTCCATCGAACAGATAACTATCGAAACTTGTCGTTGGGTGCCGCTAATAATTACTACGAGGCACAAGACCAAGGACTGACTGCCCCGCTTATTTCCCCGGTAGGGGATGCGAAGGCCGTGACTTTCGGCGAATTCCCCGCCTACCAGGGAAACAAAATGTAGTGTATCTGAAGTGAAAGTCTCCGCAATCCCCCGCTAAGGCCCGAATTGGGGGGGGGGGGGAGGTGGGTGCGGGGGTTTCAACTGACTGGTGCATAATGCTTTCATAATAATAACCGAAAGTAAATTGCAAAGATTACAGATTTTTACAGCAATTTGTTCAGTAGTAGTAGTAGTAGTAGTAGAACGTTAGAGGAAAAACCGTTTTGTCACAAAAGGTGATATAAAAATGAACTAAACGCACTTAAAACAGAAGTCAAGACACTTCTTAGTCTTTCTACTCAGTACATCAAATCTTCTTCTGTTGGTCTCGTTATTGTTTACCCATATATTAGACATCTTCGTAGTACAGAACACGAATCACGGAACATTTCTTCAAGTCTGATTTTTCCACTAAATGACAAAAATTTAATTATGTTCAATAGAATACATTCCAATGATGAATATGTGACTGATCATCGCAGTTATGAACACTACTTAAGCAGTAGTGAAGATAAAGCCTGAAAAAATTCAGGCTTGTACGGGATTCGAACTCACGACCTCTGCAATACTGGTACAGCGCTCTACCGACTGAGCTAACAAGCCATCTGGGAGCTGGTCGTTTTGTTGGTTCGTAATATACCCGTGAGTGATGAATATATGAGAATAAATATATGAAAATCATTTATTTGAACTGCGGATTAATGATTATATATGTGACTGATCATCGCAGTTAGAACACTACTTAAGCAGTAGTGAAAATAAAGCCTGAAAAAATTCAGGCTTGTACGGGATTCGAACCCACGACCTCTGCGATACCAGTGCAGATTAATGCTAAATGTATGACTGATCATCGCAGTTATGAACACTACTTAGGCAGTAGCGAAAACAAATCCTGAAAAAAGTGTAAAAATCGTACGGGAGTCGAAACCAAGCCTGTATTTTTATATTGATATATTCATTATATATTATATTCATATATTCACAGTTGTTTATTATTCACTCTTGCGTCTATTTCGAACTAATAAAACGACCAGCTCCCAGATAGCTTGTTAGCTCAGTTGGTAGAGCAATGCAACGGTGTCGCATGGGTTATGGGTTCAAGTCCCGTACAAGCCTTAATTTTTTTGTGTGTGTGATAATATCTATCACAGAATACTGAATGGTGAGAATTTATTTTTTGTGTTTGATTTTGTTACATAAAAGAATATGCCGTCAGTTTTTTTCTTATTCTATTCTTAACGATCATAATGATGATCATTGTTGAACATTGATTATAATTATGACCATTTATGAGATTATTATTATAATCATATGATCAGTATAGAGCATTATGATTATAATTATGGTCATTATTTAATAATGCCAAGCTCTAAAAAGGAACCTCCAGCCTAGTCCCTAGGCGTTCCCTCTTTTCACCCTTGTAAGCGCGAAATTTGGGAAGGAGTGGGCGAGAGACCGCCAAGCTAATATTGCCAAAATACCCCCGATTTTAGCGCAAAAAAACCCACCCTGGTTGGAATTGACTAGTTTCCACGCCGTATCGTGTGAAAGCTTACCGCCGATGCGACAAATCTGTACAATGGAAGTGTCCACAAACGATGTTAAGTTCTAACCTTTTTAGTCCGTTATTTTGCGTTGTTTCGGTTCAAAGTTCTGTCGTGTTCATATTAAAGTTACATATACTTCGCCGCACATTTTTTATCGTGAGCATAATTTTTGTAGATTCAGACGAGTGCGATGTGGATGCCCATCCTTTATGCATATTATGCCATTATTGTAACGTACGATCTCGTGCATATTTCAGTGTTGTTTATGTTGGATATGGCAGGATTTGCTAGGTGTTCTCGGCGAGTCTCTCTCGGTGACGTCACCGCTGACAGTTGGGTTTGACCGAGCCGAGAACGCCTCTCTCTCTCTCTCTCTCTCTCTCTCTCTCTCTCTCTCTCTCTCTCTCTCTCTCTCTCTCTCTCTCTCTGTCTCTCTGTCTCTCTGTCTCTCTGTCTCTGTCTCTGTCTCTGTCTCTGTCTCTGTCTCTCTCTCTCTCTCTCTCTCTCTCTCTCTCTCTCTCTCTCTCTCTCTCTCTCTCTCTCTCTCTCTGTCTCTGTCTCTGTCTCTGTCTCTGTCTCTGTCTCTGTCTCTGTCTCTGTCTCTGTCTCTGTCTCTGTCTCTGTCTCTCTCTCTCTCTGTCTCTGTCTCTCTCTCTCTATGTCTCTCTCTCTCTCTCTCTCTCTCTCTCTCTCTCTTTCTCTCTCTCTCTGTCTCTCTCTGTCTCTCTGTCTCTCTATGTCTCTATCTCTGTCTCTGTCTCTGTCTCTCTCTGTCTCTGTCTCTGTCTCTGTCTCTGTCTCTGTCTCTGTCTCTGTCTCTCTCTCTCTCTCTCTCTCTCTCTCTCTCTCTCTCTCTCTCTCTCTCTCTCTCTCTCTCTCTCTCTCTCTCTCTCTCTATGTCTCTCTCTCTCTCTCTCTCTCTCTCTCTCTCTCTCTCTCTCTCTCTCTCTCTCTCTCTCTCTCTCTCTCTCTCTCTCTCTCTCTATTTGCCTATAGTCATCCGTGGGGAAACTAAGAGGAACTAAAACCGCTATCGTTCAGTGATTTTCCGATAGAACTTGGCGATATACAAAACAAACTTTATCCGCTATTAAAGAAAGCCAAGAAAAGAGAAAGCATTGCAGACGTACGTTATTTTCAACTCTCACCTTCCTCTATAGAGCTTGCGTCCCTTGGAATACAAACCCGTAGTGCTTTGCGATCGGGACAACGCTCCAACAGGGTGACCAGGTTGCCCTGAAGTCTAGCGTTATCTGTTGTGAATATTAGAATAATCATCCTAGTTATGAACGCTACCTAATCAGTAGTGAAAATAAAGGATTTCAACCGATACCAGTGCAGAGTTGAAGAGTGAAGAGTTGTTCTCATCCCTGACACGTGGCTTAGGCAATCTTAAACAATGGCTTCATTCTAATCGCCTAAGTCTTAACGTTCTCAAGACTAAATGTCTGTTCACTGGGACTCGTCATAAAATTTCGCTACTCCTAATGACCCAGACATTTATCTTGATGGCCACCCAATAGGAAGAGTTGACTCTTGGATTGAATGAATGAATGAATAAATGAACTTTATTTACCCATGGAATTTACATCAGTAAAAGAAAAACTACTGCTTTACAGAAAAGCCGTGTGAAAGGTAATACAAGTTATTCACTGGTTAAAATACACTATACACTGATATACTACATATATACAGAACTTAAATGACAGCGAGGCTATTTATTTGTTTTTTAAAAGCAGAGAGAGTGGCAGCAGTTCTGATATGATATGGGATGCTGTTCTATATCTTTGCCCCAATAGAAGAAAAACTACTGCTTTTAGCAAATTCAGTGTTATATTTGGGGAGGATAAGTCTACTTTCACTCTCACGCAGCGCATAACCACTGTTGCTTTTCTCAAAAAGATTGATGAGATAACCTGGAGCTTTGTTGTTTACAACTTTGTACATAACAATTGCTAGATGTTTTTTCCTGATAGTTTCCAGGTCGTCCCATCTTAATTCCTTTCTAATATCAGCAGACCTGACTTCGTAACCCTTTCGGGTTATAATTCTGGCCGATCGATTTTGGAGTTTTTGGAGTCTCGCCGTTAGCCGTTAGTGGATAAAACAATATCTTGGCGTCCTCATATTGCTGAGGTTAACAGATAGGTTGCGAGAGGTCTTGCAGCTCCAAGAAGACTTAAGCTACTATGCCCCCAACCAGTACTCATAGCAATCTACAAATCTCTCATTTTGCCACATCCAGATTATTTTAGTGCTGTCTGGGGTGGCATTGGTGCTGGCTTAAGTAAAGAACTCGAAAAAGTACAAAACAGAGCTGCTCGCATTATCTGAAGCTGGCTGGGGCGTAAGATCCTCTCATTTTCTTTCTGACCTTAACTGGACGAGCATGGCTGATAGACGAACCAAACAAATGAAAAGTTTAATATTCAAAATAGTGAACAAACAATTGCCAGAGTACATATCCGAAAGATTCGTGAATACTAGTACTATCCATAGATACAATCTACGTGACTGTGAACTAAATCTGTTCATTTCTAGACCGAACACAGAAGCCCTTAAAAAGAGTTTTCGCTACAGGGGTGCCATTACATGGAACAGTCTACCTAGCAAGGCTAAGCAGGCCACTAGTTTAAACAATTTTATGCTTTAATAAATAAATAAATTAATTAGTTAATTAATTAAATATTAAGTAACTTTTAGGACTTACTGCAAGATATTTTAACTTAGTCTAAACTTGAGTAGTAGATAAATTAGATTTTTAACTATAGATTCTTATTTTATTACTTTTAAATTAACAGCATCGTGTTTGTAATGCACGGTTCCATGGGAGAGCACTCTTTAGTGAAATGGAATCCGTGGTTAAATAAAGTTTTGATTGATTGATTGATTGATTGATTGATTGATTGATTGAACTAAGCTGACAAGCCATCTGGGAGCTGGTCATTTTGCTGGTTCGTAATATACCTGTGAATGAGGAATATGTGAGAATGAATATACGCAAAAATCATATATTTGAACTGCGGATTAAAGAATGAATTTAAGCAGTAGTGAAAATAAAGGTCGGCACACACGAGGGGACTAGTCCCTGCGACTAGATTTTCTAATTGAATGGGTAGTTCACACGAAGGGACTTGGTCCCCGGGACTAGTCGCGGGGACTAGTCGCAGGGACTAGTCCCTCCATGTGTGCCGACCTTAAAGCCTGAAAAACATTCAGGCTTGTACGGAAATCGAGCGGGAATGGAACCCATGATTAATTCTTTAATCCGCGTTTCAAATATGTGATTTTCATATATTCATTCTTACATATTCATCGTTCATGGTTGTATTACGAACCAGCGAAATGACCAGCTCCCAGATGGCTTGTTAGCTCAGTTGGTAGGGCACTGCACCGGTATTTCAGAGGTCGTGGATTTCATTCCCGTACAAGCCTGAATTGTTTTCAGGCTTTATTTTCACTACTGCTTAAGTAGTGTTCATAACTGCAATGATCATTCACATATTCATTCTTTAATCCGCAGTTGAAATATATGATTTTTACATATTCATTGTTACGTTATCTGTTGAACTACTAGTAATGAACTACTAGTAATGAGCGCACTGATCAGAACGAATGGCAAATTGTTAGCAAAAGAAAGAGAAGGAAAAAGAACAAAACACAGAAACAGAGGATCGATGAGGCACAGTCCAACGCCAACGATTCGGAAGATTCGGTGCCAGAGAAAGAGAGTACAACTCTGTTAATTGGAGATTCCATGATAAAAAATATCCGAGGTACAAAGTTAGGAGAAGCCGTTGGCCATCGTGTAGTGGTTAAATCGTTCTCTGGTGCCACTACAAAAGCTATGAAGGACTACCTTAAACCCAATCTGGAGCTTTCACCAGACCAAGTTGTTCTTCATGTCGGCACCAATGACCTTAAACAAAAAGAGCCGCGACAAGTTGCTGACTCAATTGTAGATCTCGCCAGACAAATTGAGAACTCATCCGAAGCCACAGTTACCCTTTCTGAGCTTATTTCTAGAAGAGACGAACTCAACGAGGCGGTGAAAACAACGAATAAGCATCTCAAGAACTACTGCCGGCAGAATGGATGGAAATTTATCCAGCATCAAAATATTACAGAAAAAGAACTAAACAGGGGCGGACTACACCTTAATTTTAAAGGTAATCTAAATTTTTTTAAGAATTTTCAAACAAGCTTAGATTGAAACAACGCGCTGCCCACAAATCAAGGCGATAAAGAGCCTGCCTCACTATTGCCATCTCAACGCGGTTTTAAATTAGCCTCCTTGAACATCAATAAATTAACTACTCACATCGATGAACTTAGAATTTTTCTAACACATAACGAAATAGATATCTTATCGATTAATGAAACTAAGCTGAATGAAACTATTAGTGACAACGAGGTCAACATCCTAGGCTATGATATAATTCGACGTGACAGAACTACAAACGGTGGGGGAGTATGCTTTTACGTGAAGAAACCAATAAATTTTACCGTACGGAATGATCTAAACATGGAAACTCTCGAAAACTTATGTCTAGAAATTCAACAACCCAGATCTAACCCGTTTGTGGTCGTCACGTGGTACAGACCACCTGATTCTTCTGTTGGTATCTTTTCACCTTTTGAACATTTAATTGGGAAACTCGATTTAGAAAATATTGAATTTTATCTAATGGGAGACCTTAACTGTGATATGATTGCAACTAGATATGACAATGACACCTGCAAGCTAATCAGTATCACTGATATATATGGACTACAACAACTTATAACCGAACCAACAAGATTAACTCCGACGTCTTCAACCTTAATCGATGTAATTTATACTAATTGTCCTGATAAAATTGTTTGCTCGGGAGTCTGTCATGTCAGTATTAGCGATCATAGCATGGTGTTCGCCTACAGAAAATTATCCATAAATGGAATGACTGTTGGGCACAATACTTTAACTTACAGGAAATACTGCAGATTTAATCGTACAGATTTTCGAAATGATATTGCGTCTCAAAATTGGGATCAGATATTCAATTTTACAAATCCCAATGACATGTGGTCAAAATGGAAATGCACATTTCTATCTATTGTTGACAAGCACGCTCCGTTGAGAACAATGCGTGTTCGCGCGCGTGGTTCCCCTTGGATTACATCTGAGCTAAAGAAACAAATGCATAATCGGAATATTCTAAAAATCAAAGCCATTAAATCTAAGGATCCTATTGTCTGGATGCAATTTAAAAAACAGCGTAACTTAGTGAATAACGAAATCAGATTAGCGAAGCGATCCTATTATCATAATAGTTTCAATGAAAACAAAGTCAATTCGAGAAAGACGTGGCAGACTATCAATGAACTTACTTCGCGAAAATCTGGAAAGGAGTCGGTTACGTCTCTGAAAGTGAATGGTGTATCAATAACAAATCCAACTGTTCTGTCGAACGAATTTAATAATCATTTTGCCACCATAGGTTCAAAACTTGCTAGCAATATAAATACTTCAGATAGCGATAACTATCTGAAGTACCTCACTAATACAGATAAACAATTTCAACTTCTTCCAACCACTAGAGATAAAGTTCTTTCACTTCTTAATAAACTCAACAAGTCAAAGGCAGCTGGCCTTGACATGATATCTGCTAGGCTCATTCGGGAATGCGCGGACCTCATTTGCGTACCTATTTGCAATATCTTTAATCAATCAATAAGTCAAGGTATTTTTCCTGACGATTGGAAATGCGCAAGAGTAACTCCACTTTTCAAACTAGGAGATAGAAACGATGTCAACAATTATCGTCCAATTTCCGTGATCTCAGTCGTAGCCAAAGTGTTTGAAAGAATTGTCTATGATCAATTGTATGCCTATTTAGAAGAACACAGTATCCTCTGTAAACATCAATCAGGTTTTCGCGCTATTCACTCAACTATCACGGCTCTCCTTGAAGCCACGGACACTTGGGCGTACAATATTGATCGTGGCAAAATCAACGCTGTCGTTTTTCTTGACTTAAAAAAGGCCTTCGACACAGTTGATCACGAGATCCTTTTATCCAAGTTAAGCCACTACGGCATATGTGGAAACGCGTACAAATGGTTTGAGTCATATTTAGATAATCGCGCACAAATGTGTTCCATTAATGGGTCGTTATCTAATAGTCGCTCACTAAGTTGTGGCGTCCCTCAGGGAACGATTTTAGGGCCACTGCTATTCCTGTTATATATCAATGATCTTCCGAATTGTTTATCCAATTGTGAACCGAGGATGTACGCCGATGACACCCACCTTACATATGCAGGTGATTGTGTAGACAATTTGCAGTTGTATGTAAACCAAGACTTAGAAAATGTCCACAATTGGTTGAGAGCAAACAAACTTACGCTAAATATGACTAAAACCGAGTTTATGCTCATCGGTTCAAGGCAGAGATTAAGTACTCTCACAGATTCTCCGACACTCACAATTAATAATAATCAAGTTAGCCAGGTCACCACCGCAAAATCTCTTGGAGTGACCATCGATAACAAACTCGACTGGAGCGGTCACATCGATAAACTAACGAAGAAGATCGCTTCTGGAATTGGGGCAATAAAACGAATAAGACACCTTGTCCCTCAAGCGACTTTGCATCTAATATATCAAGCTCTGATTCAGCCACATTTTGACTATTGCAGTATTGTTTGGGGAAACTGTGGGATAACTCTGCAGAACAAGGTACAAAAACTACAAAACAGAGCAGCCCGTGTTTTGACTTATTCAAATTATGATGCTGATGCCTGTCACTTGTTTGAGCACCTGGGATGGAAAAACCTAGCTTCCCAACAACAAATACAAAGAGCCATAATGGTCTATAAGTCTCTGCACGGTTTAGCTCCAGACTATTTATGTTCAAAATTTGAAAGGCGAGAAAACACCTATAACCTAAGAGACTCTGAGAATAAACTTAATGTTCCATTGCCGCGCACAAACTACTATAAAAATAGCTTCAGCTATAGTGGTGCCACTCTCTGGAACAGTCTTCCATGTGACGTAAGACAAGCAGAGTCTCTTAGGATATTTAAACGTTTAATTAAAGAAGTACGTTGAGGCACGGCATTCGTGGAAAGCAGCTTTTAGTTAGGTCCATGTTTTAAAAGTATAGTGTTTTATAAATAGTATAGTTAAGTATAGTGTTTTATAAATAGTATTTGAGTATTTTATCCATTTAATGCATTACTTGTAGCTGATGAATTGTCCGTGGGTAAATAAAGATCTATCTATCTATCTATCTATCTATCTATCTATCTACTACTGTCCTACTAGTTTATTGATAAGGAATTGCCTGGTAAGATTTAGATGTTTTTGTCTTGGTTTAAATATAAGAGCGATAATTCATTTGCCTTCACCCTCGGAAATTTTACCAAGATTTACTCTGTGCACCTGTCCATTTCAGTCGCTGTTCGTTTTTCTTTAAGACAGATTTGTTGTGAATTTGGTGGAAATCGGCCGATAGGTATCAGAGGTATGGGAGATATTAAATGTTAAATGAGGTGTGGTTAAGGCAAGAAAGCTGAAAGTTAAAATTTATTAAGCCATATTGAGCCATCTTCTAGGCCAGAAGTAGTCGGAAAGCAAACTAATGATGTATGAAAGCGTCATTTACATGCCAAGCTGTCGAAAAGTGTATTTTCTGAGCAAAGAGAATCAGGTCTGATAGATTTGATGAGTTATTTATATCGTTAAGTAAGACGATAAGAGGACCTAGAATGGAATCTTGGGTATCCTGCTCTGTCTTCTCAGCCAAGCTCATGCAAACCAAAGTTTAACAGAGCTTCTTTAACTTTTAAAGTAACTTGTTTTCTTGACCTGATAAGCCAGCAAACGATCAACTTTCCGGACAAGGGTCATTTTGATCTTTGATTGGAGACATCCGTCATCGCCAAAATATGGGCCGTCCCAAAACAAGGCACAACAAAAGTGAAGGCGAGAAGAGTTTGATCTCCATTTGATCGATTGATCGAGAGGTCCACGAGTACTAAGAGAAGCTCATCTTCTTGAGGATGCTTTCAATGTCCCTTTCTCCGAAATAGAGCAGTTTTTCGGTTAGTCCGTAAAGTGCATGACCTAATCCCAGCACACATCCTCGCACAACTCTGGCTCGATACAGCGGCCGTTATAATACAACAATAAAGTGACAAATCTTTATTTCTTACCAGCAATCACAGTATAAAATGTGAACCTACTATTGGTGTCAAAACAAGTATAGAGAGTGTTCACTTGACGTCACGGATTATTTTGGGAATTTAACTCTATTCTTATGTAAATTCTTTCTGAAAACCAATATGGCTGCCGGACACGTGAGCGAACACTCGTTAGTTGCTCTTCGCGTTTTAAAATTTGTGGTATTCTTTTTTCACCATGGCCGTGCCGTAGCAAGGGGAGGGGCCGGAGGGGTCTCGTGCCCCTCCCCACCCCAGTTTTTTGCCACCCCAAATTAAAAACACCCTTGCGTTATGACAGGAGCCTATTACTAGGAGCATACAACTCCCATACTAAGCCTATGTCACAGCATTTTTACAGACCGATCTATTTTTAGACTATTTTTTCCCGCGAAAAAGGACAACAAGGACGGCAACAGGAACGGGAACGCCATAAAACAATAGTTTTGATGAGCCAAAGCAAAGGCTCTGCAAGTGCAGATACTCGTGGCACGTGCAGCGACTTGTGATTGGCCACTGGACTCCTGCGGGAGTCTGATTTTGGCGGGAAATTCGATCTAAAAATACATTGGTCTGTGAAAACACCGTGACAGTAATATAGTGCAGTTTTACGCTCCTGGTGATGGGCTTCTGGTTATGATCAAAAGTTGAAAATAAAATTTTAGTCTCCCAGAGGTTTGAAACAATTGCAAGACGTCGATAACTCATATAAAAGGAATCATCCCTGATAAACTATAGTATCCATTTCGCCAGTTAATGTTTCTCCTTTTTATTACACAAGTTACTTATGGAACCATGCAAACACACTTTGCCACTCAGCTTTCGACACACATCTCTATTGAAAGAAAAACTTTTTGCCCCGAGTCGGAATCGAACCGACGTTCCCCAGTTACTAGTCGGGCGTGATAACCACTACACTACCGGAGCAACCACGCTGGCAACGTGGCCACTTTAGAAAGTGAGTACTATCGCACGTCGGCCATTCCTCGGAACATTTTTTGGTTATCACGCCCGACTAGTAACTGGGGAACGTCGGTTCGATTCCGACTCGGGGCAAAAAGTTTTTCTTTCAATAGAGATGTGTGTCGAAAGCTGAGTGGCAAAGAGTGTTTGCATGGTTCCATAAGTATATTGTTCTACGGCTTTCATGGCTTCGAAGGTATTTACATATATATATTTCTAATTCCCGTCCAGGGAATTTAGAAGCCAGGAAACACACAAAAGTCTCGAAAGAAAAATGTTCCGAGGAATGGCCGACGTGCGATAGTACTCACTTTCTAAAGTGGCCACGTTGCCAGCGTGGTTGCTCCGGTAGTGTAGTGGTTATCACGCCCGACTAGTAACTGGGGAACGTCGGTTCGATTCCGACTCGGGGCAAAAAGTTTTTCTTTCAATAGAGATGTGTGTCGAAAGCTGAGTGGCAAAGTGTATTTGCATGGTTCCATAAGTATATTATTCTACGGCTTTCATGGCTTCGAAGGTATTTACATATATATATTACACAAGTTGATGCACAAAAATAAGAGAGATTGCGAAGCTATGGAAAAGGTTGCCTCAGAGAAATTAAACGCAAAGTTGGATAAGATTAGGTCCGAAACTCAAGAGGAGTTTACGATTTCTGCCCAACAAGGTGGACTGTACGAGGAGATTTGTTAGCGGTGGTTCTTGATAACTACATGGAGCTCATGGAGCTGTGGGAGTGGTCACTCGAAGTTTGCAAAGACACGGAGATGAAGGCACGAATACGAGGAGTGCATGGGATGACGACAACCTTTTCCATTCTGCTTTGGGTTCACGTTAGGAGAGTTTGTCTTGAAGCACACTGACAATTTGAGCCGCACATTGCAAGATTCCTCCATGTCAGTGGCCCAAGGACAGCGACTAGCTGAGGACGTATGCAAGACTCTATCGAAGGATAGAAATGAAGCCGAGTTTGATTTGTTTTGGATGAGGTTGTTAAAGAAGAAAAGCGAGTTGAATGGAGTCGCCGAGCCACAACTGCCAAGAAAATGACGAGCTCCATCGCGGGCAGAAGTAGGAGACAGGTACACACATTATTTCCCTTCTACACCCAAGGAACATTTCCGCCACATGTATTATTCAGCAATTGATGTGACGATAGATTTTATTCGAACTAGATTTAACCAGAAGGACTTTCAGGTCTACAAAAGGATACAAGAACATCTTCTGAAGGCGATAGCAGGCGAACACCACGAAGAAGAATTAATGAAAGTGATGGCCATATCAGTTCGGGGATACTGACAGCCCAGCTGTCCTTTCTTCCAGATATGGTGCAGTCAGTAGGGTACGACACCTCCCGACTTGACATTGCTCATCTCCTGGACTTTTCTCAATCGCTCGGAAATGCTCGCAAACTCCTACTTTTGCACACTTGGTAAGCTTATCCTTGTCATGCCAGGTGCCAACGCCGTCAGTGAGCGCTGTTTCTCTGCTTTAAAGAGGTTGAGACCTACCTGCTTTCAACCCCAGGAGAGGCCAGGCTTAACCCCCTTATGCTTCTACATGTCCACAAGGACTTGCATGGCAGATGGTACGGACATAGTTAGTGAAGTCGACAATTTATTTGTGGGAGACAACCAGCGGCGCAAGCATTTGTTTGGGAAGTTTTCACAATACAATGACGACCTTCCGACGTCTGTGTTTGCCTCTAAAGCAACTCAGACAGCCTAAAACGACCACGAAATCACTATGATGAAAGGCTGCAGGTGAAGATTAAGTGGCTTCAAGATACAGAGTCCATAACCCGCACTTTTCAACAACAAGGTTCTTAAAATCTCTATGCCCCCCAGTTTCTCAAGGCTTGCTACGGCCCTGAACGCGAATCCAACTTTCTTGTCAGTTTGTTCAACACCCGTAGTACAGTGCATGTTGGGTTTGTAACTCAACGTTTCATTTGTTTATGTTGTAGAAAACATAACCTAAGAGACACCTGAATACATAACAAATGTCATTCGTCCATAACAATGCCGCTAAAATGGTGATTTTTTGAACTCATTCCAAAATTTGGCTGTAATTTTGGTATTTACCCTCCATAAGAGGGACGCTTTCAACCGACACTATATATAAAAATACCACAGTTCACATGAGTTCAGTTCAGCATTCCAACACCTCACAACCACACAAGGCTCCAGTTTATGAAGCATCCTTCTGCCATGAAGCTTCATATTCTTCTCACCCTATGTAACGGAGCATTACAATGTTATTTAAGAAAATACCTCAGCCAATTTCCATTTTTTGCTTGAGGATTCATGAAAAACAAACAAATGAGGGTAAACTAAATAGAAACAGTCACTTATAAGTTTGTCATTTTGAACACATTTTTTCAACACAACAAAACATGTTTTTGCTCTATTGCCTTAAAAGAGAAATTACCTACACTCAAAGTACACATAGCAACACAACATTTCTGCAAAAAGATCTTAACACCTCATTACCACACAAAGGAGGCATTAATACAGCGATGTTTTGGACAGGAAATTAGTTGTGATCTTGCTTTTACTTTTGACACAAAATATCATAAAGGAAAATATTTCAACAAATTTTTCATTTGTAAACTACATGTACACGAACACTAATAGTTTCTCACACATCATCAATGCGTTCAACAAGCAACATATGATGTTCATAGTGTTCAAGAAGCAACACCTCACTGCTAAACTCATCTTGGCAAATCCAGCAACTATGCTTTTGAGCATGGTCTGAATGAGGGGCTTCCTCAGTAAGGCTGGGTGTGGCTCTGTTGTTGACATTGAAATTATCAGTAGCATTGTGTGCCCTTTCGTGTTTCCTGAGACTTATCATACTGGTGTAGCACTTGCCACAGCGCTTGCATTTATAGGGCTTATACTGAGCATGGATTCTTTGATGGGTCCTTAAAGTTTTTTTTCGACTGAAACACTTGCTACGCTGTTTGCAAGCATAAGATTTCTCTTCAGTATGAACTGCTTTATGTTTCTTTAGATAGGTTGCTCTACTAAAACACTTGCCACACTGTTGGCATTCATAAGGCTTCTCACCAGTATGGACTACAACGTGTTTACTAAGACTTCCTGCTTCACTAAAACACTTGCCACACTGTTTGCATTCATAAGGCTTCTCTCCAGTATGGATCCTTTCATGTTTCTTTCGACTTCCTGCTTCACTAAAACACTTGCCACAGTGTTTACATTCATAAGGCTTCGCACCAGTATGGACTCTTTCATGTTTCTTTAGAGTTCCTGCTTCACTAAAACACTTGTCACACTGTTTGCATTCATAAGGTTTCTCTCCAGTATGGACCCTTTCATGTTTCTTCAGATTTCCAGCTTCACTAAAACTCTTGCCACACTGTTTGCATTCAAAAGGCTTCACTCCTGTGTGAACCTTTTCATGTTGCCTCAGATGTCCTGCTTGCCTAAAACACTTGTCACACTGTTTGCATTCAAAAGGCTTCTCTCTTGTGTGAACCCTTTCATGATGTGCTAGATGGTGTGCTAGACTAAAACACTTGCCACACTGTTTGCATTCAAAAGGCTTCTCTCCAGTATGAACTTTTTTATGTCTTCTTAGATTTCCTGCTACACTAAAACATTTGCCGCAGTTTTTGCATTCATAAGGCTTCTCTCCAGTATGGATTTTCTCATGTTTCCTTAGACGTGCCCCTCCACTGAAACACTTGCCACACTGTTTGCATTCAAAATGGTTCTCTCCTGTGTGAACCCTTTTATGTTGCCTTAGATGTCCTGCTTTCCTAAAACACTTGCCACACTGTTTGCATTCATAACTCTTCTTTCCAGTATTGACTCTTTTATCTTTCCTGGAATTTCCTTCATCAGATTTGCTGCTGCAGTTTTTACGTCCATGGTTCATTTTCCCAAGTGTCAAGTTTTTCGTGGTTGCTCAGATCTGCTATAACAAAGAAAACACACCAAAACCTTGAGTTTAAAAGTGTTTCAAGAGGCAACAATAATTAATTTTGGTAATTTTGTTTTTGTTTAGTCCCTGATACAATTGAAAGAACCCCTTCTAACAGTAGAAAAACATTTATAAAAGATACTGTCTTCATTGTCTAGACTTGTTGAGACTTCAATTCAGCTAGTAAGTCTTAACGGGAAAAACTTCTTTGATTAATTGTTGTCTACTTTCCAGACATAACTAATAAATGATATTAATGAGTAATCGGTTGATCATTCATGGGGCTGTCACTAATTTTTGACCTTTGGACGGGGAAAGCGACAAAAACAACTGCACAAAAGCATCATGAAGTGCCTCTGCTAAAACTCCCGGGCCGCCCCTGTGTCCAGAGCACAGGAAGACTACTGATCGGCATTGTCTCGAGCTTAACTTAGCCTAAATTTCATTTACCCACATTAAGAAACTCATGACTGGGTCATTCCACTGTATTTTTCACCTGGACATCAGTTTTTAAAATGTCTTCAAACTAGCCCCAGATACGTTTTAAATTGTAGTACAGTGTCTTAACTTTACATTACAAAAGGTGCTTTACATAGACAAGTTGGCATGCTTGCATAAATTATAATTAATTATCAACAACCATGAAATAGCTGTTGCAGAGTCTACAAATATCTTGTTTGGTTAAGAACAAATTAAAAGCTGAAACTTTTAGTAAGACCTCAAGATATCTTCTAGTACTGGTCCTTTTTCTAAATCAAATAGTCAAGGTCAACCTTGTTGTTACAGCTAAGCAGTATTTGCCTTCCACTAGTAAAGTGTAGATTCCGTAACATTTTGACACCAAAAAGTTTTCTTTATAAGTAAACAAATCATAAAAAGTTTAACCCAGTTTGGAAAGTTCTAATTCTTACCTAGAGGTAAGTTGTACTACACCAATATATCCTGGATGTTTCCTTCTAAGGGCCAAAAAATGAGTGTTTTTCTGTTGCGGAATCTACAATTCTGTTGCGGAATCTACAATATTCTGTTGCAGAATCTACAACTGTTGTGAGTTAAGTCTAACATTTTCCATAATGGGATAATAGAATATGGTAGCAGATTTCATGTGGGAGCAAAATACATGCATCTTAAGCAGGATCTACTGTTTTGTGGCTTAATTTACAACTTCTTTAACTGCTTACCGTTCTCAGTCAATGTTAAGAGAACTGACCCTAGCAAATTACTGAGCATGTGCAGTTCACATTTATATCTGGGTATTGTAGATAATTTTAGTTGGCTTGGCAACTTTGTAAGTAATACATAAAATATGAGCGGGAGACCTTTATGGGCAGTTAAAATGGGGAGCCGCAGGCGAGCCGTTTTAAAGCCCATAAAGGTCTCACGCAAATATTTTATGTTACTTGTGAAATGAAACAATAGATTGTGTTTGTCGTGTTTGTAATGTTAATCAGTAGAGATCTGTATCAAAGTTAATGCATACTAATTAGCGGAGCAGGACACCTTTATGAAAGTTAATAATTTTTATTGGGGTTTAGAGAGGTATACATGTGACTCAAATACTACCCGTAGATTGGTCGTTAGTCTTATGAATTATTAATGAATTTTACAAGTCATGTCAAAATTTGTTCTTTATCTGCTTTGCTGTCGTTGTTGTTGTTGCATTACTAAAAGTACCTGATGTACATTCCGCAACGTAGATTCCGCAATGGCACCATCATTTCAAATGATTTAATTATCATGGGGATGTGAGTAATAAAATTTAAATGTTTTGATATTTGTATAAGAAAGATAAAAAGCCCTTTACTCTAAAGCAGACAGACATTTTATATTTATACCAGATTCAGAGGACTTCTAATTTGAATTTGGAGTAATGAAAATAGAGAATTTTCTGTGTAGATTCCGCAACAGCCATATAACTTGGTATGGCCTCCCGATCAACTGAATCAGAATGAAGTAAACCACTCTTGTGCATATATCTAATAGTCATCTACCATGCAGAAGTGGTATCATCTTGCTCTGTTGTGTAGATTTCAAGATATGTCATACTAAAATTAAAGGCTCTGAAATGTAGATTCCGCAACAGACGACATACTGTGGAATGACCTGACTGGTTTTACTAAAGGCCAGAAAAATATGGCAAATAGGCTGGCTGTAGAAATAATTTTACCAGCCTACCTGCCTGCCATGAGGACAACAAGGTAACTTCTTGTGATGAAAAAGTTTAATCCAAAGATATTTGCACACCCGTGAAAGTAATTGTCTTCCTGCTCAAGACCTTAATGAAACCTCAGTTGAAATTTTTAAATTACGATGATAGCAGAACAGTTACACCCACTTTTTCATTGTGTCTGTCTCTCTGCTGAAACCTTCAGTTCTTGCTTGGGCAATGATTTAATGTCAAGTAATGCAACTCACTATCATAAAGCTGACTCATCATCACTAAAAAGAATGTTTCAAGACAAGTGTATTTATGTATGAAACATGGCTTCTACTCTTAAGAGAACAATAATCTGTAAAGCACAAGCTTCTCTCATTTCATGCATGCACAACTGATTGACCTTTGGACTATTGGTTTGTACATCAAGTATGATGCACTAATGACATAGTAACCTTGAGTGCGCAAATCGTTTTACCTTGAAAGTAACTTGGTTTGCCAGAGACGTTGTTGGCTACTACAGGTACAGTATTTTGATTAACGATAAAGTAATTTTCCCGCATGCCTGTAGCAGCTTGTTATAATTTTGCATCCAGTTTCATTTAAAACTAGTTTTGACTGATAAAAGAGCTTGCATTATTTTGTCATTCATGTGGTGTGTTGTGATGAAAATCTTTTCACTTGGGATTACAAAGCCATTTGGTACCAAATGAATGTTCAATAAAGCTGAAGAATGGACACAAAGGTTGCTTTCAAATTCACTGCAAATTTTTGTATCTTTGAATTCATCTTCAACAGACCATGCTGCTTGTTCAAATCTCAATAAGACATCTGATTTAATAAAAAAAAAATTAAAAAAAATAAAAATAAAAATAAAAATAAAAGCTTTGCAGTAAATGTTTTAAAAGCTCTGCCACCCAACCTCTTTTGGTGCAGTCTGATAACTACTTAATGAGTGAAACTAATGTGACCGTAATAGATTTTCACATCTTTAAATTTGTACATAAATACAGTCGAACCTCTCTGATATGGGCACCAAAGGGACACAGCAAAGTGTCTGTATTAGAGAGGTGTGCTTATAGAGTGCTAAAGTGTGACCTCACAAATATTTGAATTTTTGAAATTATGGGATTTGTCGAAATTTTCAAAGAAAGCAAGATGAAAAATGCTAACATGCCAAAACTCAGCACGCAAAGGCAAATTGATTCTGAGAGATTAGCCCCGTTATGCTCCAATGACTCCATACAAATCCTTCTAAATTTTACTCAGTTCATAACGTTATGAACCAAGTAAAATTAAGAAGGTTTTGTAAGGAGTCATTAGAGCATAACGGTGCTAATATCTCGCTCTCAAATTGTAAGAAAAAGTTGAGTTTTTGCAAGTAGGCCTTTTTTATCATGTTCTTTCTAAATATCTGAGGAAATCCCATAATTTCACAACTTTAGTTTCTGTGAGATCATCACTTTAGTACTCTATTATAGAGGTCACCATGATGCCAACATTTTAGCATGCGAGCAAGCTCTCCCGGGAGAGCTTGCTTGCAGGCTAGATGTAACATCATTTTTAAGACTCCACCGACAGTTTGAAATGTTCAGTAATTAAAAATAGGCATATACAGTCAAACCTCAATTATCAGGACTTGTGGTGACAGAGATGAATAGTCCGGATAATCGAGAGTCCAGATAATTGAAAATATGAATATTAATGAACCAAAACTAAAACTGAAGTACTGAACAAGTGGAGCATGAAATTTCACTTAGACACCAAGAATGCCTGAGCAAATCAGAGCTCAGTGAAATGCATTGCAGTAGTATGGCGTGCATAAGCTTGAAATGCATACAGATTAATTTTGTGTTTTTAAGTGAAACAAATTCAGTTTGAACCAGAGTTTCATTACTTAATTTGCAGGGAAAAAGTTTTTTTTTTTTTATTTAAACATATTTTATTGGCGAAGTTTGCCCTAAGAGAAAAATAACACATCAAGAGGGCTCACTTCGAAATAACATTAAATACAAAAAAAATTCATTAATTTCATTCAGTTTTGCTGTGGATCTTAAATGTCGCTAATTAATATTCATGAAAAACTGGGACCAGCTAAGCAAGTCCGAATAATCAAAAAATCCGGATAATCAAGGTTCGACTGTACTTGTCTTTTATGTGTATGGAAACTTAAGCCTGCATACAGGCTTTTCATTTGGCTAATTAAAAGACGTTTTTTTGGTTTGATTTTGCTTTTGAATGGTGCACAGCCTTAATTTTGCTTGTCAACTGTGCACAGTCAAAGTAAAATCAAACCAAAAAACATCTCTGATTTGCCGAAATGAAGAGCCTGTGTGCCGGCTATATCTAAACTGAGTAATAAATGGTATTGAGACACATTGTACATCTCAGTTACATACTTGATAGAAATCAGTGTGTTTGGACAGGACAAACTGCTTGAATGTCTAGAAAAATGTTTAAACCTAACAGAGAATCCAGCTGTCCATATAGAGCCTATAGTCAATCATAACACAACACTGAGAAAAAAACAGAGGCAGAAAGGGAAAAACAGCACAGAATCCCACTGAGGAAATTTAAAACAATAACACATGCGTGAAGTGTCCAGATGATGTATGTATTGCATGGAGAATGGGACAATTATGCCTTAGATTTGTAATATCCCATTTTACAGTTGTGTGTTCAGTGACCTGGCCTTTGAGAGCAAGCAAGGCTGGAGGTGACTTTGTTTTGATACAAACCTCTCTTTCTCTCTCATGCAAATGTGGACTAAAAAGCATAAGAACAACATGATTAACATGAGAAAAGCAGTGAGGTCAGTATCATAACAAGGTCACCTCTAGCCTCGCTTCCACTCAAAGGCCAGGGCACTGAACACACAACTGTAAAATGGGCTATATTGTTACTGTAAGTGATCATAAAAAGTTTCATATACATACTATTGATTGGTTACTGGTACAGTTATTTCTTTTGTAAGGCTTATCTTCGCAAACACTTTCCCTTTTTTCTCTTTTGTCACAAGTTATAGTATTTCATTTTAAAATTTTCAAAACTTCAGTTGGAAATAAGTGAATAAAGCAATGATGTTTGCATAACCACAATCTCATTCACAAAACTATGTCAGCACAGGATTACCAGAGTGCTCATAATAAAGAGGTTAAGTTTATATGACTTTGCTCTCCGTTGTCCGTATTAGACAGGGTCCTTATTATAGAGGTTCTTTTTAAAGAAAATGTGTGAGAAGTTAAGAACCAAGGAAACTGTCCATAACAGAGAGTTGTCCATATTAGAGACGTGACCGTAAGAAGAGGTTTGACTGTTCATACAAAATTTTTCTCAGCTAAAAGGCACACTGATTGTTTTTTTTTTTTAATTTTTAAGATAATCACTATTTTGACCAAAAATTATTGTTTAACTTGGGCTGCGCCTTATAGGCAAATATTTTCCTGAAACAATTTTTTAAATTTGCATTTTCCTCTATGATTAAGCACTGACTTTCATAGATATGAAAGCATTTTGAATCCACTATTTAGTGCCTATAAAGACATAAACAATTGAAGCCTGTTAACTCAATCATTCTCCTCTCATTTCTGGCAACTCAAACAGCATTGAACGTGTGTGACAATTTATGCTTTTGTATAATCAAGGTGAATCAGCTTTAGTTTTATCCCATGTCTGTGACAATTCTGTTTCTGTTTAAACTAGAATAAGTATGACACTTTTTTCCTTTGCTTACAAACATTTAGTTATTTAGTAGGTCACAAGTAAATACTGTAAAGTTGATAATGTGGTCCCTCTATTTCTTTTTTGGTTCTTTGTTTATATACAGCTTTTTTGCTCTTGTTTGTTACAACTTCAATGTCACTCCACACATATTTCCTTCTGATGTTCCTTCTCAGTTTATGGCGCATCTCATAACCAAGAGTTTTATAGAAAATTGACACAGTTGAGTTGCTGAGTTGGGGATGCGTCTCATAGCCAAGTGTGCCTTTTAACCAACAAACTACGGAAAGTAATTATTGCCGGTAAATAGTAATAATAATAATAATAATAATAATAATAATAATAAAACTTATATTATTATTATTATTATTATTATTATTATTATATAGTAGTAAGTACCTTCTACAGAACAATAGCATCAAGATTCCATCAAATAATTATGAGTTCCTCTGAACTGAGGCAAATTCAACAAAAAAGAGAATTAATTGCAGGGGTTGGGGCATAACCATTCTATGTCGAATTTTGTTCTTTTTTTTTTTTTTTTTTCGTCCAAATTAGCTGAATTTTTCCATGTGGTCTCTAATTATAATGAAAAGGTTTTTGTGCTAAATTATGAACACTAAGACCACTAGGGAAAGTTGTGCATGGCAGCAACAATTTTGACACCAAGTTTGGTTTAGTTTTTAAATTATATATTCAAATTAAAAATTAGTTTATGCATCAGCATGCGTTGATTGAGATATGCATGTGGGAAGTTTGGAGAGCAGGAAAGATGTGCAAGAGTTGCTCAAGATGTTGCTCAGATTAACTCTAGCTTCTTAAGTGCTCTTCAACTTTCCCAAGTGTTTTATACATGTATCTCAATGAATGCACAACTGATGCATCAGTTGGACTTTTTAAGCATAACTATTGAATTTTAACAATTAATAAAAATTTTTATAATTAGTAGGATTCGTAGAATTTTTCACTTTGTAATTATTTATTTCTTTTTTCCATTTGTTGGGGGCCATTATGTAAACTACCGGGTTAGTTTTAAATACTAGTAATAATGCATTTCACCCTTGGAAAATAAAGTACTTGTTGTTGTTGTTGTTGATGCATGAACTACTTGGTAGTCTAATGCGGACATCATCAGCTTGTACAATAGAAATCTGATGCAAGTTTATGGTAATTGAATTTGATTTAATACACAAATTAACTTCGTACATGTATGTTATAATTAAATATGACAGTGAAATTGTCAAAACCAATCATTTTCTGCAAGTTCCAGGTTTTCTGTTATGAAAAGGGAGTCTCACTATTACTAATACCCTAATAAATGGTTTCACGGTTATTGGTGCCACTGGGGGGCAAACGCGGCTAAAATTACAGAGAATGCATGGGATTTTGACCAACTTTAAACCGCTGTAACACCGCTACTAAGAGGCAGATTTCTGCAACACAAAATTTTCTTTCAAAAGACATTTGTACTGACATTTATTTTCATGAAGTATAAAGAACACGCAGATTCAGGCTACAACGACTGTAAACAAATTTTTGAGATTTCATACAACCTTCTGTAATCAAATTATGCAAATTACGCGGAATTTAGAAGCCAAATGAGAAGATTTATAATTCTAATTCACGGACGTCGTCCTTTGTTAATGGCCTTATTTTCTGTTGAATGAACGATATCAATAAAACCGTTAAAAGTAGTGGCAAATGTTGGAAATCCGCCTCTTTTTAGCAGCGTTTACAGTGGCTTGCCCCCCAGTTAATATGGCGGCAATAATACACTTGTCATTGGAAAACCCCACCCGGGGAGAGTGGGGTGTACATGGGGATTTGCAAGTGCTTAGACAACTTACCAGCCCCCAGGGGTGGGGGCATAGTTCACTTTAGACAATTTATATTTTAGATGGAAACTGGACTCTCGTCTGAAACACAATGTCAATTGTTCAAAAGGGCGGGTTCAGAAGGTGAGTTAAAAAACTTTCTTTGCCATTTTGATGCGTTGTGTTGTCCTTCATACAGAATTCTCCAAACACATGGAACTGCTGGGGACGAAAATGGCTGTTGCCTTCGCCAATATCTTCATGGCAAAAGTCGAACAGAGAATGTAGATAGATAGATAGATAGATAGATAGATAGATAGATAGATAGATCCTTCATTATGCACAGGGTCATAAAGTTTACACTTAAGCCAAAGCGTGATAAAACCGCTCGTTTGGAAACGCTACATAGACAACATTTTCTCCCTCTGGAACACAAACAGAGGAGATATAACATAGTTCACTGAGAAAGCAAACAAACACCACCCAATAATTAAATTCACGGCTGAAGTTTCAGAAACTGAAATAACTGCAACAATTCGTGCAACTTGTCTCGCCCGTTGCAGGGAATGTTACGCTTGATACAACGTTTCATGCAACTTGTCTCACAATAGCGTTGCGACACAAGTTGCACGAAACATTGCAGTGTAACAGCGCGCTTAAAACAATATTTGAAGAGAAAGTAGAACATTTCAAACACACCTTGTTGATAGAGGTTACCCTAAAGCCTTTATAAAGAAACCTCTCAGAAGTAAAGTTTCAAACAAGAAACAAGCCCTCCGACACAAAAAGAGAAAGAAAACAAACAAATTTGCCGTTTGTAACACATATCACCCATCAGTGCCAAACTTAAAAGAATCATCATGAGCAAATGCATTTTATTGAGAAACAACCGACGCTCAGAGAAATATTTAAGGAACCGCCACTTATATCCTACAAGAGAGGGCGTTCCCTGAAAGACGTTCCCTGTTAGAGCAGAAATATAGCTTTCAAGGCTAAAAACACACGAGTGGGAGTCGCACAGGCCTATCTAACCCCCCCCCCCCTTTTTAACACTGACCTAGCTGATGGATAAGCAACATGAATTGTCACAGTGTTTCAAAGTATACCAGCAAAGTAGGACTTTGCATATTTCGCTATTAATGTTAACCAGCTTTGAAAAATCCAAACTTTAGTAGGGGCTTTGACTAAACATGCTCCCCTTTAAGGTGGGGCTTTTTCTTCCTTTTTCGTTCAGCTGTCTAATGCCCCACGTCTCCCCGGGGTGGGGGGGGGGGGTGGGTTTCCAGTGACAGGTGCATAACCGAGGAACCATCTGTCTCCCCTTGAAACACAAAGCAAGTCAATTTAACTTCTTCAAACACAATGTTATATATTACTTCACAATAATCACGAAAAAGACGATCCTGGATTGTTCCATTGGATACTCGATAAATGAAAGAGGTCATAAAACACTGTAGTTATAACCACGAGGTTATCATAACGGGCGTGCAATTTGGTTGTTTTTGTGTTTTCCACAAAGCATTTCCCATTTGTTTAGCGGGCTTATTTACAATTAATGCATCGGCAAAACCTTAGATTAGTCCCACCTTATAACCTGGCGTTAACTAATCTAGTTTTCCGTCAGGTTTAGACGCTGACAAGTGAACCCAAGGACAAACACTATTGGCGGAACACCGCTTTCAAAATGGCGGTCACGATCTGGAAACGTTTTAGAAATCATCAGCTCTTGGCTCGTTTCTCTGGATAAATCCTGTCTATCTGTCCCCTGTATGACAAAGCTATGTTAAAAAATACACTGAACTGTCTATCTTACCTTCAACAGAGGAAATCTTGGCGCTTTTTCACGTAAAACTGGTGATAAAAGGAAGAATAGCGGGCGGTTACTCAGCTAGTTTTGTTTGGAAAGATTGGACTGGATTTAAGATTACACGCAGCTACAGGCCACAGGCCTCCAAAGGCAGTCCCAAAGGGTATCTTGCAGTATCAGTTGGTTAATTTTGATACTTTTACTCATATGATTTTGGCCAACGAATAAATGTTCGGGATAAAATATGGACGATAATTCCTTTTTTCGGAAGGAACACTATCACATACTTCTAAAATCGGATCTAGGCATTGGATCTCTTCTCGTTAGCTGGAGAGAAAGTAAATTATTATCCAACTCTGTTAGTTATTATATAGAAAACGCACGAGACTGGTACAAATATTCCGCGCTATTGTACATTTGGATATTTGTACTGTAGAAAACTGTTTTGCAGGGATTTTTTCAACGCGCGCGCTTCGCAAACCTGTCACACTTTCCCGAAAAAAGTTTTTCTTTCTATAAATTCTTTGTTTGCAATACAAGTTGGTTAACAAATCTCTTATTAGATGTTTTGGCATGTAGTATCGCGGAGTAGTTTTACTCGTTGGGTGTATTTTGACTCGCACTACGGGCTCGTCAAATTATAGCACAACTCGTAAAAATACTCCGCGAAATACACGCCAACAAATTTCATAAAACAACAGAGTTTATGTTTCGCGCGCATAAATATTATTTTGGGCCTGACTTAGACTCATTTTAGACCGATAAACACTATTACTATTATTAACACTAATTGAAGGGCATTGAGAAAATAAAAACTGAAAAAAAAAAAACTTGTCAACCTTGTAGGCGATGAGAGATTTTAATCAATTGCCAGATTTTCGTCTTTTAGTCCGGCGAAGAGGCAAAGCGCTGTAAGTCGTTTCTTCGAATTCCGCTCACGATCACAAACATCGATATTTGTCAGACAGACCTTTTCTTGTTATACATACTTACATACTTATCCTCTCTCCGTCAGGAATTTTCAGGATAGTTTACATCACTGGCCGGGGGAATTGACCAGCTGCTTGTGCAATTTACAATTAATGAAGTAACTAATGAGTGCCCCCGTAAGGTAGATATCTAAAACAGACCCTGGAGGTGGTCACAGCTAGAGTTTTGTGAATGATATATGAGCTAGAGTTTTGTTACGTCCCTAGTGGTTCTTTTACGTCCCACAGAATCAGATTAAGTGAAAGTACTGTGAGACGGGGCCTACCGTTTATCGTCCTTATCCGAGAAGACTACAAAGTCTACCATTTGCAGATATCATTAGAAAGGCAGCACTTTCTCCTCAGACCCTGAGTGTTGGTCCGGCCGCGATTAGAAACCGCGACCTCCCGCATGGTAGTTCGGTGCTCTACTACTGAGCTAATCGATCATTTTGATATCACTGTGTTGCTAGCATAGCCCCAGGGTGGGATGGTTGCTCAATTTGAGATAATATCCAAGCCATAATCCATTGATTGTACAAAGAATGGCAATTCTAGTGTCCGCCTTGAGAAGTATTAGGGAGCTTAAGCAACGAGGACGGGAACGGCAACGAGAACGTCACAAAACAATAGGCTTAATTAGGAAAAACAATCGCTCTGCACGTGTGTTTTACATTTTGGTACATTTCTTTGCCGTCCTCTGCAAAACAACAACGTGAAATGACCAAATTTTAGGTTTTGTGGAGGAACGTGAGCGTATGACGGTGAACTTTTCTTTCCTTTTCCCAACTTCAACGCCGTTTTGGCTAATTTAGCTCCAGGATAGTTCGGCCACATTTACAAGTTAAAGAAGTTGGAATAATAGCGAACGAGTTACCATAACGAGAATTAGATTTTCAAAATGACGTTTTCGCTGCCGTTGCCGTCGTCGTTGCTTAAGCTCTCTATTAGAGAGCTTAAGCAACGGCGACGGCGACGGCAACGAGAACGTCACAAAACAATAGGCTTAATTAGGAAAAACAATGCTCTGCACGTGTGTTTTTGCATTTTGGTACTTTCTTTGCCGTCCTCAGCAAAACAACAACGTGAAATGACCAAAATTTTAGGATTTGTGGAGAACGTGAGCGTATGAGGGTGAACTCTTCTTTCTTTTTCCCAACTTCAACGCCGTTTTTGCGCTATTTAGCTCCAGGATTGCTCGCCCACATTTTTACAAGTTAAAGAAGTTGGAATAATCGCGAAGAGTTACGATAACGAGAAGTTAGATTTTCAAATGACGTTTTCGTTGCCGTTGCCGTCGTCGTTGCTTAAGCTCTCTAGTCTTTGATTACACCTGACGTCACGGTGGCCATGTTGGTGGAAAGAAAAATAGCTAAAACGTTTTTTGGGAATTTGACACTATTATTATGCGAACCTTGAGCTACTTTTTTCTATTGTTTTTGGCACCAATATGACCGTCTTATCACGTGAGTGCAATCAAAGAATTTTCTACCAGAGATTTGCTTTTAAAAGTGTCCGCTGTTCGCTTTAGGGAGGTGTCCGCTTAAGAGAGTTAAGTCACACAGAAACATGGGAAACTCGCTCAGGACCAGTCAAAAGAGGTGTCCGCTTTACAGTGGTGTCCACTTAGAGAAAGTTGACTGTATAACTTGTTGTTATAGGCAGTAGCAAAGAGCCTCTGATAACCCACGGATGAAGGATAGAACCGCGGCCGGTAGATTCAATTTCGGGGGCAGGGTTGTTAGTGGGCTGTTTATTTCTTGGTTTGTCTGATATTTTTCACAATGAAATGATGTCCTGTAGAAACAAGAACTGGTGAACTAATAAACACGATAGAGACATACACCGTGTCCGATTGGCTAACATTGAGGGGAGGAGAGAGCAGCACCCTTGGATAAGCGAGTTCCTCACTTCAGGCGTGTGTTGCAAGTAATTATGAAGAGGAGCCTGTTTGCTAGGTGTGGGGAGAGGTATCATAGTTACTAAAATATCCGCTGTTCTTATTGGTCAAGCAAAGTCGACTTACGAATTCTAACAGAAGGCGTGACTGACACACCCTACCTCCTGCAGTGCTTCAAGTGTTTCAATCTCCTGTCAGCGGACACCTTTCGTAAGAGGACGCCTGTACTCGGACACCTCTCGTAAGAGGACACCTATACTCGGACACCTCTCGTAAGAGACCTTGGCGTCCTTTAGTACATAATTTTCCCTAGCTTTTGAAGGACAAAATAAGGTGCCCTAGTAGAACATATTTTGTGACATAAGATGCTGAACACATCTTGTATCGAACATGCTGGCTGGGTCTGAATATTGTAATATTTGCTGCAAATAAGAACGATATCCTTGTTTACACTTTCTATATTGTTTTCTCATCGCAAGATCGGAAATATTACCGGCGAATGAAGAACACAACCGATCGCAACCCTGTCACCTCATATTACAAACCTGTAATCGATTTCATTATTATCGCATCAGACAACCGCAGCAATGGATACTCGAACGCATTCCTGATCTATGATTACAACTAGTTTAGTATATACCACACAAGCTGAATAACTAGCGGACCAAAACATTACTTTATGTGTGACAATATACCGACAAGCGGTCGGAAATTTTAAACCTCGCGCACTGGCTGCTCGGAGGTGAATAGTACTTGCTAATCACCTCCGAGTTAACCAATCAGAGCGCTCGAAAAACACTATTTACTTGTGTGGTATATACTAGTTTACGACAGTTGGCATATGTGTTATTAGAATGAAATTTTGAACACTTGTTGAGGTTTTAGTCATAATATAGTGATACCTTCTTCTACTAACGATATTCACAAAGGTGGTTCACTATAGAAACTGAATATCATTGCAGACCTAAGTGGTAGTGATTCTGGGCGAAGTAGCAATGCGCTCATTCCACGTGAATATCATAAAAAGGCTAAAAACTATTAATTTTGGTGAAAGTAACCCGAATAAGAAATTATCAAATTTAATAGAAGAAAAGAAACCACACAACCAAAACAACGCAACTATAAAATACAAACAAATGTTTCAAAATCCCCAAAGGATAGAACAACAAATAACAGCAATCTGCTTGTTTCACATTATTCAAGAAAAGAAACGATTGTTTAAATTGATTACAATCTAATTATCTTAACCCAACAGTCAGCAGCATCTTTCTAATTGAAGGGACTGGGACTGACCGCCATGGCGGCTAGACTAGTTCTTTAAGCCTCCGTAACTATGGCGAGTTAATCTTCGTTTTTAATCCTTTGGTACTGCTTTTTAAGTTTGAGAGCGAGTAAGAAGAGGTTTTTTGAAAGTTCTGCTGTGTCCCAAAACAGCGCTAACGAAAAAAAGCGAGCACGAGGCTCCAGCCACTGATGCATGGCGATGATGTCGACTCAAGATTCCTTGAAAAACTTTCCAGTATTCAAGACATAATAGAAAGGGGTTTCACTAAAAATGGACAATGATTTCGCAGCTTTACAACTGGAGCTCTAACATGAAACCGAGGTATCAACGTCGTTAGATGCTTCCTGGGCTGAGGTGAATACTCTGAAAGAAAAGAACAAATCCTTAGAAGAACAGCTACAGGAAACATTACAGAAGAATTCTAAGTTAAGCTAAGAGGTTAGTTCGCTTAAGCCTGGTTCACACTAGCGACATAACGACATAACGACATAAGGAAAAGATCAGTTTTTTCTTTATGCCGTTATGTTCATGCTGTTAGGTTGCTAATATGTCATTGTGGCTGCATGTTCACACTGGAAACATAGCGTCCTTTTTAAGTCGAGATAAAGTCCATTTTATGTCGTTATGATGATGTCGTTATGTCGCTAATGTGAACCAGGCTTCAAAGGCCGTGTAATTAGACAAGGCAGGCCTGGCCAGGGGAGTAGTGGGATCCAATATACCCAGTTTTTTTCTCCATAAGATACCAATATACTTTAAAATTGTTAAACTTGTGAGACTTAAGACCTAAAATTATCTTGAAGCATTTAATTCATGGCTGTATACCGAATACCTAAAATTCAGGAAGAACCAGATACTTTATACCCGATCTGTAACATAAAAATACCATATACCTGAATTAAAATGGCCCTAGATACCGTATACCCAAAACACCTGGCTAGGCCTGACAAGACGATTATTCGAGGAGGGAAAACCTCCGCTTTTATAACATTTGTGAAGATCCAGAGGAAACCAACGAGCAGAGTTTTGATAACGTGAAAGAACTTGTCAGCGAACTCGGCGTAGCTTCCGACAACACACAGTTTCATGCAATCCATCGATTGGGGAGTGTCTAATTTTCGCGGGTCGCGGGTGAATTTTTGAGCGTCGCGTGCGTGTGGAAGACTAATTTGTTCTGGATCAGTCTTTGACGTCAGTGATTTTTTTTAATAAAGTTAACAGAAGGTTATCACCCGGTATAAAATAGTTTCGCATACGACAATATATTCGAATACGACAAGCTCATTGAAGTTACAGTTACTGTAAACCTTCAGTGGTGCCTTTCGAAAAATCGCACCTGTGGGCAAGCGTTCAAACGAAAACTGACAATTTTTCTAAACCGAATTAATAGTCCTTGTGCTACTATGGACATCCAAACAAACTGGACTATATCACTCAGGAGAAAATAGGCTAACAAAGCGTGAGAGGCTTTTACGGTATTCTGATTGGTTCCTGAGAAAATAGATGGTAAAGTTGGTCAATAGACTTTTTTTATGCGTGTCACGCGCTTGGACGCCAAGGGAAAAACATTTCTTTTTTTGTTTTCAATTTTTGAAAAGTTTGTCCCCCGAAGGACTGCAGTCACCTTATAACTTACAACTTTTAATGACTTTAATTTAAATATTGATATATATTATATTCTCTCCTGCAATTCTTTTGCGACCTAGGCAAAGCTTCTTTGCACCCTTTCAACAGATTGAACAGTGACAATTCGAAGGCAAATCTATGAAAGTCTTATTTTCAGTCGAGTATCATTCGCCGGGCTTAGAAGTGATTTTCTGCGGTAAGAAAAATCGTGAAATATTGAATAGTTTTTCAAGAAACTAAACAGAGTTGCTTACTTTTCAAGAGATTACTTTTTGAATTCAGGACTGACAGGTACAAAAAGAGAAGGAATGCTGAACAGCGAGCTTAAAAGCTTAGAAGCGAGCTCTTAAATGCCTTGCAACGTCTTAAACGCGAGCTGCTCAAAATGGAACGAACATAGGGTGGGTGGGGGTTAGGTTGGGCAGTTCACTGTGCAGCATGGGGTGGAGTGATATGGAATGGAATAAATAATATAGAATGACTAGGATGAATAGGAGAGAGAATATAGAGTGGGGGTGGGGGTTAGGTTGGGCAGTTGACTGTGCAGCATGGGGTGGAGTGATATGGAATGGAATAAATAAAATAGAATGACTAGGATGAATAGGAGAGAGAATATAGAGTGGGGGTGGGGGTTAGGTTGGGCAGTTCACTGTGCAGCATGGGGTGGAGTGATATGGAATGGAATAAATAATATAGAATGACTAGGATGAATAGGAGAGAGAATATAGAGTGGGGTGGGGGTTAGGTTGGACAGTTCACTGTGCAGCATGGGGTGGAGTGATATGGAATGGAATAAATAAAATAAACTGAATGGGATGAATAGGAGAGAGAATATAGAGTGGGGGTGGGGGTTAGGTTGGACAGTTCACTGTGCAGCATGGGGTGGAGTGATATGGAATGGAATAAATAAAATAGAATGACTAGGATGAATAGGAGAGAGAATATAGAGTGGGGTGGGGGTTAGGTTGGACAGTTCACTGTGCAGCATGGGGTGGAGTGATATGGAATGGAATAAATAAAATAGAATGACTAGGATGAATAGGAGAGAGAATATAGAGGGGGTGGGGGTTAGGTTGGACAGTTCACTGTGCAGCATGGGGTGGAGTGATATGGAATGGAATAAATAAAATAGAATGACTAGGATGAATAGGAGAGAGAATATAGAGTGGGGTGGGGGTTAGGTTGGACAGTTCACTGTGCAGCATGGGGTGGAGTGATATGGAATGGAATAAATAAAATAGAATGACTAGGATGAATAGGAGAGAGAATATAGAGTGGGGGTGGGGGTTAGGTTGGACAGTTCACTGTGCAGCATGGGGTGGAGTGATATGGAATGGAATAAATAAAATAGAATGACTAGGATAAATAGGAGAGAGAATATAGAGTGGGGTGGGGGTTAGGTTGGACATTTCACTGTGCAGCATGGGGTGGAGTGATATGGAATGGAATAAATAAAATAGAATGACTAGGATAAATAGGAGAGAGAATATAGAGTGGGGGTGGGGGTTAGGTTGGACATTTCACTGTGCAGCATAGGGTGGAGTGATATGGAATGGAATAAATAAAATAGAATGACTAGGATAAATAGGAGAGAGAATATAGAGTGGGGGTGGGGGTTAGGTTGGACATTTCACTGTGCAGCATAGGGTGGAGTGATATGGAATGGAATAAATAAAATAGAATGACTAGGATAAATAGGAGAGAGAATATAGAGTGGGGTTGGGGGTTATTTGGACAGTTCACTGTGCAGCATGGGGTCGAGTGATATGGAATGGAATAAATAAAATAGACTGAATAGGATGAATAGGAGAGACACTATAGATATTTCTTTAATAACAGCCGCCCACAAGCTATTGGAACTTAGTCAAAGAAGTCAAATTAAGAACAGTCAAGAGTACCTCATTCTCTCTTGGAACAGTTAGAAAGTCCGTGTTCAGTTTATTTCTTTTTAAAACACAAGTAAGTGGCTGTTGTAGAGAGTGGTCGTGAGTGAGTTAGTGAGTGAGTGAATGCGTGTATCCGCTGGGAGATGAAAAGTGGCTACACTTTAAACTACGGCCGTAGTGTAAAGCTAAAGAGGCTAACATTGAACGTGTGTTTTTCAAAGGTAATAAACTTATTGTAAATGGTTGCTCATACTCAGTGGACGCTTTGCCACAGTACTTATTGCCGGACAATAATAAACAATAATCGCCGATAAGCCCAAATTTTCTGTTTATTCATTTTTTTTGATAAAAAACAAAATACGTATCTACTCTTTAAAATTAATTCCGACTTAGAGTTTGCATGCCAATACAATTTTGACAGACAGAACAGACAACTCGCCGTTAAATTTTGCCACCTATTTCACAAAACAAACCCCTAGTCCTTAGGGCCACATTCAAAGGTGATGATCTTGTGGTTTGCATAATCAGTGTGTATTATAAGTGTAGTTTTTTTTTATGTTTTATCCGTTCTTTACGTGGCTTTTTGAGCTGTTCACCTTTCCTGTTACTGTATATATTGCTTACTTTATTATTCACCTTTTCCGTATTATTCATGGCCGTCAACACTTACTGTTATTTGGGTTTTTGCTTTGTTTATCCAATTAATTTTTCTTATTGTGGTCGTTCGACACGCCCTCTCCCGCAATATGGGGCTCAATAATATTGATTTCAAGCTGTTGTCCCTTAATGTTCGAGGGATTCGTTCCTTTGAAAAAGGAAAAAGTGTGTTTAATTGGCTACGCAAATCTGGTGCAGATACCTACTTTCTCCAAGAAACGTATAGCACAAAAGAAGTGGAAATGACGGGGGCCACAATGGAAAATACTGGGCTACCAGTAATTGTGTCACCCCTATATAAAGATCATTATCACCAGGCAACGTCCACTTGAATTAGAGGTCATATGTTACCTTAACATGACATTTGACAGAAAAACTGTCAAGCTGTCAATTGACTGTCAAGTTGTGTTGCAAATTGAAATAGTTCCACCCGGATGTTTTCCAGGGAGACGTTTCGCGTCTTTTGAGGTTTCACATTGCCGATTTTGGAAAAGAAAAAAGCTTCTGAAACTGTATCACAAAATACATAAACAATAGAAAGTGTTATTAATTATTCCACTGGCACAAAACGTTATTCCTGATTTTCCAAACCCAATTATTCATTATTCATTTTTTTATTTAAACCCGTTATTCATCATTCATTATTTAGCTTCCACCCCCGAACCTCCGGAAAGTATTACGTCAAAAATTCTAGATTAGAGATACAAAAACATACCTCTTCTAGACTTGGTGGAAGACCGTGGAATGAGATACCTTGTCATATAACAGAATTGCCAAAGAAAACATTTAAAAAGTCCTCCGCCAATCGCTTTTTGATATTTTGGGAAAAAAAGATAACTACACTGAAATACCAGCGATTATTAAAAAAGTAGGATTAGTTAAATAGCTCTATCTATATATTCAACTCTGATTCACTTATTTATTTTCTCACTTTTCTTGCAGAGTTAGAACCCTTTTTCTTCTTTTTTATCTTCCTGTTTTTCAGTTCACTTTTAGTCCGTCTTTTTTTTACCTTTTTGTTATTTCTCTTAGCTTTGGTCGTTTTGTCCCGCTCCGATTAGCTTTGTTGCTATTTGCGGGACAAACTATCGGTTTTTATTGTAAAGAAATTATAATAAAGTTGTTGTTGTTGTTGTTACCTTAGCTTGGCTCGAGCGCGCAACCTTGGAAACGCAAGTTGACACCCGTCATGGGAACAGTTACGTCACCAGTGATGGGTACGCGTGCGCTATTTCGTTAGCGCTTGCTCAGAAAATGCTAAAACGTTTCGTCTTTGGAAGTTAGAAAAAAATCTAGAGTCCTTTTGCTTGATTGCTTAGAGATGTCATCATAAACGAACAACAGTATGAACTGGAAAGCGTCCCTAAACAGTTCTCCAATACCAAATCACTGATCTTTGATCCACAGAACCAGTTGAATGATGAACGTGATGATCTCAAAGTTAAGCACCAAGAATTCAAAATACGTTAAAAAATTGAATTGATCAGTTTAAGTTCTTCAAATCTTGCTCATACACCTTGTATCTCTGCAGCTCACCTTTCAGACCATCAGGTTCACCAATTACAAAGGGTTACGCAGAGGTTGTGTGGGTATCCTGTGGGCAAAAGGAGAGAAATTGTTTCGTTCGCCACAGGAAAACCAAGGTAAAATAGTTTACTGCTGTATGATTGCTTTTTTACCCATTTATTATATTCATTCAGTGTTTCATAAAGAAACGGCCATAAAGTGTTACGAAACATTTTTCAACTACCGCACTCTTTCAGATCATAAAGCGAGTCATTCAGGAGTTTTCCACCCGTCTTATGAGAAAGGCCTTTAGAATGTGAATTGAACCTTAGCCTGTAAACAAATCTGACTTGTCTGAATGTAACTGGAACTCATGCTAAGGGATATACTGTACACAAGAAACACTCATATAAATAATACCACAAGGTGAGTTTTAAAAACAATAAATAACATGACTTTTGCTCTATTAGCTAAAAAATACTTATAAAACATTTTAGGATAAGAAAATCAGTTCCTACCAGTATCTTAAAGGAAAATAAATAACCAATTTTGCATTTATAAGTTTAGACTACACACAGCCTAACAGTTACTCATGCATCATCAATGTGTTCAAGAAGCACAACTCACTGTTCAACTCCCCACAGCAAATCCAGCAGCTGTCCTATTGATTGTCATCTGAGTGTAAATCTTCTGAAGTGGGAGCAAGTGTGGCAATGTTACATGTATCTGCACTACAGGTTTCAGTAGGGACTTTAAGCAGGGATTACGGAAGCGTCTAGTACGGTGACCGTAACTAATCTTGCTTCCCGCCACGCGTCAATGCCCTGGTTTGTAGCCGTAGTCAGCTCGCCGAATACGTAGGATTTTATGGCGGGCCGTAGTGGAAAGTACGTAAGTCCGTTGATGTATTTTCCTGCACTGTACAAGCTTCGTATGCCAGTGTTTGAACCTAAACGGCAATATATAGATATGTTATCCCTTTTTGGCCGTCCTTGGTGATATCTAAAAACACTTTTGTCGATTTTTAGCACTAAATGCAGTAGCAGGCGTGAAACTCAAACAAAGTGACGTGTTTTTGGCGAACTGTAAAAGCAAAGCTTATAACCAGCTTCCACGGTTCTTGGCACTGACGGCTTTTCCCAATAATCGAATTACGAAACCTTTCATTATGGAAATACTCTACTTATTGCAACTTGTATATTAGCATTTGGACGAGGAAAGCGTATGATAAAATCAGGGAAAACTAAGTCGATTTCTTGTTTTTAGGCGCATGGAATGGAGTCCACAAAATGATACGGAGCCCCATAAGGGACACGCATCTTTTTTATTTTACTGCTACTTTTAGTGCGACTTTTAGTGCTACTTTTTATTTTACTGCTACTTTTAGTGCGACTTTTAGTGCGACTTTTAGTGCGACTTTTAGTGCTACTTTTAGTGCGACTTTTAGTGCTACTTTTAGTGCCACTTTTAGTGCCACTTTTAGTGCTACTTTTAGTGCTACTTTTAGTGCGACTTTTAGTGCGACTTTTAGTGCTACTTTTAGTGCTACTTTTAGTGCCACTTTTAGTGCCACTTTTAGTGCTACTTTTAGTGCTACTTTTAGTGCGACTTTTAGTGCGACTTTTAGTGCTACTTTTAGTGCTACTTTTAGTGCCACTTTTAGTGCGACTTTTAGTGCCACTTTTAGTGCGACTTTTTGTGCCACTTTTAGTGCCACTTTTAGTGCGACATTTAGTGCGACTTTTAGTGCTACTTTTAGTGCTACTTTTAGTGCGACTTTTAGTGCGACTTTTAGTGCCACTTTTAGTGCGACTTTTAGTGCCACTTTTAGTGCCACTTTTAGTGCCACTTTTAGTGCCACTTTTAATGCTACCTTCAGTACGACTTTTAGTGCGATTTTCACTGTCAGCATAGTGCAGATCGCAGGCGCGCCTCTGATGTCTTATACGCCAACGTCTTCTTCGAAGTATTCTGGTTTTATCGCGGTCGGTCGTCGTAGCTATGAAGATTTATTCAATAATCCTTTTAGCAGCTATTTGTACCACTTCAAGGGCAGTGCTTCCGAATTATTTGCCTGCAACGAGAGGTAACGCTCTTGCTCGAGACGAAATAATTGAAACCTACTTTAGCCTTGGATTTACCGCTCAAGAAATTGTTTTGTTCCTTGCAAGTGTGCATGGCCTCTGTATTAGTCTGAGACATTTGAAAAGGATTTTAAGGAGACTGGGGTGCAGAAGACGTCACTTTCAAAGCGACCTAGATGAGGTAGTACAGGTAGTGCAAGGAGAATTAGGGGGAAGCGGTAGTCTTCTTGGGTACAGAGCGATGCACCAGAGACTGGTAAATCATTACGGACTTGTTACTACGAGAGAAGTCGTTCGGCATGTATTGAAGGTCTTTGACCCTGAAGGAGTGGAACACCGATCAAGGCATAGACTTCGAAGGAGAGTCTACCGATCTAAAGGGCCAAACTATTTATGGCATATAGACGGTTATGAAAAATTGAAACCTTTTGGCTTCTGTGTCCATGGTGCCATAGACGGTTTCAGTAGAAGAATTTTGTGGCTTGAGGTAGCATCTTCGAATAACGACCCCAAAATAGTAGCTCAGTATTATCTTGACTGTGTTAGGCAGTTAGGAGCTACTGCAACGCATTATTCGGGGAGACAGGGGAACTGAGAATGTGAACGTGGCAGCTGTTCAACGATTCTTTCGAAGGTCCTCTCAGGATGATTTTTCGGGAGAAAAGAGTTTCATTTACGGAAAGTCAACTTCAAATCAAAGAATAGAAGCATGGTGGGGGCGTTTGAGACAGGGTTGTGCAGACTGGTGGATAGAGTATTTTAAGAATTTAAGAGATTCTGGTTTGTACAATGATGATAACGTTATACATCGAGAATGCTTGAAATTTTGTTTTATGGATTTGATGCAAGAAGAGTTACACAGAGTTGTCCTGGAGTGGAATGTTCATAGAATTAGACCATCTACCAATCTGGAATCCCCTTCTGGGAAGCCACATATTCTTTACTTTCTTCCGGACCTGAAAGGTGCGCAAGATTATTCTACCTTGATCGATGCAGACGAAATTGAAATTGCAGAGGATATGTGCGCAACGCGACCACAAGCAAAAGGATGTTGTTCTGCCTTCAAGGATCTGGCAGAAATGATAATGGAAGACGAGCGATTAGACCTGCCCACTACCATCGACGAAGCTCGCCAACTATACTTTGTTCTTTTGGACCTTATTGATGACCTATAGTGATGACAGACTCTGGTCCGAAAACTTCATGAGCTGTCAAGTAATTGAAGAAAGCTAAACTATCCATCCCTTCCAGTGTTGTTATGGCCTCCGTGTCTTGTATAGATATCACAGAACGTTATCAACAGAGCTTACTTAAGGGAGTTGCGTTAAGTCACTAGAGTGGTCCACTTGCTGCACTTTACCGGGTCGCGGTTAACTTGAATTATTTTATCTCTCAATCACGGAAGTCGAGTGAATCAAGCTGACGAGTTCCTCTTAATTTTTCTCATTTTGGTCAAAATGTATGGATTCAAGACGTTTGATGATACTCGTTGTCAACCATATACGTTCAGACATATAAAAGTTCAGAAAAAGAGTTCGGTCTGTTTATCACCAGCTAAAATGTGTGGAATAAAAAACTTAATCTCAGACTCTAACTATTGGAAAGAAGGATTGGCCCCTAAATGTAAAGGTACATTGTTATGAGACAATCCAATTTTCCAACAAATTTCTCATTGATACCGCGCTAAGAAACACCCTTACATAACATCAACGCTACTGACCCAGTCACAATCAGTGCAATGGCAAGTAATGCCGCTGTCCACAAGCATAACATTAACCGCGTTTTTCAGTTCGCACGTGGGCTGTCTTTTCGCGACTATTGCTGAAGCATCGGCGACTATCCCACCTCCCCGCAGCAATACTCTCCGTTCCTGCCTATTTTGATCTCTCCTCTCACCGCCGGAGTCGCCTCTCCTCCAGAGCACTTGCGCTTTGGTGAGAATGAGTTACTTGGGCATTGTGGGTCTGCTCTTATCGCTCGTCTGAGCAATGTTTCCTTAGGATTCGACCCGATCACCTAGATCAGGCACGTTTTTAGAGTGGTCAGGTTCCAGTTGTTCAAAGAGCGAGTAAGTCGCTATCCAGCTGACAAAATGCATTACAACTGCCGGATATGTTTCATCCGCTGGATAGTGACTTATGCGCTGGATAGAGTTATCCGCTCTTTGAACAGCCGGGGCCTGGGCAATTAAAACTCAAGGCTATGTTACCTGTGGAGTCTCACTGAGATATACAGATGACGCTCGAGTAGGCCCGTCGCACATCCAACCCCATGGAGATATATGTTTGTCTGTCTTCTTACCATGGCATATAAATACATTCAATTTGAAAAGGATAAAACAATTTTATTTGACTTCCGTCTGTTAACAATGCAACCTAAGAGATGACTCACTGTCTCGGTTTTCTAATGTCAAGGTTCGCTAAGGAACATAACAAAACAATAAACATGTGTACGGTATGAAGAAGCGGTACAAAGCAAGCTACGTGTAAGACCAAAATCGCTACATAATATCATTTTGCCACTTTTCTTTGGCCAACACATTTGTAAATTCCGCACGGAATTCTGCATAGGAATCATAAGTGGAAGGCAATTCAAGAACGCAACCGCATGTATGGGCGATTGGGCGCCTTCCTAATCCTTCTAGTTTTGTAAAATCAACATTAATATAGGAAACACAAATGGCATCTGCTCCAGTTATAAACATTAAGAAGGACTTAAGTTGGGACATCTCTAATCCTCTTATGAAGCGTTTCAAGTAACCTAACGCCGAGCGCTCTGCGTTAGTGTCCGGTAAAGCACAGAGCATGTCAAGTACTTTCTTTGTAGTTGGCTCTAAAGACTGGTAAACATTACACACTCCCTCTAGAGTTGATAATTTACCCTCTGTCAGCGTCCCTCTAAAAATGCCATGCCAGCAATCAGCCACATACTGTGCCTTTTGAACGATTTCTTTATGCGCTACTTCTAGTATCAGACTATCAATGTTCTCTTTCGTTGGAAGACTTCTGCATCCAAAGCGATCCAACAGTTCAATAAGGTCTTCATCATCTTTGTCGTCATTATCCCATTCCTCAACGGGTCGACCCAATGCCTCACACACCACTTGTTCTTCGCTTTTGGAAAGGTACTGTTTGAACGAGTGAAGGAGCATGTCATCAGAAACTGCCTTTTCACCAAACATAGTACTGATCACAAATGCTTTGCTTAACATCACTGGAAAATACCCCAGATCTTCGTAGCCTTTGACGATAATGCGTCCAACGGCAGTCCAGGTGTCGCTCTGAAAATCGTGCCTTATGGAAGGAACCCTCTCCCTTTCTCCGAGCGTGCAGGTGACATAAAATTCTTGCCAAAAACTTGACAGGGCGTCTCGGTAAATTCCTTTTAAGTCTTCTCCTCTTTCGTCTTTCCCGTGTCCGTCTACCATAATGACCTTCAGTTCGCAAAACATTATATCGTCATCAAGGAATTCTTTTAGAAGGTCTTGAAGGCAGGGATCGCTTCACCCTTACGATCCTGGTGATAAAGTTAAAGAACTTGGATATCACTAAATCTGATATGTTAATCGCTACATCGTCTATAACAAGGACCATGAAATGGTACATGAAATAAGTTTACTAAGAAAAATTATATGAAATGAAAGTACCCATTGATATCAAGACGAAGTTATTTTATTAATAAAATATCCTAATTACTGGGAACTAGACAAATTAGTCTTATGCATCTAATTTAACAAGCACTACTTAGACTTCCCCCTTCTTAAAACAGAATAGGGTAAACTTGTAAGAATAGCCACTGGTTGGTAAGTATGATACACCCTTCTGCTGAATAATTTAATTTCCCTACGATTGTGGGAGTGCTTTATCAATTATGCTATACTAAGTAAAAGCATAAGATCTTAAAAATTGAATTTTTACCTCAGCTTTTTAGTGCCATCAGCTGCTCTACTTGTGCTGCTGTTACCATCACTGCTTCCCCCACTGCTTCCCCCACTGCTTCCGTCGTTGCTTTCGCTGCCACTACTTCTGCCACTGCTTCCACTGCCACTGCTTCCACCACTACTTCCACTGGTGCTTCCATTGCCACTGCTTCCACCACTACTTCTGCCACTGCTTCCACTGCCACTGCTTCCACCACTACTTCCACTGGTGCTTCCATTGCCACTGCTTCCACCACTACTTCTGCCACTGCTTCCACTGCCACTGCTTCCACCACTACTTCCACTGGTGCTTCCATTGCCACTGCTTCCACCACTACTTCCGCCACTGCTTCCGCCGTTGCTTCCATTGCCAATGCTTCCACTGTTTCCACTGCTACTTCCGTCTTGGCTTCCGCTGCCGCTTCCACTACTGCCTTCGTTGCTACTTTCCCTGTTTTTTCTGTCTTCAGTCATTTCTTGTTCACTTTCACTTCCAACATTTCCAAAGAGCACTGGGCTCTAAACAGAAAAAAAACTGCTTTGTTTAAAAAGAAAATCGTTGTCCTGTGATGGGATAATGACCCAGAACTGGTCAGTACATGTTATGTCCTTAGTCTCTCTAATCTAAACTGTGATTGACATTCCTAATTTAAATGTCCAAACAGACTCCATACGTGTGAAGTTTTTTTTTAACTTGTAATTTTTGTAATTATTTTCCGCTTATTGTGCGTCTTAGTATTTATGGAACCCAGTTTTTACACATTTTCAACTTGATAATGGCGTTACAGTAACGTGGAAACGTCATTGATATTTTATTCAGCTTTTTAGCTTTTCAAATCTTAGACTGCTTTTAACGAAATGTTCTGGTGCAATTTTTTATTTGAAAATTTTTTAAGTGGAAATGAATTTCCAAGGAAATGCAAATTTATGACAAAATATATAGTTATATAGATATACAGATAAGAATGCATTCGCATCACTGAAAGTTTAATTTTTGGACTGTGTATTACCTGTTGCCTCTCCAATAATGGCAGGTGATATTGACGGAAAAGGCGTCCTCCATCAACTTTCCTCTTTCTTCCATTACTCTGCAAAAACACATCTTATTTGGTTACCTTCAAGGCAATTACCCTCAGCACTCGTCTAGGGATAGCTAGAGTTGAAATCTGCATAAATGTGGCAAAACAACGAACCAAAAGAACCTTGTGTGCTATACATTTGTCAGTTTTTGTTAAGGTTTATATCTGTGTGGTAACTACGTCTTATATATTGTAAAAACACAGCAAAAGTAACAAACTTTGGTTGGCTGCTGCTGAACATGAGATTCTTGTCCAAGTCCACCAATGACACTGAAAAATAAGTATACATGTAGCATAGCAAAACAAAACAAGTTTGAGAACGAATTCAGATCTCAGTCACAAGAAGAGTTATAAACAACATACTATAGTGTAAACAACCCTTCACCCTGGTCACAAAGTCTTATTGCCAACAACTGCAATTCCAAGAAAACCAGACATGCATAATATTAAAGTGGGTGCATCTTTGGAAGTGCAGCAATAAGCAGAGAGTAGCAAGTTAACATACAAAACAGTAAATTATGTTATGCCTGAAACCTTTACTCAGTGAACCAAACACTTAAGATTGTCAAATTTCTTGTCAGTTAACTTCACATTGAGACACCAAGAATGACATATTAACATATTACCTCTCATCACATTCCAGAAGTTGCTCAGGGACAGTTTCACTTATGGGGTACACTAAGTTACTAGAATCATCAAGAGGCTCCCATTCATTGATTCCAAACCCAAGGAAGGTTACTTCTTCATCTTCAAGAGGTGGTGTTGACATAGCCTCACTCATGCACAGTGTAGTGTTTTTTGCTTGCTTTACTGGCTGTGAAGGTAATAACATTCTTCCTGCGTAGTCTAATAGCTGGAAGTGTTCAGGTATAATACTCAAGGAACCCACCCAGTCATAAACACACGCCATGCAATCAGATTCATGAAAATTGCACTTCACAATACCCAGAGAAACATGGCGAACTTTAATTTCTACAGATATACTTTGTTCACTCTCCTTTGGCTCCTGAGGTGTCCTCAAGAGCCTGGCCTGCTGCAACTTGTTTTGCCGCTGTACATCTTGTACCTGAATAAACACAGTACAACAGTTAAGGAACACTTCTTCTGGAAAGCCATAGTTTTAAAAACAAAAATCAATGAAATGCAGAATATGTTGGACAAGCCTTTTCCCAAACTTAGATACAATGAGTTCTTTTTTACAACAACCCGTTTTCGTAAATTCATTTACAACATTGAATAAATGTCACAAAAAGTGGATGGAAACTCAACATTGTTAATTCCTGGAGAGTGATACCATGATTATTATATATCAGGCTGTCCCTGGATATGAGCAAAAGTACACTCTGGTTTGTTTGAATGCTACTAAGGTCTTACAATGAAGCTACACCTACTATCCTGCTAACTGGTAAATAAAATGAACGTCTTTTAATGCACAATATGTTTCACTTGGTCAGTTGAATAAGGTAATTACAAGCAATAACGTGGCAAACATGACAGGAGCTTCACCTGGCTTCTTCGACAGAAGGTACCTATAGGATAATTAATTACTAAGTCCTTCCCTGAGAACCCAAAGGCTATTGTTAGGTTTTCATAAAGGCAATTTTGAACAAGAGGGCTAATATGTCTAAGGAAACAACAGTGACCAGGCTTGAACCACTTCACCATTCAGACTTAATTGACCATTATAAACTGTGTGGACTGACACATATGAAAGCAGCACTAGGGATTAATTTGCTCTTAGACTTTTATCTATAACAACATTAGTCTTTTTTTAATCATAACACCTGTAAACATTTATAACAAACAACAAAAATCTCATTCATACCTTACCAGGTCTTACCACAGGGAACTCGAATACTTTGTTGGAGATGAAATTAAATGTACTATTATTTACCTGTGTCCTTGTGTCTTTTTTAGTCATTTACAAGGGATTTGAATGACGCGAAGGCGGTTCACATTTCTGAATATTATCTCGCGCGCCGCTTTCTAATCATGACGCTCAAGTTACGATTGCGTCTCAAGTTTCGAGGAACGTCGTTAAATATTAACTGTCATCGGTGGAGAGAAGGATGAAAGGTCTTAGTAAGTTTCACCCCTTGTCTCTTTTCTCTTTTAACGGCCGTTGTGAAATCTGAGAATCACAGAAACATGAGAAGTTATCGGAGCGTCATGATTACAAAGTGGCCAGCGAGATAATATTCAGAAATGAAAGCCGCCTTCACGTCATTCAAATCCCTTCTAAACGACTAAACAAGACACAAGGTCACAGGTAAATAATAGTACATTTAATTTCATCTCTGATAAAGTGTTTGGGTTCCCTGTGGTCTTACCAGTGGTTTTGTTACCTAAGATATTCACGCATGTGTATTTCATTTGTGTATTGTCAAACACAGTGTTTGATTAAAGTTTTCACTGATATTGGAAAGAACCAAGTCTGAATCATTGGAGAGTGCACTGAATGCTATTGTTTAACAAACTATAAATTTACCTCTTTCATCAACTTTTCTCTTTTTGCCCTGTCAGTAGCCAATGACTCTTCATAGGCAGCATCTTGTTCAGAAATGATTTTCCTCCGCTCTTCCAATTTTGACATTGTCTGTGACTTGATCGTGTCATCATTCAAGCCACATTCTTTTCCCTCTAGTTTACTACTAGATGCTGGTTTGTGATCTGCTGGTTTTAGAAGGGACACATCATCTGAAATGTTGATCTTTGAAGTCAAGTACAGCCTGACTCTAGACATCTTGCACTTCTCCACATAGCGTTGCAGTGTAAATGCCAAACGAACACCAGAAACTTTTATTGTTGAAATGTCTTCGAGCTGAAAATTGGCCAGCCCAAATGTCATCAACTGTTCAGGCCCGAAGTTACTGTTACCATCGTTGAAAAATATGGTCTTGGCAATGTCTATGATGTCGTCTTTGTCTGCAGTTAGCTTATTATCCACCTCTCGTGTTCCACCTCCCTTGGCCGTTCGCACAGAAACAAAACTCTGCTTTTCATCATCAAAGTGCAACCATCCAAGCTGCACCTTTCGCATCTTTTGTAAAGCTTTCCCATCTTTTTGCTGTTTAAGGGTCTTTTTCACTTTACCATTTTCAAGGACTTCATGTAAAAGTGACATTTTTCTAGTCTAAGATCTTTTTTCGTCATTTGAAGACTTTGACAATTTCTGAACAAAATTACGCAAGCTCAGAATGTCCCCTTTCTTGTCAAGTCCAAGAAGCAACAGTTCATTGTCCGAAGCTTGGGTTATAGCTTCCACATCCATCTGAAAATGTAAATTGAGGGTGAAATAAACTATTATTAACCCATGTTTACTATTTTTACTAAACTTCAATACTAATGACATTTTACTTGAAAGTATTTTGCATTTTAACTGCATGTATATGGCATCTTTTAAATTTCTTTCTACTACTTTTAAAATATTCTCTACAAACCAGAAGCATGGAAGTCATGGCTAATTGGTCATTGAGGTTACAGCTATCCCTCCAATTACCACAGACAAAGCATAACTCACCTTTTCATATTTAAAATTTTCAATAATGTCCTGAGTCACTCCTCGTGTTTGTAAGAAATTACAAACCTGCAGCAAAATGAAGAAATATGTACACTACAAGTATGTTTGAACTATATATTTTCAGTTAATCTGCAGGAAAAAAATAAGGGTAGCTTGTAAAGAACAAACAGAGTCGGCCTTAATTATATTTTTTACGATAACTGCAGAAATTCATGCATGCTGATTGGCTAATTTTTATGGTCCATATGCGGACAGAAACCTGAATTTGAAATTCATGGGGCGCGTCAGTGAGTGAGAGCACGCAAATTGACAATTTGTTATCGTAAAAAAACAAATTGATGTCAGTTTTTAACTCGTCTGTCCTGTTATTGACAATGAATTTCATCACAACATTGTCAAAGCAGTCTGCAGATCCACCTGGCTATCGCCTCGTGGATCCACAGCTACTTTAACAATGTGATGACGAAATTCATGATCAATAACAGAATGGACAAATAAAAAAACTGACATCAATTTGTTAAATCAACCATTTTCTTTTTTTTGAGGGGGAGGGGTAGTGAAATGTCAAGGGGTTTGCCCGTGGGGGGTGAGCGCTCCTAGTAGGTTTGACTGATATAGAATTAGCAGTTGCTTATTCCCAAAATGTTTGTTAAACAGTTGAGCAAAATATTAATTTACACAACAATGAAAGAGGGATGACTATACCATTTCAAGACGGCCTGATTTAGTTTTTATTCTTACGGTTTTGTAAGCTTATTTTATCCTACTGCAACATGAGCAGTTCGCAAAGTGACCAAGAGTATTGACAGAAACAAATAGCTACGAAATGCAGAACAACTCATTCCATTCCGCTCCGCCGACTATTAGTCAGAACTTTAATATTTATGAAGATACAATACGAGATTATGAATATTCAGGAGCTCACCTTCAAAAGATCGCCACACGTTTCCAACGTTTCCGTGCTTTCCGCCATGTTGTTCGAAAACCAGAGATTGAGCCTGCGATAATTGTCTTACATCCACTAAAACTCGCACCAAAAGTCGCACTAAAAGTGGCACTAAAAGTCGCACTAAAAGTGGCACTAAAAGTGGCACAAAAAGTCGCACTAAAAGTGGCACTAAAAGTCGCACTAAAGTAGCACTAAAAGTCGCACTAAAAGTCGCACTAAAAGTAGCACTAAAAGTCGCACTAAAAGTCGCACTAAAAGTAGCACTAAAAGTAGCACTAAAAGTGGCACTAAAAGTAGCACTAAAAGTCGCACTAAAAGTCGCACTAAAAGTCGCACTAAAAGTGGCACTAAAAGTAGCACTAAAAGTCGCACTAAAAGTCGCACTAAAAGTAGCACTAAAAGTGGCACTAAAAGTCGCACTAAAAGTCGCACTAAAAGTAGCACTAAAAGTCGCACTAAAAGTAGCAGTAAAATAAAAAAGATGCGTGTCCCTTATGGGGCTCCGTAAAATGATGTTGTATTGTGTACAGAAATAAAATTTACACCTTGGGAAAGAAGAAGCAAATCTCTAATTTCTTTAAAAGATGGCATGACGAAACCACTTCACCGAAAAAGATCATAAACTTTCCGTACGACGCGACGTAGTACGGCTTGATTGATGTACATAAGAGCTTTGAATTTCCACGGAACTCTACGTACTCGTCCCATTCTTCCGCGGTCAAAACCCTCCATACTAGACACTTCCGTAGTCTATGTTTAACGTCCCTAGTACCTTTGTGGCTATGCAGGTATAAAATTTGCAACAGCGCCTGCATTTATAGGTCTTCCAGTTTTACTAAGACACTTGCTACACTGTTTTCATCCATAAAGCTTCTCTCCACTATGCATCATTGTAAGTGTTTTCAGATTTAATGCTTGACTAAACCACTTGCCACACTGTTAGCATTCATAAGGCTTCTCTCCAGTATGGATTCTTTCATGTGTTCTTAGATGTCCTGATGTACTAAACCACTTGCCACACTGTTTGCATTCATAAGGCTTCACTCCAGTGTGAACTCTTTCGTGTGTTCTTAGATGTCCTGCTTCCCTAAAACAGTTGCCACACTGTTTGCACTCATACGGCTTCTCGCCAGTATGGATCCTTTCATGTTGTCTTAGATTTCCTGCTTCGCTAAAACACTTGCCACACTGTTTGCATTCATAAGGCTTCTCTCCAGTATGGACTCTTCCATGTTTCTTCAGATTTGCTGCTACACTAAAACACTTCCCACACTGTTTGCATGCATAAGGCTTCTCTCCAGTATGGACTCTTTCATGTCTTTTAAGAGATCCCGCTTCACTAAAACACTTGCCACACTGTTTGCATTCATAAGGCATCTCTCCAGTATGAATCCTTTCATGCCTTCTTAGAGTTCCTGCTTCAAAAAAGCACTTGTCACACTGTTTGCATTTATAAGGCTTCTCTTCAGTATGAACTCTTCCGTGTCTTCTTAGTTGTGCTGCTTGACTGAAACACTTGCTACAGTGTTTGCATTCATAAGGTGTCTCTCCAGTATGGAACCTTTCATGTGATCTTAGCTGTCCCGATGTACTAAAACACTTGCCACACTGTTTGCATTCATACGGCTTCTCTCCGGTATGCATCCTTTCATGTGTTTTCAGACTTCCTGCTCTACTAAAACACTTGTCACACTGTTTGCATTTATAAGGCGTCTCTCCAGTATGAACTCTTTCATGTATTCTTAGTTGTACTGCTTGACTGAAACACTTGTCACACTGTTTGCATCCATAAGGTTTCTCTCCAGTATGGATCCTTTCATGTGTTCTTAGATGTCCTGATGTACTGAAACACTTGTCACACTGTTTGCATTCATAAGGCTTCTCTCCTGTGTGAACTCTTTCATGTACTCTTAGATTATCTGCTTGACTAAAACACTTGCCACACTGCTTGCATTCATAAGGCTTCTCTCCAGTATGAACTCTTTCATGTATTCTTAGTTGTACTGCTTGACTGAAAGCCTTGCTACAGTGTTTGCATTCATAAGGCTTCTCTCCAGTATGGATCCTTTCATGTCTTCTTAGATGTCCTGATGTACTGAAACACTTGGCACACTGTTTACATTCATAACCCTTCTTTCCAGTATCGACTGTTTTATGTTTCACGGAATTGTCTTCCTCGGGTTTACTGCTGTGTTTTGTACATCCGCGGTTCATTTCCCAAGTGTCAACGTTTTTATGGCTGCTCAGATCTGCTGTAAAGCGAAAAGAAAGAAATCATACCAAACCCTTGAGTTTACAAGTGTCTTATGAGGCAATGACAATTTTGGTTTTTTATTTTTTATTTTGTTTAGTCTTCGATGTAATTAAGAGGACTCCTTCTAATATTAGAAAGACGTTTATACAAGATATCATCTATATTATCCAGAAAAATAAAATATGCCTTCAGGCTTCAATTCAATTAGTAAGTCTTAAGTTTCTAGACACAACTATTAAATGATATTAATGAGCAATCAATGGGTAGCCAATGAGTAATCAGTTGACCATTCTTTGATTATGTCAAATACCCAATTGAACGCAAACATGTTGTGGACCATTGATTAATCATTGATGTTAATCATGATGCACTAATGTCAATGATAATACACTAATTACACATTGATAACACATTTTCCACCTCTTACATCAAAATTGATACTCTAATAACAAGATATCATTCTTCCTTTAGTAAGCAAAGAGAACTGGGAAAGATTTCCCAATGATTCCTAAAATTATTTGAGTAAGATAATAGCACTATAATCGTGGAATATAAAACAGTTCTTAATAAAATCACAGGCAAAGGGGAATTCTAAAAGTACATCTAAGTTGTACAACCATTCTGCTTTATTTTCACAAAATACACTTTATAGTTTTTTGGCCACCCAAATAAACGCTTCATTACTCAGACCTCCTGGGGAAGGTCCGAGTCAAAAATCTAAAAATGTCAAATGTCATCCGTTATTGTCGAGTTTCATCTGCAAATATCACTCCCGGCGTTTCGGCGATACAACAACAATGCGGCCATGTTCGATTTTATTAAAGCATCATGGATTTTCTCCAAAATGTTTGAACGCTTCTGGGAATCCACCTTGTGTAAAAAATTACAGATTCGAATGCGAATTTTTACCTTTAATTGACCAATTTGGTGTATTCGAAGCAACTTTGACAAAATTTGCGAAAAACATGCTCAGCTCGATTCAATAAATTCTGCTTCAAAGTGACTCGCTTTCCTCACATTCGTGAAGATTTACTCGAGGTGAAAATTGAATTTGTTTGCTTTTCAGGCTAAACACAGTCTCATCTGAATGTGTGTTTAATTTGGAAAAGTTTATTGCCAGTTTTTCTGTCTTAATTCACTTAATTTCATAATTACTCAACCTACATAAACAAACCGGAATCCTCGCCGCTTATCTCAATTCGCCCATGTGACAACAGCTACATGTATCATTATTCTGTACATGATCAACATGATGCCATAGTGAAAATAAAATATGGAAAGGAATTCAGACCTTTTTAAGCTTACTTTGTCATAATATTATAACCGTGCAGGTGAATCAATGAAGTAGCAAATGCAATTTCTGGAAAGGTCGAGAGAAGGGAAATATGGCCTCTTGGAAGTTACTCTCGTAGCTCCTACGGGCAAAATTTTAATCTTTGGATGGATACCATAAAAGCTCTATTAAGCCCCCCCCCCCCCCTCTCTAATAAGCCCCCCGTTTGGAAGTCGGTTTTTGTAACAAGCCTCCCCTCTCTAATAAGCCCCCCCCCCCCCCCCCCCCCCTTTTGGCACACGAGATTTTTTAATTATTCCCTCCTATTCCCTCTTACGACATACTTTATTCGGCCCAGTTGGTTTGTTTTTAACAAATATACAATAAAACACACAATACTCTTTCCTACTCGGTATTGAATAATACAGTTTTACTGCAGTTGTTTGAGATTTATACAGAAACTATTTAAGGTGTTTCCTTACAATTGCATGGCGCATCCTTACTGCGCATAATTTATGGCGCCATTTAGCGCGCGCACATTAGTAACATAGCATACTTGCCTTGACATTGAGCTTTGTCAGCCGAAATTTTCCCTTTGCGGTCGTGTTGCAAAGAAAGGAGCACGGTGACCCCCATTTTTTATTAGTGTTACTTACTCGTAATAGGCAAACGAAAAACATTTTGAGGAGAAAAAAGTTTAATAGTAGAAGTTGGATTATTTACGTATAAATGACGTGAAACTTTGCATTTGGAGCCAGGGAGGAGTATGAATTGATTACTTAGTGGTGCAATTCGCTTACATTATTTGCAAGATCGGGCAATTTGAAATCACTATACTGAAAGATTATAGCCCAGAAATACAATTAGGCTCTAGGTTTCACTACTATTCAGAGTTTTTGCTACATAATAACAATTTTTGGGGGGGGAGGGGGGGTTGCTCAAGTTTCAAACATTTCGCGCGCAACTCAGTAAAATCACTTAGGATAACGGGCATGCAGGGCGAAAACAAACACGGTGACCCCATCTTTTTATTACATTTTTCCAATGTCCTACGTATGACTATCAATTGTGAAAGTTTGAAAAAAGTCTGGATAGTACGTCATTTTCATGGGAATTACCTTACCGCAAAAACGGCGTGTTCAGAGATTTGAAATAAGCCCCCCCCCCCTCTTTATTAACTATCTGAAGTACCTCACTAATACAGATAAACAGTTCCAACTTCTTCCAACCACTAGAGATAAAGTTCTTTCACTTCTTAATAAACTCAACAAGTCAAAGGCAGCTGGCCTTGACATCTGCTAGGCTCATTCGGGAATGCGCGGATCTCATTTGCGTACCTATTTGCAATATCTTTAATCAATCAATAAGTCAAGGTATTTTTCCTGACGATTGGAAATGCGCAAGAGTAACTCCACTTTTCAAACTAGGCGATAGAAACGATGTCAACAATTATCGTCCAATTTCCGTGATCTCAGTCGTAGCCAATGTTTGAAAGAATTGTCTATGATCAATTGTATGCCTATTTAGAAGAGCACAGTATCATCTGTAAATATCAATCAGGTTTTCGAGCTATTCACTCAACTGTCACGGCTCTCCTTGAAGCCACGGACACTTGGGTGTATAATATTGATCGTGGCAAAATCAACGCTGTTGTTTTTCTTGATTTAAAAAAGCTTTCGACACAGTTGATCACGAGATCCTTTTATCCAAGTTAAGCCACTACGGCATATGTGGAAATGCGTACAAATGGTTTGAGTCATATTTAGATAATCGCACACCAAATGTGCTCCATTAATGGGTCGTTATCTAATAGTCGTTCACTAAGTTGTGGCGTCCCTCAGGGAACGATTTTAGGGCCACTGCTATTCCTGTTATATATCAATGATCTTCCGAATTGTTTATCCAATTGTGAACCGAGGATGTACGCCGATGACACCCACCTTACATATGCAGGTGATTGTGTAGACAATTTGCAGTTGTATGTAAACCAAGACTTAGAAAATGTCCACAATTGGTTGAGGGCAAACAAACTTACTCTAAATGACTAAAACCGAGTTTATGCTCATCGGTTCAAGGCAGAGATTAAGTACTCTGACAGATTCTCCGACACTCACAATTAATGATAATCAAGTTAGCCAGGTCACCACCGCAAAATCTCTCGGAGTGACCATCGATAACAAACTCGACTGGAGCAGTCACATCGATGAACTAACAAAGAAGATCGCATCTGGAATTGGGGCTATAAAGCGAATAAGACACCTTGTCCCTCAAGCGACTTTGCATCTAATATATCAAGCTCTGATTCAGCCACATTTTGACTATTGCAGTATTGTTTGGGGAAACTGTGGGATCACTCTGCAGAACAAGTACAAAAACTACAAAACAGAGCAGCCCGTGTTTTGACTTATTCAAATTATGATGCTGATGCTGGTCACTTGTTTGAGCGCCTGGGATGGAAAAACCTAGCTTCCCAGCAGCAAATACAAAGAGCCACAATGGTCTATAAGTCTCTGCACGGTCTAGTTCCAGACTATTTATGTTCAAAATTTGAAAGGCGAGAAAACACGTATAACCTAAGAGACTCTGAGAATAAACTTAATGTTCCAATGCCGCGCACAAACTACTATAAAAATAGCTCAAACTATAGTGGTGCCACTCTATAGAACAGTCTTCCTTGTGACGTAAGACAAGCTGAGTCTCTTAGGATATTTAAACGTTTAATCAAAGAAGTATGTTGAGGCACGGTATTCGTGGAAAGCAGCTTTTAGTTAGGTCTAAGTTTTAAGTATAGTGTTTTATAAATAGTATTTGTGTACTATTTATGTATTTTATCCATTTAATGCATTATTTATAGCTGATGAATTGTCCGTGGGTAAATAAAGACTGACTACCTTCCTACCTACCTACCTACCTACCTACCTATCCTCTCCAATAAGCCCCCCGTTAATAAGGCCTGAAATTAAATAAGCCCTCTGGGGGCCTAATAGAGCTTTTACGGTAATCGAAAAGTTAAAAGACGTTCTCTGGTTAAAAGTTTTAAAAAACACTGAGCTTTCGATTGCCAGTCTGCAATCTTTAAAAAGTGAGGTGTAAAAAGCGAAGGTAAAAATATATATGTACAAAAAGGTGAGAAAATAACAAACGAATATAAATAAATACAAGAAATACAAAAGAAATACTTGCTTAGAATTATTGTCTGCCTGGCTAGTAATTGCAGTGTGCCAGGATTCCACATACGAAACACCAAAGTTTTTAAAAGTGGTTCCAATGTTGCCAGCCATGCGTGGCTCGAAGGCCACACTATTGATTTTGAGAATGCACGCGTCATCGACAGAGGCAATTCACGCGTAAGAAAAACGCTGGAATCCTGGCACACTGCAATTACTAGCCAGGCAGACAATAATTCTAAGTAGCTGCCAAGACAATACTCAATTTTATTGTAATCTTATCCATGTTACTAGCATTTTATTTTCACACCAGTATTTCTTTTGTATTTCTTGTATTTATTTATATTCGTTTGTTATTTTCTCACCTTTTTGTACATATATTTTTACCTTCGCTTTTTACACCTCACTTTTTAAAGATTGCAGACTGGCAATCGAAAGCTAAGTGTTTTTTAAAACTTTTAACCAGAGAACGTCTTTTAACTTTTCAATTATGCCCCCTGGTTACTCATCGATTTTACGGTAATGTTCAACAACTGAATAATAAAATTATAACAATAATAAGTAATAATTAACAATTATTCACCGAAATGGAGGTGAATCACCGACACTGAGGTGAATAAAGCTGAATAATTAGCGGACCAAAACATAACATTATGTGTGACATAACTGCGAGGATCATTCTTCGATTGATTTCATTTCCGCAGTTCATATATGATTTATTTCATATTTCATTTACACTCATTTCTTTCACGGGAACATATGAACCCACAATTGACCTGCTCCCAACGTCAGTGGCTTCATAGCTCAGTTGGTTAGAGCATCGCACCGGTATCACGAGGTCACGGCTTCAAACCCCGTTATAGTCCTGAATTTTTTTCAGGCTTCTCTTCGCAATTGCATAAATTGCGTTCACAACAGCGAGGATCATTCTTCATTTAATATACCAATAAGCGGTCGGAAATTGTAAAATCTCGCGCACCGGCTGCTTGGAGGTAAATAGTACTTGCTAATCACCTCCGAGTTAACCAATCAGAGGACGCGAAAAGCACCATTCACTAGACAAGTGTGGCATATACCAATAACCATTATTATTATTATTGACAGGACAAAATTCTTGTGTCTATGCTGTAGTTCAATTTTGCTCTTGGTTCAATTTTTATTTTATTTTCTTCTTGCAGGGCTCCATATTCGCAGTCGTCCGGTCGTCCGAGATGACTAAAAAGTCGTACGGACGAATAAAATAACTCCAAAACTTGTCCTTTGGACGAGTTAAGTTTTGCTCTACCAGAACATGTTTTCTCGTAAGTTTCAGAGCATGTCATCATGTACAATGTACCTGCGTTCTGATCACTTCTCGTTCAATTGAAACTTTCAGAAAATGAAGAACAACATGCAACTTTCGTCTGCAATGAAATCATAATTTTGGGCGCCATCTTTGATGATGCGGTATTTTCCATGAAACGTTTGCAGGCTCAATTCTCTTGTAGTTAACTGCTGGTATTTCTTTGGAACTGCATTTGCGCAAAACGTGACAGCTGATCGAAGCAAGATGTGGCGATATTTTGCAAACCGCGTGAAGGCACTGCAATTTGAGGTACCCAAATCAGAACCAAAGACAAGGGCAAGCAAATTTTTGCCAGGGCAAGTACATCACCTGGCATATTTGCCCGGCTGACGACTTTGATAAAAAAACTATTAATGCTCCCAACCCATGAAGTCAGACACAACAACAAATTATGTGGGAAAAAGGAGGTGGGGAAAAAGGGGTAGGGGATGAAGTACTCAAATTGCTCCATAAAGGTTTATACAGGTCGAGTTGCTAGGCAACAAGAGTGTTAAGCCTGTTTGGGGTCCTAATCCCCAGGCCATTGAGAGGCCCTAACCCTCTCTAAGTCCAACCACCAGGTCACTGCGAGGTCCTCATCCTCTCACAGGGTCCTAATCCCCAGGCCATTTAGAGGTCCTAATCCTCTTGAAGACTTAGCATGAACTCATTGTTACCATGGAAACAAAGCTATCCTGGGGTCCCATTCTACCAAGAAAACTGACCATACGAGTCTATGGGGCAAAGGGCAACCTGTATGGAGCACTTCATCCCCACCCAAATTTATTGAGTAACAAATGCTGTGTGGCAATAAAGCAATCATAACCTGCCAAAGTATAAATTAGAAATAAATACATGTATTATGACAAAATAAGATTTGAAAATGTAAAACAAGAGAATCAAGAACTAGATAGAAAAATAATCTGACAATGTGCCTGTAAGAGGCTGCACTGTGCTAAATAATGGTAACAATGGTAAACTCTAGTCTCAAGGCTGCTCAAGTCCATTCCGTCACTACCACAAATAGATCTGCGGTAATATAGTTTACCAAGTTCTACATATAGAACTGTCACTGCATTCATGTGATATACCGGTATCTTACTTTTGATCAATCAACTGATAAGCACGTGCAAGGCTTCCAACCTTTTCCTAAATTTGACAAAACTTTTTATGCAGACAGACTCTACTGGATTAAAATCTTCACAACTATACAAAGACATGCACAGGAAAATGTGTTTAGGTCTTTCGAAGTGGATTGTACAACCTAAGTGAAGCAGTGAAGTTTTCAGATTACAAAAGCTCATATTATACAAAGTTGTTATCTTTCTGAGAGTCACATAGCTGAATGCTCTTGATGATGTACTGCTTTAAACTTTGGACTTTGTGTTGGCTTTAACCAATGAAAACACCACCGCCTGCCTTCTATTGTGCATTGGCCAATCAAAACACCACCACATGCTTTGTATTGTGCATTTTGTTCCACAGGGGAAAAAAGACCAAAATCTAACATGATTTTTAACTCGTTCCCGAGTAATAAAGACCAAGCTGCTTGTTCAAATCTGAAAGCGATGAAATTTCACATGTAAATAATAAACAATTAAGAGAACAGTTTGAAGGATGTTCCTTAACTGCTCACAAATCAACTCTTTTTAACAAGACATTTGAATTAAACATTGGCATGAAAATAAAATCTATACAGTCGATTACAAGCAGGATTGCTCCAACTGCCCTCCTAATTATAATAGAAAAACTCTGCCGCCCAACCTCTTTTGGCACAGTGTGATAACTGCTTAGTGAGTGAAACTTAAGTAAATGTCATAGAATTTTAAAATATTTACATTTGTACACACTGGTAGATACATAAATAATCTGTTGCTGGTAAATACAGTACCCTTGACAAAAGTTTCCATCAAATTGTAAGTTCCTTGGAATTGAGGCAAATTCAACAAAACAGAGAATTTATTCTACACATTGAAAGGGTTTTGGTGCTAAAAATTAATATGAACACTACAGTCAATAGGGAAAACTGTGCGTGGCAGTGACAATTTTGATGGCAAATTTGGTTTAGTTTTGAAATTATATATGACAATCAAATTGTCAAAACAAAACATTTTCCTTAAGTCACTTCAACTTCCTGCCAACACGATGTTATTTATTACTTCATAGTCTTCATCAAAATATTGATGCCAAATTGTTTAGCCCAAGGTACTGAATAAATACAACTGGTGATAACTACTGTAGTTATAACCACGAGGTATACACCGTGCAACGATTGTTTTGTGTTTTCCACCAAGCATTTCCCATTTGTGTAGCAAGAATAATTTTCATTCTGAGACCTAACCTAGCGGAATGTTTCCTGAGTGTAAAATGGTGTTTGACTACCGACACCAGAAGCTTCCATGCTTGCACCATACAGTATGTGGTCCTTGGTCCGCAAGTAAAAGTTATAATCTTGAATATCTTACCTGAATCAAAAAGTAACGGGCTGACATTTCCCCTGAAGATAGCTTTTATGTTTCTTATGATAATCTTAAAATGGCAAGTTCCAAACGGTTATATTTTTCTTGTAATTCAAAAAAGGTGACTGTGCTCACAGGCCCTAATGTGTTCCTAGGTCTGCGAATCATGTACACTGTAAATGGCATGAAAAGTAGTTCTACAACTGTAAATCGTCACAAGAAAATGAGAATTTTGACAAATTTTATTTCTTTTATTTTCCTTGATATACCTAAACTTCAGTCTTGATGGAAATCACTGCAAGTGTAAACTAAATCTGTTTTCTTTTTTGACAACAGTCTCCTACATAAGCCCCTTTTTTATTTCTTTTGCTTTCCTTTTTTAACTTTCAATATTACTTTGAATCTTTGGACAGGTGAATAAATCTGCGAACACAGTATTTATTCAACAAAAACAAGGCCTGTTACCACTGGGGTCATAGGTCGCAGACCAAAGGCCTCTACGCGAAAAATGTTGATATTTTTTTCTACGCGAAATATGTTGATATTTTTCAGGGGTCGATTAAAAAATTCAAACTCTGCAGCAAATTCTTTCCTGCCAGAAGAAATGAGGGGGCCCGAGGGGGGGGGGGGGGATGGGAAGGTTACTCTCTTATATGGGTTATATAGGTATGTACGGCCCAAAAGGGTATGGTTTTTAAGCTGTTTTGGTCTGAAATGGGGTATCGATTTCAACCATTTTGGTCTGAAATGGGGAATTGTTTGTGCACTTTCACCTGAATTGAGTATGTTTTTTTAGATTAACCTACTTTTTCATCATTAGGCAGTAAGATCATCAACAAAATAGTCACAAAAGCCCTTCTCAAATTAATGTTTATGCTGCTAGTGTAAGTGAAATAGGTCTGAAATAGGGTATGGAATTTTTGGTCAGGTCTGAAATAAGGTAGGGAAAATCACAGATTTTGGTCTGATATAGTGTAAGGGTTTCAGGAAGCAGGCTGCACACCCCCACCCAATTTTCCTAAGAGTGCCCCTACCCCCTTGGGGGAGTTCGTCTGTTAACTCCCGTTTGGTTTTATCCGTGCACAAGCTAAGTAAACTTGACAATGTAATTTACAGAGCCGCAAAAGAAAGCATTTCAAGAAAGACAAACAAACCTACATGTACCTGTCAACAAACTCTAATTTCTCGCCTTCTACAACAGCGGGAGGGCCGGACCTTCGTCACACGAAAGAATACTAATCAATATTTAATCTTACACCTTCGTTTTTGGTCGTAATTTATTTAACGAGAAAATATGACATAAAGTTTGGAAAACTCAAGGACCAAGGACCACAATCTGTACTCCCAACTGCGTTCGATATTGATATCGGTTCAATTAAGCTTATTTGCAATTAATGCATCGGCAAAAACGAAGAATAGTTCAGCTTATAACCTGGCGTTAACTAATCTAGTTTTCCGTCAGGTTTTTAACGCTGACAAGAGAACCCCAGGACAAACACTGTTGGCGGAACACTGCTTTCAAAATCGGTCAGTGT
>JAEMWC010001077.1:57500-90000 GCA_016490735.1 Pachyseris speciosa | reverse complement strand
TTTAAAAAAAGTTGTACATGTAACATGATATTATAATAAAGGTAAACAATACAACGTAAAATAAAAAAACGTTACAGTTTGAAAATTTGAAAAAAACGTAACAAGAAAACAAAAAGATAGGTATTATATTTCTTCTTTTCTGTTGATACCTAATGGTTCAAGAGTTTGACCTCTATCAATTAGATATGCTTCTCTGGCTCTTCGTACACCGTCACGATTAGATTTGGACAGTTCTAGTGGAATTACAATACATAGGCGAAACTAAACGACGACTTAAGGACCGTTTCAACGAACATCGTAGAACAGTCGACAAACAAACCAACAGCTCTAAACCCACTGCAGTATCAGAACATTTTCTCTCTAACGGTCACAGCGCTTCTGACATGCAACTAATTCCACTAGAACTGTCCAAATCTAATCGTGACGGTGTACGAAGAGCAGGAGAAGCATATCTAATTGATAGAGGTCAAACTCTTGAACCATTAGGTATCAACAGAAAAGAAGAAATATAATACCTATCTTTTTGTTTTCTTGTTACGTTTTTTTCAAATTTTCAAACTGTAACGTTTTTTTATTTTACGTTGTATTGTTTACCTTTATTATAATATCATGTTACATGTACAACTTTTTTTAAAACTGTAACGTCGTTTCATCTTAGGGTCATAATATGTAACACCCTGATGAAGGAAGGCTGTGCCTCCCGAAATATTGGTTTAAATATATGTTCCTAGCCGTGTGACCAGCCTTGCTTGTTTCTTACCGTTTTCTAGTTTACAGTTTTACAGCTGGTTAGATCTATTACAGGATCCGGCTCTTCTATTTTGCAACGGTGGTCCTTGCTATTAAGTATTTTCCAGTGTTTTATTTTCACTACTGCTTCAGTAGTGTTCATAGCTGCAATGATCATTCACATATTCATTCTTAAATCCGCAGTTGAAATACATGATTTTTACAAATTCATTGTTACGTTATCTGTTGAACTAATAGTTGCGATACGACACAAAGAATGGCTACGTAGTAGACTACTGTACTTCTAGTTTATTGATAAGGAATTGCCTGGTAAGATTGAGATGTTTTTGTCTTGGTTTAAATATAAGAGCGATAATTTATTTGCCTTCACCCTCGGACGTACAGGGAGTTGGGGGGGGGAGTGGATGCCAACACCCTTCAGGTTTTTTGGAAATTTTACAATGATTTACTCTGTGCACCTGTCCATTTCAGTCGCTGTTCGTTTTTCTTTAAGGCAGATTTGTTGTGAATTTGGTGGAAATCGGCCGATAGGTATGGGAGATATTAAATGTTAAATGAGGTGTGGTTAAGGTAAGAAAGCTGAAAGTTAAAATTTATTAAGCCATATTAAGCCATCTTCTAGGCCAGAAGTAGTTGTAAAGCAATCTAATGATATATTAAAGCATCGTTTACATGCTAAGCTGTCGAAAAGTGTATTTTCTGAGCAAACAGAATCAGGTCTGATAGCTTTGATGAGTTATTTATATCGTTAATATACAGTAAGACGATAAGAGGACCTAGAATGGAGTCTTGGGTATCCTGCTCTGTCTTCTCAGCCAAGCTCATGAAAACCAAAGTTTAACAGAGCTTCTTCAACTTGTAAAGTAACTTGTTTTCTTGACCTGATAACCCAGCAAACGATCAACTTTCCGGACAAGGGTCATTTTGATCTTTGATTGGAGACTTCCGTCACCGTCAAAATATGGGCCGTCCCAAAACAAGGCACAACAAAAGTGAAGGCGAGTTTGATCTCCGTTTGATCGATTGATCGAGAGGTCCACGAGTACTAAGAGAAGCTCATCTTCTTGAGGATGCTTTCAATGTCCCTTTCTCCGAAATAGAGCAGTTTTCGGTTAGTCCGTAAAGTGCATGACCTAATCCCAGCACACATCCTCGCACAACTCTGGCTCGATACAGCGGCCGTTATAATACAACAATAAAGTGACAAATCTTTATTTCTTACCAGCAATCACAGTAAAAAATGTGTGAACCTACTATTGGTGTCAAAACAACTATAGAGAGTGTTCACTTGACGTCACGGATTATTTTGGGAATTGAACTCTATTCTTATGTAAATTCTTTCTGAAAACCAATATGGCTGCCGGACACGCGAGCGAACACTCGCTAGTTGCTCTTCGCGTTTTACAATTTGTGGTATTCTATTTTCACCATGGCCGTGCCGTAGCAAGGGGAGGGGCCGGGAGGGGACCCGTGCCCCTCCCCACTCCAGTTTTTTGCCACCCCAAATTAAAAACACCCGAGCGTTATGATCAAAAGTTGAAAATAAAATTTTAGTCTCAGAAACAATTGCAAGACGTCGATAACTCATATAAAAGGAATCATCCCTGATAAACTATAGTATCCATTTCGCCAGTTAATGTTTCTCCTTTTTATTACAAAAGTTGACGCACAAAAATAAGAGAGATTGCGAAGCTATGGAAAAGGTTGCCTCAGAGAAATTAAACGCAAAGTTGGATAAGATTAGGGCCGAAACTCAAGAAGAGTTTATGATATCTGCCCAACAAGGTGGACTGTACAAGGAGATTTGTTAGCGGTGGTTCTTAATAACTACATAGAGCACATGGAGCTGTGGGAGTGGTCACTCGGGGTTTGCAAAGACACGGAGATGAAGGCACGAATACGAGGAGTGCATGGGATGATGACAACTTTTCCATTCTGCTTTGGGTTCACGTTAGGAGAGTTTGTATTGAAGCACACTGACAATTTGAGCCGCACATTGCAAGATTCCTCCATGTCAGTGGCCCAAGGACAGCGATTACCTGAGGACGTATGCAAGACTCTATCAAAAGATAGAAATGAAGCCGAGTTTGATTTGTTTTGGATGAGGTTGTTAAAGAAGAAAAGCGAGTTGAATGGAGTCGCCGAGCCACGACTGCCAAGAAAATGACGAGCTCCGTCGCGGGCAGAAGTAGGAGACAGGTACACACATTATTTCCCTTCTACACCCAAGAAACATTTCCGCCACATGTATTATTCAGCAATTGATGTGACGATAGATTTTATTCGAACTAGATTTAACCAGAAGGACTTTCAGGTCTACAAAAGCATACATCTTCTGAAGGCGATAGCAGGCGAACACCACGAAGAAGAATTAATGAAAGTGATGGCCATATCAGTTCGGGGATACTGACAGCCCAGCTGTCCTTTCTTCCAGATATGGTGCAGTCAGTAGGGTACGACACCTCCCGACTTGACATTGCTCATCTCCTGGACTTTTCTCAATCGCTCGGAAATGCTCGCAAACTCCTACTTTTGCACACTTGGTAAGCTTATTCTTGTCATGCCAGGTGCCAACGCCGTCAGTGAGCGCTGTTTCTCTGCTTTAAAGAGGTTGAGACCTACCTGCTTTCAACCCCAGGAGAGGCCAGGCTTAACCCCCTTATGCTTCTACATGTCCACAAGGACTTGCATGGCAGATGGTATGGACATAGTTAGTGAAGTCGACAATTTATTTGTGGGACACAACCAGCGGCGCAAGCATTTGTTTGGGAAGTTTTCACAATACAATGACGACCTTCCGACGTCTGTTTGCCTCTAAAGCAACTCAGACAGCCTAAAACGACCACGAAATCACTATGATGAAAGGCTGCAGGTGAAGATTAAGTGGCTTCAAGATACAGAGTCCATAACCCGCACTTTTCAACAACAAGGTCCTTAATATCTCTATGCCCCCCAGTTTCTCAAGGCTTGCTACGGCCCTGAAAATATTTCAACAAATTTTTCATTTGTAAACTACATGTACACGAACACTAATAGTTTCTCACACATCATCAACGCGTTCAACAAGCAACATATGATGTTCATAGTGTTCAAGAAGCAACACCTCACTGCTCAACTCCTCTTGGCAAATCCAGCAGCTGTGCTTTTGAGCATGTTCTGAACAAGGGGCTTCCTCAGTAGGGCTGGGTGTGGCTCTGTTGTTGACATAAAAATTATCAGTAGCATTGTGTTCCCTTTCGTGTTTCCTGAGATTTATCATACAGGTGTAGCAGTTGCCACACTGTTTGCAAGGATAACGCTTCTCAACAGTATGGTCCCTTTTATGTCTCTTTAGATTGTCTGCTCTACTAAACCACTTGCCACACTGTTTGCATTCATAAGGCTTCTCTCCAGTATGAACCCTTTCATGTCTTGTTAGATTTCCTGCTTCACTAAAATACTTGCCACACTGTTTGCATTCATACGGCTTCTCTCCAGTATGAACTCTTTCATGTATTCTTAGTTTTCCTGCTTGACTAAAACACTTGCCACACTGTTTGCATTCATACCGCTTCTCTCCAGTATGAACTCTTTCATGTATTCTTAATTGTTTTGCTTGACTAAAACACTTGCTACATTGTGTGCATTCATATGGCTTCTCTCCAGTATGAACTCTTTCATGCATTCTTAATTGTTTTGCTTGACTAAAACACTTGCCACACTGTTTGCATTCATACCGCTTCTCTCCAGTATGAACTCTTTCATGTATTCTTAATTGTTTTGCTTGACTAAAACACTTGCTACATTGTGTGCATTCATATGGCTTCTCTCCAGTATGAACTCTTTCATGCATTCTTAATTGTTTTGCTTGACTAAAACACTTGCCACACTGTTTGCATTCATACTGCTTCTCTCTAGTATAGATCCTTTCGTGTTGCCTTAGATTTGCTGCTTGACTAAAACACTTGCCACACTGTTTGCATTCATAAGGCTTCTCTCCAGTATGAACCCTTTCATGTCTTGTTAGATGTCCTGGTCTACTAAAACACTTGCTGCACTGTTTGCATTCATAAGTCTTTCCTCCAGTATCAACTCTTGTATTTTTTCTTGAATTTCCGTCCTTGGATTTCGTGCTGTGCTTTTTGCATCCATGGTTCATTTTCCTCTGAGTGGACTTTGTCATGGTTGCAGAGAATGCCTGAGAAGCTAAAAGTAAAACAAATATACCAAACTGAAGCTTGTATCTACCATTGTTGTAAGAGGCGCCAATAGTACTGGTGGTACACTTTTGCCACTTTGTTTTTCTTTTGTCTTGTTTAATCCACAAAGGCATTAAAAGAAATAGAATTGAAAACAGATATCAACTGCAATACCATGAAAAAAAAACTTCAATTCAGGCAGTCTTAACTGGCAACAACTTAGATGATTAATTATTGCTATAGTTTTAATAAGCCCCCTAAAATATAGCTGTTAAATTTGTCTTGCGAACGGATCAAAAAATGTTAATGCAACCCAGGGACATTCAGTTAAAATGCACAGTTCATTTTGACAGTTTTGCTATACTCCAAGGAAGGAGTATAGGAAGGGAGATTGGAGAGATTATGGATACTAATCAGACACAGAAATCAGACACATTTGATATAGTGCTGTACCAGTATCACAGAGGTCATGGGTTTGACTCCCATACAAGGCTGAAATTTTTTCAGGTTTTATTTACAGTGTATGATCAGTCACATATTCATTCTGTAATCTACAGTTCAAATGTATGATTTTCATATATTCATTCTCACATAAAAAAGCCCTGTTACAAATACATGTAACTACACATTAAAATAAACAACATTCTTTGACACAGCAAAACTTACAGTAAAATGTATGGAACAGAATGCCATTATACCAATCCCCAGCATAAAAATATCCTGTTATAATGAAGAATATTTCTTCAGTCGGGCAAAAGTTACAGTAAAATGAACTTGAGAGAACTCCATTATAATAACCATTGCATAAAAAATCCCTGTGAAAATCAGCACAATACAAAAGCCTAAACTTGTATTCACCCCAATGTAAGAAATGCCATCATGACAGTGTACATGCGGGTGAGATGAAACCAATCAACTGAATTGAAAGTTCTTTAATCATAATTATTTCGTCTTCAATTTTCAAATGCTGTACGTTTCTGTCAACAATTCATCATAATTGTGCTCTCTGAGGGCACTTGTATGACATCTACTGAAAATGGCTTTATTGTCTCTGTTTAATCTAACAGAAAAAAATAATAATTAACCAAACCCTGACAAAAAGTTCCACTGTAGCATTGTAAACCTGACGATAAATTTCTCCTTATTTTAAACACTTTACAGTCAGCCCTTATTCAGTCTAAATTTACGACTTGAAAAATTGAATTTTCATTCAACCTGATAGTACAACAGTTTTGAAAAAGTTTTAACTAAAATAATTACACTAATCACAACTGAGCAATGGGTCAGGGATTGCAGTCGACATCACTTCTATTCCCCTGTTGATAAAAATTCAACTTTCCAATTTCTGTTAAAAAAATAGCAAGCTGCTGATTTAAACCTAAAAGAAGGGATATATAAAATAAACATGACATAAACATGATATCAGTTATTACCTTTACAAAACTCATGAAAATATCGACTCTGAATAGGAGGTAAAATACTGTAGTCAGGGGCACGCAACGAGAATATAGTTCAAAACCACTTAAACATAGCATTGTTGAACGTATTTTAGTATTTAAACGGTAAATATAAGCATATTTTTATCTCCTAAAAATGTTTCATCTGTTCGGATTTCCTAGCTGAAAGTATAGTAATCCGAAAATTATAGGGATCAAAACTTACCTTTTCGAAAATTTCAGCCAGAAAAAAGGCTTTCGAAAATTCCAGGTGACCTTTTTAGGGTAAAAATCCGTCAAAAATGGGCAATTATACCGTTTTTTAGATGTTCGAAAATCCTAGGAGAGGCAGACAAGCAAGAAATTTTACAACAAATGTTCCGAAAATTCTAGATCTCAAATCGTCTTCCGAACAGATATTTTCCGAAAATTGACGTTGGGTGCCCCTGTGTAGTTAACCATAAGGTACATACCGTTGAACGGTTTTCTGTTTTTTTTTTTTCCACCGAATATTTCTCATTTATTTAGCAACTACCATGCACCCTAACCTAAGAGAACATTCACTTGGTATCAACGTTTTGTGAGTGTTAAATTGTGTTCGAATATCGACACCACAGCCTACCATGCCCGAGGTTCGATTAATTTGTCACCCAGTAAGCTGATTTACAACTATGTGCGCCAGCAAAATCTTAGAATAGCTCAGCTTACATCCGATGGCGGTGATCAATCTATGTTTTCTTTCAGATTTCTGAGGTTTACAGGCAAACCTCCGGACAAACACTGTTGTCGGAACACAGCTGCTTACAAACTGCTGCAAAATGGAGGTCACAAGCTGAAGCCTTTCACTCATCATCAGCTCTTTGCTCGTTTCTCTGAGGAAACCTGTTCCCCACAGAACATCCATATGTTTAACAATACAATGAACAGTATAACTTACCCTCAAGGGAGGAAATCTTAGCGCTTTAACCTTTTACATGTAAAACAAGTAAAACAAACACAAACAAACATCAGTCGGCGAGGAGAAATAGCGGGCGGTCACTCAGCCGGTCCCGCATGGAAGATTAGACTGGACTTCGAGATAATAATTTTTCCTAGCAGCTGATAACCTCCTTCGTAGCCTATTCTCCCTCCCCACCAACGTCTGCTGAACCGAACAACTGACCAATCACATTGTGGCTTTTAAATTTCGGTGGCTAAGTTATCAAATGTTCAAGCAAGCAACCGTGGACAATAATCCTGCTGGTATACGTTGGATCAAACTGATGATCTGATCGGCGTAATAAAATCAACAGAGAGTATAAAAGCAAGGGCCGATACAACGTAGAATGGTTTTAAGTTTTGTGTACTATATTTCGGCTGGCCAAACCAGCCTTCTTCAGGTACAATGAGAATTTACATTGGAAGGGGTGTTTATGTAGTTATATACCGGAAACACGTGAAACTAAAATGATTGACAGTGTAAAATAAAATACTAGAAAAAAGGTAAACTTATAAGAAAAAATTAACGTAGCCTTCTTCGCAGTTAACAAATCGTTTTAAAAGAAAGAAATGCCGACACTGTGATGGAAACCATCACCAAATAATTTGCGCAATTTAAGGGCCTGTTCACATGGAGGTGGGGGGACCCCAGGCAGGTGATGTCCTCCACCTACCCGTGGTCCAAAAACGTTAGCCTTGACATGCAACCCCGGGGCGCTGGGATGAGGTTTAAAATGCTATCGCGTGGTCGCTAAGAACGTATATTAACAAAAGAATTCAGAGATAATTGCCCGGATGAACCTTACCCCACCCCACCGCCAGCATTCACATGGAGAAAAGCGGGTTACCCGCCCTGGCTGACCGGGTAACCCGCCTCGGTGAGGTATCCCACCTCACATGTGAACACTATCGAGAAAAAAAGACAGATTGTATGGAGAGATTGGTAACCCCACCTAGGTGGGGGACCTCACCTGCCTGCCATGTGAACAGGCCCTTAGATAAGCCAGCGGAAGATCAAAGAAACCCGCCGAATCGACACGACACCTCAAGAGAAACGCAAAACGAAAGCGCAACTGTAACCACAACGACAACTGCGAAATCTGTGACCAAGGGAACTGTGCTACTTCAAACTGCAAGTTGTATCGCGGTTAACGGGTCCAATTCAATTCTTGTACGCGTGCTTTTCGACAATGGAAGTCAACGATTGTATGTCACATCGAGTGTAACTTCACGCCTTAATTTAAAGGGGAATCGCGAATCATTGAGTTTGGATTCGAGTTCGAGTTCGAGCTCGAGTTCGAGTTGAACTTCGGGTTGGACTTTGAGTTAGACTACTATAAGAATACAAAAGGAGCGGGGACGCTCCAAATTGAAATTGAAGCTAAAATATAAGACACCAATTTGGGTTTGGCTTTATTTATTTATACCTTTTGCCCTTCCAAACAGAAAATAGAAATTCAGTTTAATTTACGGGAATTCAACAATATCTTCGGAAGAACATTTTCGCGAATAAATTATCATTTTAACCATCCGTTGGTTCATTTGTGCAATTATTATTCTCATACACTTTCAATAACATCACTGGAGTGTCATTCTATTTATTGTTAAGTCTATTATGTCTGCGGAAAAATACATTAACATCAATAACACTGTCGTTTACATTTTTTGAAAGTCGTTATGAACGGTCATGTACTTGCCAGTAATGACTTTCAAAAAATGTAAACGACAGTGTTATCGATGTTAATGTTTTTCCGACGACATAATAGACTTGACGATAAAGAAAATGACATTCCAATGATGTTATTGAAAGTGAATGAGCATGGTAATTGCGCAAATGAACCAACGGGTGATTAAAATGAAAATTTATTCGTGAAAATGTTCTCCCGAAGATGTTAATGAAGGGCAAAAGGTGTATTAGAGCGGTATAATGACTTTTTACTTTTTGGTTTTGAGTCTTCACATGCAATCCTAAGTTAACAGCAAAAAGTATTAGCTTTGCGTCCTAAAGTGAGACGAAAATCCGTGATTTTACACTCGTAAAATAAACGTTATCTATATAAACGTTATCTCTTTATCTTTATCGTTACCTTGAAGTTTCGAAACAGAGGACGTTATAGCCCCCTTTATGTCCTTCAGAGGTTGCATCGGAAAAGTTAAGATTTAACTCTTGTCCTTTTATAAAGGGCTTACCGCGGGGATGGTATCATTGGGCTCTCCTAACTCCTCCCCAACAAAGATTGTCTGCAGTTGAATATGTCCATCAATCCCGTAGCCAGAGCTACGGTCAGCGGTTGGTCACGAAAGACGTTGGCGACTTCGAAAAAAATTAAACTTTTTGATTGGCTGACTCATAACGGCTTCCATTGTTTTACCCTGCGCTAATCATGCTTCTGCAAGTCCAACTCGAAGTCCAATTCGAACTCCAACTCGAAGTCCAACTCTAACTCTATCTCGAAGTCCAACTCGAACTCCAGCTCGAACTCCAACTCGAACCCAAACGCGATGGTTACTCACTCCCCTTAAGACAGATGAACTCTGCAAAACCATTATATCCACAATGGGACTTAAGAGCCCCCTGAAACATCACCAATGGAGAGTAAAATAGAACAGACAGATTTAGTGGCGGTGGCGGTCCATTTGCAGTAAAAACAATTCAAATGGAAAATTGATATTGTTGCCACTTACTTATCTAGATACGCACCGATAACAATGTGAGATTGATTTTCTTTACTTACTTGTCCTTATATTTTTGGGCCCCCCAAAAAAATGTTAATCTCAGTGTTTGAGTCGGGTATTCGAATCTGACCAAGATTATCAAGTAATTTTACTTACTTTTTAGTATCTTGACATTTTGCAAATGAGATTGTTATCTACCGGCTTCACTGGGCTGTGTTCGATTATCAGATGTTATACCGCTTATTACACGACCTCAGTCCCCTGGCAATAATTACTTTGCATCTGCAGCCTAGACTTTCTCAAAGTCCTTTAAATTTTTTCCCGCTAAGTGGAGAAAAAAGTAACTTAAAGCTCGCTTGGCTGGCAATTTGTTAATCGAAGAGTTAAGAGAGGGCGACTTGGAGCAAGTCTACTGGCAGCCGCTCTAATTGCTTTCCTTACCTCATCAACTATGGTCTGGTGAGGTTCTTCATACAGATTATAATCCGCAAACTTCCATTCGGTTCTATTCAGAGTGCACCTTCTCCTGTGCAGCTCAATGGGTTTGGTGGCTGTGCTGTAAACAGCGCTCCATGCCGTTGAGCAGTTCGACTCAAAGCACGCTAAGCTTGTCCGGGTACACATCCATGGCGGCTCATACGCTACGAACACCATGATCAGTGTTTGGTAGGTGATGGGAAAGAAGATGAACATAAACACAACTAAAATGCGAATCTGAAAAGGGCCAAACTGGCCAATGCGTTTCAAAACTGAGTCGACGTCCAAAGCCATACCGATCGGTTTGGAATTACTCTTGGACAGCTATAAATCCGAAGAAGATATACCTCGTCACAAGGTCGAAGTGGAATTTGAGTTCTTTTACATTAACACGTGTGAAATAATCCGACAACATAATCCTGCAGAATGGAAACAGACAAAATTATAATCATGGGTGTGTGTGCTTTATGACCTAACAAAATTTCAAGGAAAACCGCACAAAAAAACCCTCAAGCGTGAACTGAGTGAGATTAAGCTTGGCTTATCCTTGGAAAAAAAAAATCGTAAAACAAATAGCGTGACACATTGCAACTGCGAAAACTGTAGTCCAGGAATTCTTCATTCAACTCCATTCAAACGCCATCCCTAGAGTAATGCTATATAACTCCGCTCCGAAGTTATCTTCATAAAAACAGATTCCAGCAAACGAACCGTTCTGGTTCGTACGGGTTTTTTTTTAAGGTAATCCCATGCACACGAGGGGATTTGTTGCAGGAACATGTTGCTGCAAAACGTAGCAACGACACATTTATAAACTGTACACATTAGGGGTTATCTAGCTGGAACGTGTAGCAGGGACATAAATCAGGGGAAGGATCACTCCTTGCACACACACACACGAAAATGTAGCTGGAACATATCCCTGGTAGATGTTGCAGGGACACATCCCCTCGTGCGTGTTGACACTTTTTCTCTCATGCAACACAAATTTTGTGCAAAATTTGTCCCCGCAACATGTCCCATGAAGTTCAAAAAGCTGAACTCCGTGTGACATGTTGCAGGGACACATTTCGCTCAAAATTTATGCTGCACGAGTGAAATAGGTGTCAACGCGCACGAGGGGATATGTCCTTGAAACATATCCCGGGAACTTTTCACAAGTGTGCAAACTCTGCGATTTGGTCCCTGCTACATGTCCCTGCTACACTGCTTTCGTTTTACTGATAAAGCAACATACTTCATGTAAATAAGTTCTTCCTTCTTTGCATTTCTTTTATTTTATTTTACCTGCCACTTAGAACCTCAGTTGTTCAGGGAGCTAACAAGAAAACCAACTGGTTCATTTAGCTTCCTAGCTTGCCCATTGTTTTTATGAAATTTAGATTAATCATATATTGTAAATTTTCTAGATTGTAATTAAAAAAAAGTGTACATTGACAAAAGCATAATAAAGATTATTATTGATCACACCCCTGCAACATGTCCCTCAGTGTGTACTTAACGCGATTTTTCCCTTGCTACATGTTGCAGCAACATGTTCCCTCGTATGGGCCTACCTTTACAAGGGGCATTAGAAATTATATTCATTTGTTTGGTGTCATTCAGTTCAGTTCAGTTTAGCCATGTAATATTTATTCATTTTTTCATGAAAGACCGAGGTACATATGACAGTGGTCCAAAAGGAAAACAGTTTTGTTTCGTGTTATTCACCGACTTTTTCATGTCCCTGATGGGGTTGGGCTCGTTCAGCAAAACACCTTTTTTGAGAGTCTTATTTTTTAATTTGTTGCTGTAGTCAAAGCCGGTTATAATACTCCATGGTAGCCTGTTACCATGTACACATTAATTAGAACTGGATAGTGATGGATCACTACCATTTCTATTTTACAAATTTCAAAATGCTGAGGTTAATTATTGAGAACCTTTTGTAAAAAAAATGTGGATTAAATTCGACTTCAAATATCATTACTTCGAAGTCAAACATTATTAAAAATCAAAATAGAAAGGCCTTATACTTAATCAATATACTTGCACGCTCAATATTGCTTGACAAGTAAAATAACCGATAGAATAATACACCGTAACAAATACTAATGTACAAGTCTATCTATTTTGCTCGCATTTGTTTCTAATACTGTTTGTTTGGTTTCCCATTGGTTACTTTCCCGTCACTCAAAGTAGCTACAAGTGAGGATTCCTTAAACTGTTAAACTTGGCAAAACAAAACAAACAAGGCAACACGTTAGGTTTTCATCGACCAACTTCGAAACAGAGACTAGTCATTGGCAATCATGATGATATCATTATGCTAAAAATTGATTATCGTACAATCTCTTTATTGATAAATAAGTACACAAAGCACAAGTTAACGATAATAAGATGCCAAAGCCAGAGGCTCATATTGTGTAGGTCAGAGAATTACAATGTGCTGCTAAGTTACAATAAGAATAAAAATTAATAATTACAAGATAAACAGAGAAAAGGCAAACTATTACAACTTATAAAGAATTATTACTGCATATAAAGCAAAATAAACATAACAGTTGATGATAGTGTGCAAAAATTAATAAAGAAAAGAGTTTAAAGGTAGAAAAATTTGAGTTCAACTTATTTTAAACTTATAATGATTGAAAATAATCTCTCAGTTTATGTTTATAACTAGAAAGAGTAAGTGAATTACGAAGTGAGAGAGGGATGTCATTCCAAATTTGAGGACCCTGTACCCGAAGAGAAAAAGAATATTTGTGAGTATGAAGATGTATGGTGGTACATTTCTACAAAAGTTTAGTAAACAAAAGTGCATTTGGATTATGCAAGCCCTATAAGTTAAATTTGACAAACTGATCATAAATGAAATGCCTGCGTTCGATTATCATTTCTTATGGAACAACAACTTGGTAGAATAGAGGTGTAATGGTATATTTTTCAGTGGGAAGTATATAACAACAACAACAACAACTTTATTTAAGACTTATTTAATCGATATCACAATTTGTCCACCCGAGTAAAGCAGAGCTAATCGAGTCGGGTGGAACAATAACACAGGTACAACATATAGATAATATTATTTTAGGGCTAAAATTGACAGTACTGCTGGGAGACAACATTAGATGTTACTACTATTAAATAATATAATAATAATATATCACATTTATATTGCGCATTTTCTATGCAATATTAAAATGCGCATTGCAACACTGGCCGGGGGACTTTGCCACACTGCTTATAACACAGTTTACAATTAATGAATTTGCCGGTTATGAGTGCCCCCCTAACTACAATATCAAATTAAGACAGACACTAGGGGTGGTCACTGCCAGAGTTTTGTTACGTCCCTAGTGGCACTTTTACGTCCCACAGAATCAGAGAATTATGAAGAGTTGTGAGAGTCTAACCGTTTGTAGATGTCATTACAAAGGCAGCACTATCTCCTCAATTATTTAAAGACCCTGAGTGTTGGTCCGGCCGGAGTTTGAACCCGCGACCTCCCGCACGGTAGTCTGGTGCTCTACCACTGAGCTAACCAGTCGGTGGTAATATATAAGCATTAGAAAGACTGTAATGATTACAAAAACAGTAATATAAAAAATCATTTTTCTTAATGATGTTACGGATATCAAGATAACAGTAATCCAAAGGTAACACGCCAAAAAGAATTCCTTTTAATATCCTTTTAAGTAATTTTTTGTATATGTAATCCTTTTTTTGCTGGTAAGTGGATCATTGAAGCGTAAATTCCGTCCAGCTGATATCCAGGCCCTTTACAAACTTTAACATTTTCTCGTCAGTTCCATCGTGGAGACTTGTATGGGAAGATAGTGCACTGATATTGGTCCGATCTGCCGGACTAACAAGTACGTACAGTTGTTGAAACAGTGCCAGTGAGGCTACTTCTGTATCGAATTCTTCAAGTGTCTTTTGCCGCACCGAAAAGACTCAAAAACAAAACAAAAGAAAACAACACAGGCATGTGGCGCACCTCTGCATTTCTGTATAATGTGGTACTGATTGGCCATATTTCAACCTGAGCAACTTCCGTTTAAAAGTCACAGGGATGGTTGCGGTACCTTTTTAAGGGAGTAAAAATTTGGTTTAGGTCCACTCAGAGTGTTAAAGCTTAAAATGACCGCTTGGGTTTTTTTTCTTCAGTTAAAAAATATCAATATTACTCGTAATAGCCTCTCAATTAAGATCTAGAATAAGAGGCGCTTTGCCATCCTTGTATATTTGAAAGACCATTCCCCAACACTCTTTTCTGTGACTAAATGTTTACAGTCGTGTTATCAATGTAATGCAACAATGTAGTGTTCAAATCACACTTCAACGTTCTGCAACAGAGTGTATGCCTTTCCAGAGATCGACTCCGTGCACGTCTCAATGGGTGGCGGCTTTAGGTGTCTGATCAGCCTTTCCTCCCAGTTCTTCCTCTCAGTGAAGTCGTTGTAATCCAAAAAGGTTCGGTTGCGGAGAGCCTTTGGTAATTTGCCGCGATCTACACCGTCAATTCGCATCACGATGACCGACGAATCGCCCAGTTCCGTGCTGCGGTACAGGGCCATCTCCAGTTCTCCGCGGCAAAACTTGCTGGACATGTAGTTGTGTGACATGACTGCCAGAACCTTGCGGCTTGTATACACACTTTGCGCCATGTTGTCGACCACAGGCTTGCCAATCTCAAAGTCCCTGTCGTGTATGCAGTAGTTTAGTTTGTGCTTCTCCACCAGCGGGATGAGCTCCTTCTTGACCCAGTTCACATCCTGGCTGCTGAAGGTCACGAAGACATCATATCTGAACTGATTGCCATCCAGCGGAGTCTCTAATCACGAGAGAGAATAACACACGTTAATGGTCAATGTACATTACAGGGACCGCGCGGGGGGAGGGGCAGTAAGCAAGTAATACTAAGAAAATCGAAGTTACTTTTCACTAGAATTTATCTGGAAACGTAAAAGATGTCTGGAACATTAAATTTAAATCGAGAATCGATATATTTCGACTGAATCGCTCATTCTTCATCAGTCTCAGTTGACAAAGGTTCTGTTTCTATTTAAAGTTTTACCAAAAACTGATTATTCTGTTTTAAAACACCGCTTTTTTGTTGCTGAAAGTCAGGAGTCCATGTGAAAGTATATAATTTTCACCGCACCATGTTAGTTTTAAACGCATTTTCAGCCATTTCAGAGAACTTTCAGGGGGAGTATGCTCTTGGACCCCCCTAGTTGACTCACGCTAAAGCGTTCGAAGTGAGCCCCCGATTGGAAACTTCCAGCGCGGGCCCTGCATTATAACAGAATAACCCATTTTACAGTTGTGTGTGCTTACTGACCTGGCCTTTGTGTGACAGCGAGGCCAGAGTTGAAACCTGACGCTATCTTCCGTTGAGCCGCTCAATTGCAACAGGAGATAGCGTCTATAAATCCCAATTTTATCGCTAAAAGTCTCAATTTTTTCTTAAAATCCTGTTTTATTCCAATGTTGTTTTCGAAATAATCAAATAATTTGCGTAAAATGCGGGTAGTCAAATTACATGCAAACACCTTCAAACTGATTCCAAATGGTAATTAATGTACTAGACAATGTAAGTGGTTCGTCTCGTTTACACATTTCTCTTTCAAACAAACGATAACGACAATAAGCACTTAGTAGAGTTTGACATTTTACGAGGCAACATGATATGACAACTTCCGCTAACACAAAACTACCTGGCAAAGTATCATGTGAAGCCGTAAATACTTAACGCTAACCACCATTGGCTCTAGGCATTAAGGCTTATTCGGTCTAGTCTTCAAGGGTATCGTGCTGTTGATCGCCAAACATCGTAGCCAGCAGCAGCAGCTGGTGAAGGTTGCACGAGTACAACCTTTCGCACCCCAGCGGACCATGCCGGGAGCTCTTGAGCATGGGATTTCCACCAGAGCCTCACTTCCGTAAGAGGATCGAAACCATCAGGGATGTTTGCGGCCTTGACGAGGTACATCGGTCGTCTCATCCTTTAACGACTGGATCACATTGTTGTCTAGGAAGGGCATGACATCTAGCCGATTGATGTTTATAACTTCTTAAATTTTTTAAAAAATCCTTAAATTTTCTAAAAATACCATTTGACTCTAAAAATCCTACAAAAGCCGGATTGTTGCAACAAGGCCTAGTTGAGCATAATACCATATCTACCTCAATTATCTGAGCTCATGATGAAACAAGCAAACAAACAAAGAAAAAATGCCAATTAAACCGAGTAGAATTTGTACTCTGGTACAAAAATAACGGGGCTTACCGAAAAACGGCTCTTCAGTATTTCTCTTCTTGCGGCATAGTCTGTAGGCAACGAGAGCCACAGCAGAGCCCAAGATGATGCCACCCGCGGTGATAGAGGAAATAGCAATCAGCGGACTCTCTTCAGGCACAGTCTTACGTCGACCAATAGGTGATAACGCACTTGGTGAATGTGATTGCTCCCCAAACCTTGCAAGATCTGTTTTCCAAAAGAAAGAAAAAAGGAATGAAGTATAGCGGCTACGAATACCTGGCTTTAAGTTGCTCCACGGGTGCGCTTAGTCAGCCACAGTTTAGTGGAATCTTTTTATTAAAATCAGTGCATCCAGTTTTAAGGACAAACATTGCCTGGTTCAAAGGTTAAGGGGAAATGGAGGGGGGGGGGGAAGATTTTAAATTTCCTTGTTGCAACACCCCTACTCCTCAAAGCTTAAACCTATAGAAAAGGTAAACACTTGTTTTTCGAGTAACCGGTGGATACAGTATAAAGTCGTATCAACAGACTGAAATTTCGAAGAATTAAGTAGAGACCATTCACGCATCAACAAGAAAAACCCTTTGGAAGTCTTTTGAAGGGTAATAAGCAGTTACAGCAGTCAAGGCAAGGCATTAAGAAAATATCAACTATTCTTGATTTTAGTGGATTCACGTTTGCCAAAAAGTTTGATTTGCCTTGTGCTAAACAGACGTTTTTTAATTTTCGTAACGAACCTCCAATTTTACCCAGTTTGAGTTCCGTGGAAAGGGTCACTGTAGCCTGACCAACTGTAAACTCCACTCCACATGAATACCAGCCATAATATTCAACACTGACAGTGTTAATGTTGAGTCCAAAGGCTTGACTGATAGTCGAGTTGGCTTTATTGGGTTTGAAAACGTTCTGACGGTAATTCCGGAAATCTTTCCTGATCCTCAAAGTTTCATTAAAAACCCAAAACGTCCTTGGCCTTTTCAAAATCGAAGGATATGTAGCGATGCACTTTAACGACGCTGGAGACTGAAGAAATACATAAACCTCCTTCGTAGTTGCATGGACACGAGGAAACGAATCTGAATCTGAAAATAATATTCATGTATGATCAGCGATCTACTTAGGGCGCTTAATAGACAGTGGGTGGAGGGGGCGGGGGCTTATTTTAAATCTTAAACACGCCCTTTCCATCTTAAAGTAGTTTTTGTACAAAAATCAAACAACTGCAGTGAAACGTTATTATTTAATTAAGAGCTGAAAGTAGTATTACGTGTTTGAGTGTATATTTGTTTAAAGGCCCATTGTCACCCTTGATGCATCGCGCGCCGCGACCGTTAATTCTGGAATTTCGTGTAACACGAAATTACTCAGACTTCGAAGCTCTTGTTTTATCGCTCTTGTTTAACTTACGGTCGTAAATATGTTCTGTTTATTCTTCTTCGTTTTCCTTGTATTATATTGGGACCGTTTTGTATGTATGTAAATTTTGGCCCGTGTAAAGTCAAAAGAGTCAGTGTGGCAATAGTCGGTAGCGGTTCAAGGCGGAGGATTTACAGAGACTCGTTGTTCAAGTTTGGTGCTTTTTACCTCGGAGCTTTCAAGAATTTGGTGAGCTTGTTGGAGCCGACTCACTGTGATTTGGAAACTGATTTGATGGCGAGTATTGAAAATTATACGTGTCTGGATGTTTGATGTTTTTCATGTAGCTCAAGGTCAATTTGTGTAATGGGTTATGCAGCTTTGGTCAACTCTTCAGTGTTTTTAATCGGACTTGTCGCTAAGTCTTTCATCGACTTCTATTTTTTTGCCCCATCGGGCATTCTAGCTTTACGTTCGACCAGTTCGCAGCTTGCCTAAACTGAGTGATAATTAATTTCTCTTTCTCGCCGAGATGTCGGTGATCGATGAGGACTATAAACCGCGTTTGTTTCCTTCCGTGTTTTAATGCGGAGTTCAACCTTTTCCTCCTTTTGTCAAGCCGCATGGTCGACTGTATTTTGAACACAATATAAAGCGAAAGGACAGGAGAATTGAATGACAACGTATGAGTATTTTTCTTACTGCAAATTTGAAACCGTTACCCGACAATAAATATTTTCTTGTGGATATTTTGTCACCATCCTCGGCAAATAATCAGGAAGTTTTATCAATAACGGATCACTCTATACTTTGCTGTTTGATGGGGGAATAGAGACGGGGGGGCTTAATAGAGCTTTTACGGTAAAGCGTAACTGTAGGTTTTACTTAATAGTAGCATACCGTTGATCAAGACGCGCAAACGTCTTGTCTCCTCACCAAACCCCAGAGATGTATTGATTCCACAGACATATTCTCCGTCGTCAATCCACGAGACATTAAGTATCGTCATGATGATCCTTAAGCCACTGGTTGTAGTCACGTTGGATAACTTGACTCTGTCTGATTGACCGGTATAATGACCCTTGAATTTCCAGTAGGCCCTAGCCGTCTTCTCTTTACACTCATCTTTGCTGCACGTGCATTCCAGAGTAGTATTTGTGCCCTCCAAAGCCACCATCGCATCCTTCACATCCGATTTCCACTTTAACAAATTATATCCTAGATCGCAAGAAAAGGAAAGTTTATTATGAAACTATTATAAGAGTGATTATTTAGACTCTTTCTCCACCGTTACCGACCGATGTATTTCACTTCAGTGCTGGAATATTCCGGAAGTTAGATCCCCAGATATAAAGTTCAGTTCAGTTCATTTATTTCACACTATTTACGAAGCAATTACATGGCAAAAAATACTGGAGTTACACTTAGCGATAACGAAAATACTGTTGTTTTCTCATTTTAATTCTTAGTACATTTGTAGTTTCGATTTTATGATGATTCGATATGTATCTTTAGATTGTATTTTAGAATAGTTAGGTGTCCCCTATTAGCAGTGGGGAATCCCCTCTGCTGGATTTCTGTCGACACATTAATAAAGTCATCATCATCATCATCATCATCATCATCATCATCATCATCATCATAGCCTAAGGTAGAGATTACAGGATGTGTGTGGTGGCTAAAGTAGCGAATGCTTTCGAGTTGGCAACCACCTACTTCAGAATAAAAAGAAAAGAGAGAAAGATAGAAATCTGAGCTTTGGTATAAAATGCTTTTGTAGAGCCTAAGACTAACAAACAAATATATTTGTATATTGAGCAAAGAACTAAAAAGAGGAAAAGAGGCGAAAAATAAAGGGAAAAAAAAACAAGTAGAAATTGAGGAAAAGGCGAATAGTAGTAATAATAACAATAATTAGCAATTTTGGGGGAGGGGAGGGGAGCAACAATAAAGGATAAGGGAGGGAGGGGAATGGAGAGATACATAGAAGAACATAGAAAAACAAACAAACAAACAGGGAAGCAGGCAAGGAAACAACTATGAAGTGAGCAGAGACAAATAACCTCTGACATGAACATGATCTCGTGATAATGGATAGGGGTCCTGTTTCTAGAGACGTCCGAAGAGTTTTTGATCCCGGATTAAGTGTTTTTCATATCCATTTCCGATGGATTGGTGGTAAGCAAAGTAGCCCTGTACAGCCCCAGCGTACATGTAGTCGGAATTCGACCGCTCACAGATATCAAAACGAAATATTGTAAACTGTTAACATTGACATTTTTGTTATTTCTTCACAAAATGCGACGAATCAATATAAAAATATAGCGGTGAAAAGAAAAACAGAGATCATTTTGCATTTAAATGAGTTCAGTTCAAAATGAGTTCAAAACAATTGTCCCTCACGTCATGCTTTTTACATTTGTTCCTCAGCGCGCCAGCTCAATATGACGTGACGTGACATCGCGTGAAGAAATTCGTACGTAGTAAGGATGCGCAGTAACAATTAGCGCGAACATTCTCAAGCCCTTACAAATAATGGCACATGGTAATAACTTTATAAGTAATAATAATATACGTTTGCTTACGTTTTACCCTGACGGTGATCTCCTGTTCAGAGGTGCCGAAGATATTGTCAGCGCGGCACGTGTATGTTCCTTGAAGGTTCCCCTTAATTTGTATTATTCTCAATTTAGTTGTTTTGTCCGTTAGCTTTGTCAAAGCGATCGCCTTTTTTAAGCCACCATCACAAAGGCGCGAACCATTTCTCCACCAGGAGACACGAGGTTGAGGCCATCCAGCATCCACTCTGCACTTTCCTATATCGGCCGAATATCCTTGGTCCACTATTTGAACGCGTTTTAGAGCCCTGAGCTTGGGTTTACCTGTTGAGTTTGAATGGTTTAAGCTACAAATTCCATTCAATGTGCGAACTGAGGGACTATATTCAAGAGAGTACGAAGGAAATATAGAGATAAACAGTGAATGAGTAATCAAAGGAGTTACGATATGAAAGAGTGCATGAACGAATGGATGGATGAATGAATGAATGAATAAATGAATGAATGAATGAATGAATGAATGAATGAATGAATGAATGGACGGATGGATGGATGGATGGATGAATGACTGAATGAATGAATAATACAATACGTATAATAATACGTACTTTAATTTATTTAACGTGGAAACGCACTTAGGTTTCGCTAGTTTTCAGGTGCTCCACGACAGAAATTTAAAAATAGTATACAATAGTTAATTAATGTAAGTTATGAAAATATTTAAATATAAAAATTATAAGTTAAGTTAAGTAACTTCACGAATTTGCTTTAGTGTCCTCTACCGCGCGAATATACGAATGAACGAACGAACGAACGAACGAACGGGTGAGCGAGAAAGGGAGTGAATGAGTGAGTGAGCGAGTGAGTAAATCAATGAATGAATGGATGACTTGATTCATGATAGATAAATGGAAGAATGAATGGGAGGGACTTGCCTGGACTCACGCTACAATTCTCCTCGCCCCGCTTCATTCCGCACTGAAATTTTTCGTAATTGGTTACGTTTGTGAGAGCCACTGCCGACCACTTCGTATGTTTTGGATCCCGCAGTATTTCCTCAACTGGCTGCCCATTGCGTGTCCACTGAACAGAATCAAAAGAGGGGCCGTGAAACGAACAGTTAAGAACAACAATCACGCTTGATGGGTAGTCAGTAAGATTCTTGTCGCCGGGAGAAATTTTGCAGGAGCAGTCCGATGACTGAATCTTTAAACATACTGCAAATAAACAAAGGCAAAGGTAAATGAAGATATACATTTAATATTTTTCTCTTACTCTTGAGTCGATTCGTCTTCATAGTCCCTAAAATGGCCATCTGAGAGTGTGAAGGGGTCATCTACTGATCCGGTTGATGAAGTGATTGAGTTATTAGCCTCTACCAATAGCCTATGACTAGTCATAAGCGCCTGCCTCTACAAACTGATGGTTAGGTCAACTGAGAGTGTGAGGGAGTCATCTGCTGGTCCGGTTGATGAAGCGATTGAGTTAATAGCCTCTACAAAGAGCACATGACTTGTCATGGGCTCCTGCCTCTACCAACTGGTGGCCAGATTTCAGAAGGTTATAGGCTGTAGGTTTTCCAAAGTTTGCCTGTGTCAATAACTGAACAATCAGTTCACGGCTAAGTACAATTTTTAATATATATACGAATTAATTTAGAGGACCACATCTCGTCCCCAACGAGGTTGGTGGTGAATCGCGAAGGCTGTTACCTTCTTAAGGTTTTTCTTTGTTGGTTTTGCGGTGCTCCACCTGTATTACTGGTTTGTTTCATTATGAACCAAAGGAGAATTTTTAATTAATGACGTAATCGACTGTTTGTTGAGACAGTCCCAGAACGCGGAATATGGAGAGAAAACAACATATCAAAATCGACTTAAAAATGACATTTTTATTCTTTATTATTTCCCTTTTGCACCTTTAGATCGTTTGTTAGGACATCTAATATGTTTCATTTTGCGTTAATTTTCGCAAGCTCTCATTCATCGGGCAATCGGGCATATCAATCAGCAATCCCCTGCTAAACTGTGTACAGCATCTCTGTTTGTTTGTTTCGCATTTTTATGGTGTATTCTTCCGTCTTTCGGATTGTCTGCCCTTATTTCAATTTCTTTCCCTTTCTAATGAGGTGTCTCTGTTTGCCTTTCTGCGTTTTCGCCCGTTAGTCTGGTTGTCAGTTCTTTCGCTACCTGTCTTTGTACCTAACGAGCATTTTAACGTCACATTTTTTCTGTGTTTAAGGCCAACCGTTTTGCTGTTTTGAAAATCATTATCAGTTTTGGGATTTACCGTTGTTAGTCCCAGCGTTTAGACTGAAACATCAGCGAAAGAAATGCTTGACGTCGAAGATGATAAATAATAAACATATGTCTTTTAAGCACATTTGTGCAGATTGTTAGAAGCATGTGCATAAATTAGATTTTAAGAGCTAACACCAGGTTGGAATATTTCTTCAATGCTCTAAAGCCGAATAAGAATCAACGTTTCATAATGCAAAGGTTGGATGGCAGAGCCTAAATGCACAAGAAAAACAATGTAAAATTATTCCAGAAAGTTCGAGTCAACGGATAAGTTCAACAGGAAGATAACACATGAGTGAGTTTCCCTTAAAGAAAATTGTTTCGTAGCTACAAGGACGTTAATTTTTTCGTAATATTGAATGTAAAGGGGGAATCGCTTCCCTGACTGAAAAAAATAATAATAATAAATGAAATAAAATAAAATTAAATATCCAAAGATCAAAACGTGCTGTCTTTCGTTAACGTGGTATGCAAATTGTTGCCACGCAATCATTTACATCAAGCAGACAGGTGACCCATATTTGTGTAAATTTCAAACAAAATTGTCAACATAGTATGTTCTAATCTCTCCGAGTTTATGCCGTGAAAAAAAGTGAATCTGGTATGAGCATAAAACTTCCTTTTCTTTCAGCTATTGTCACGTGTGATTTCTATTTCTGTTATAATCTGCACAAGAGAATTGTTAAGCGTACGTGTCTGAATGGACAATTGTTTAGCCGATAAAATGTCTGTTTCATCGGAAAAAGCCGCACTTTGCACGGTTTGGTGCGAACATTCGATTCCGCTAAAACTGTTGTACTTCTTTTAAACTCGTCAATGCGAGGCCATGAACGAGTTCCAGCAGTTTGTTGCTCATTATTTGGCGAAAATCAGTCGTAGTAGGCGGTATTTCGAACAAGAAGTCGAGCTGAATTTTTCACGCACGCTTTTTCGTGCATCAATACTGAGATAATTTGGGTTAAATAACTGACTCTTTTTAAGACAAATTTTAGAGTTTAAGCCTGATATACTACATCTAAGCGACAGCAGAACGAACTTTTGTAATGATTGGTCAGATATCGTATTCTCGTATCTCTATTGGCAAATTTATGAAACACGTACCAAATAGGATTCTTGTTTCTGATATCAAAATGAGATGCAAATTCATATTCTCTTTGTACAAAATAGGATTCTTATTTCTGAAATCCAAATCAAATTATTAGGGATCCTTCGTAAAGACTTGTGGTGCAAAAGCTAATTTTAGTCTAAAAAGCTTGCCACTAAAGAAATTTAATACCGTATGGAATGAATGATCACAAGTGATCAAAATATTGTAAGCTGGATGAGTTGAGAAAAAAAACCGCTTTGTCAATCACTCGCCGAATGAGTTTTCGCCAGTAATTAAACAGTTCAGTGGAGATAACTGTATGTTGGAGATGACAGAAGAGTAAAAACAACACTCGCGGCAACTACATTTTGGTTACAGTTTGCTGCCGATTAAACTATTTTTTGTGCTACTCTTTCACAAAGCTATTATTGTAAGGTGAGGAAAATTATAAATCGTTATAGAGCGAGCACTTTCCGGCAACAAATTCAGGCCTGAAATAATGATCGATACTAATCCTTAGAATTAGGCTATAACTAAACAACTGTGGACGGTACAGGTTCATCTTGTGTGGTTCGTCTGGTTCTTGAAAATTTCCGGCAACAAATTCCTAGGCGATGAATTCTATCTTTCTGGTGACGAATTCCTAATACGAATGTTGTTAAAGACTGTCAAGAAGTTAACACATTTAGATTAAGAAACTACCAATGCGAATGATTTTTTTAGCGAAAAATAAACGAGAAAGAGCATCATATTATAAAGGAGAGCACCGTACTTTTAAGACAAGGCCGTGTCAGGTATCCCATGTTACCGCGGAGCAAAGTACGGAAATATATTGCGTCTCGCCGAAAGATGAAAGAAATTGCCGTCTTTTAATCTGTCCATCCCTGGGCAGCACCTGGATTTTCAGCTCTTTGTTAGCCGCCTTTCAAGACAACTTTTTGGTGCGAACTGTTATCCATTCCAGGCTTCAGCGAAGCTGAGGCGAACACTGATATATGAAAATAACCTATGTCAACGCCGCGATTTATCAGCACCGTTTTTCAACCATGTTTGTCATGTTGCTGGAAATTTGAATCGCATCAGTGCTTGTGATCGAGATTTAGCCGGTAATCGTAGCGTTACACGACCGATAGAAACGGCAACAAGTGTTGCATGAAAGACTGGACTCATCGACGAAACTTCGGCTTTCCGTCGGCTTTCCGAATTACAGCACTCGTAAATACTTAACTTACTTGCAACTGCATGACATACTGGTTACTTTTTCTGTATAAACTATAACGAGGAGGATTAAAACTTCACTTGATTTTATTTTATCGTGGAATATAGAAATGTAAAATCCCTACCAGTCAAGATCAATCCGAGGGCTTGGGTGAAAAACATATTCGACTTCAAACCACTTGGAGCAGATATTAACCAGAGATGGGAGTTTTAATCAAGTGCGAAGAACAAGGAGAACCGAACTGAACCGTCTCAGTTCCAAGTGTATCGACTGGAGCATTAAATAACACTTGTATGACATGGGATGATGGAAAACGGATGTGGGAAGGCTTCAGCGGTAACCAACTTTATCTGGGGGTGGGGGGAGGGGGTTTGAGTCATCCAAATTGTAAACCTGAAGATGGTTATAAAATTTTCAAATGACATTTCCCCAAATTTCACAACCCCTGCCCCCAGCCTCATAAAGAATGAACTCAAATGCAACTTAAATGGCAACAAATGGGGTACGTGTGGTGAGCTGTTATGTAAAAGTTCGCGCGTTTTGTGAAATTTCTAATTCGATTTCGAATTCATTTTGACCGACTTTTCACCCCTGCCTTAGTCCTAAACAGCTGCTCCTGTGAGGCCGTGGGTAATGGAACTGACAACAAAATCGATCCTCACGTAATGCCTTGTTTTTTTTTTTGCTGGTCCGTGAGCAGGTAGAAACAAAATAAATACTGAGCTAAAAATAAATGGAAATTCGAATGTTTGTTGCTATGTGTTCCTTCCACGGAAGCGTTCTGATTGGCTGTTGGTAAACTGAACACATCAGCGGAGCTTGACCTGTTCGAGTGACTTCCGTTCAGGAACTTTTTAAAACAGGAAAACGAAGAAAACTTTCCTTTACTGAAACTGACACGTATTATTGAAGTAATTGCAAAACGATCAGTTTTGTCTCGTGAAGAATTCGACAAAAGACCGATAGAGCAAATGTAAATCTGTAGCTCATTTGACAAGAAATGGGGTACGTGCGATGAACGATTGTGTAAAATAGATGTTTTTATTTCCCGAGTTTTCGCGAAATTTCTTATTCGATTTTGAATTCATTTTGACCGACTTTTCACATCTGCTTCAGTCGGAAACAGCTGCTCCCGTGTGACCGTAGGTAATTGTACTGACAACAAGGCGAGTGTTTTTACTACCTTCACGAATTCGAAACAGGTCGGCAATATATTATATAATATTGTCTACGCGTAATACTCTCTGGGGAATGAATAAGGGTGATTTTTGTCCGATTCGTTTCATTTCCGTTTTCAGTGGAAAACCGAAGAGTTGTTCGCCACTATATAATCTCAAAGGATCGCTAACAATCGCAAAGCAAAGATTAGCAGACATTTCTGTCAGAGGGAAATGTAAAAAGTTCGGTCTGTGGGCGATTTGTCCATCGAAATACGCTTAAATGCCTTTGGTTACAACACAAGTCCACTGAAGCGTTCTGATTGGCTGTTGGTAAACTGAACACATCAGTGGAGCTTGACTTGTTCAAGTACTAGTAACTTCCGTTTAGGAACTTTTTGTAACAGGAACACGAAGAAAACTTTCCGTTACTGAAACTGACACGTATTATTCAAGTAAATGCAAAACGATCAGTTTTGCAGGGACCTCGCAAGGGGAACGGGCCGGGGCCGGGGGGAGCAGGGTCCCCCCACTTTTGTGGAAAAAAATAATAAATTAAGTATAAGACATATCCAAAAAAGTACTTTCGCGGGAAAACATCAAAATTTATGATTGGTTCCTTTCGATCTTGTCTGATGGAATAAATTTTAAAACCACTATCTTTACAATTCATACACTGAGTTGAAGTTTTCTGTTGGTGATTAAAATGGGGTTGACAGACCAACGCGACTCCTGCTGTTTGCCCATTATGTAAAACAAGCATATCTTTAAGAGATTTTCCTTTTCTATAAGAAACCAAGGGAGGCTCCTTGAATATCGCTCTGAGTAATAGTTGTTCTTGTATTGGCTGCCATTTGTCCATTAGTATGTTTTTCAAACATGGCAACGATGGTTGAAATTACGTCACGAAGGGTAGAAGCTTCTTGTGCGTTCTCTGTTTCTGTGTTAGAGCTGTTTTTCTGTCCGCATGGTTAACTTCTGAGAGTATCTGTTCCACCATTTTCTTAGGGTAAACTTCTAGAGATAAGGCGCTTTTTCTATGTTGTCTGTGAAAGTAACTCTTGAAGAGTTACTCCAGACAGGCTCAAAAAAAAGACTCAAGAAAGGTTCAGTAATCTTACAGTACTCACAAAGACAGAACAGACAAACTTTGCCTTGCTGAGACGCGTGACAAATGAATTTGTTGGTCGTAACGACAATCAAAAAAGGAATTTCGGTACATTCTGAGAATCCGATTTCGTGACAGTAAACGAATAAATGAAACAAAGTTATGATTACTCTACGTTCGTTTAAAGATTACGTTAAGTTTGATCACTGTACAGTTTATTTTTCCACTAACCCCTTTCTCTAAATGCTTAAATTGAGTTGAAAAGTGTAGAAAAGGATATCACTTGATTGTTTGAGTTAATAAAATATGTTAACTGCTGGACAAAGGGTATGAATTTAAACGGGATTATATGCGTTTTAATCATTTTTAGAGTTAGTCCCCTCCTCTCACTTGAAAACGCGGCAGCGCCACCCCCCCCCCCCCCACTTTAAAAACTGCCCCGCGGGCCCTATACAGGCTGACGTCCGATCTCAACCTAAAGTAGAACTATAAACCGCCATGAGATGTGCAGTATATAAATCCGTTGACATTGTTTTATATGACTATTAATGGTTTTAAACCTGTGTAAGCGCCGTTATCTACCGCTCTGAGCTGAAACACGATTTCAACAAGTGCCTCTCAACGGTGGTCATATGAGAGAAAGGACAACTAGCGATAACTACAATAGGTATGGTTATACTACCAGAAAAATTGGGTGTGGGTGTACGGACCGCTTCCTGAAATCCTTAGCCTATTTTAGACCAAAATCTTCGATTTTCCTTACCCTATTTCAGACCTGATCCCCTATTTCAGACCTGCCTTATAATCAGTTCCCTTGTTCAGACCAATGTTAAAGGCCATGTTTATATACTTTTATCAAGTAGGATACAAAACTGAATGAGGATGTAGCTTTTTCTAAAAACATACCCAATTCATACTTTATTTCAGACAAAAATGGCTGAAAAAACATACCCTTCGAGGCCGCACATACCTGTGTAGCCCATGTAAGGGAGTACTCCCCTTGGCGTGGCTGATGGTCGTACCACGTTTGGACGCCCTCTGTTAGTTATCAGAGTGATTACTCAAATTATTTCCAAATTCGTTGGAGATCATTTATGATCTATAACAAGAGAGTGCGCCTATTGGCTAATGAAAGTCTATCAGACCTAGAGGTTGGCCAGCAAATCTGTCCTTCTTAGCAAACTTGTACAAACGAAGAATACAAGAAGTTTCTGCGAATTATGACGTCATTCGTACGTCCATACTTAAATAGCAAAATTTTCTGGACCAATCAAAACGCGAGGCTTACTTCGAGCTTCGCACAATTGATAAAACTGTTCTGGATGCACGACACTATCTCAGTATAACATGCCGGTTAGCTCAGTTGGTAAAAGCAGTGGACAGCTGAGCTGCTGGTTGTGGGTTCAAATTACAGACAGAACCCCAACCCAGTTGGCTGTGTGCTGTCGGCACTTCCTCGGTTCAGATGATTGCGTCACTTGGCAGTGAAGTTAAGTCGTTGGCCTTGTCTCCTTTACCGCTTAACGTAAAGACCGTAGTTCCGGGTGTTGAGGTAGGCTCTCATCACGCAGATACGGGCTGGAAGGAGGCAGTCGTATGTCTGCGGGTTCTCTGCTCAATCCCACTTCATCGGAAAGGACTTAGTCTGTATCATTTGGTTTTCATGCGAGCATGCGCATGGAATGGGTTGTTGTGAAGAGAGGATTTTGGCGTGAACAAAATTCTGCGTAGACGGAAACGGAAGTGACGTCACAATAATCGCTAAGAAATTGGTTTACTTCGTCATTTGGTGGGTAAGATTTCTTTGTTTTACGGCAACTGGAAGAACTTCTGAAAGAAAGCGCTGTTATTTTTGAACTTTTCCCATGGCAACTCCCAAATCTTTCACACAGTGCTTTGTTGCTTAGCTAGTGAATTCATGACACATAACTGCTTAGGTCCTGCAGGTATGACTTCAGTTCTTGTCGTTTTCTTCTAACTCAACCCAAATAGTTTTTTCGGCTAGTATTTAGTGTTGAATCGGTAAAATTTATAAGGGCATGCAACTAGAAAAGAATGTTTAGTGTAAATAAGGTCTTGGCAGTCTTGGTTCTCGTTTGTAAGCAATATTGATATTGACCCTGCCAGACTGCGAGGCAAGATCTGTTCAGGATCTCATTTCACAAAAGTATTTTTAAAAGCTTACTAGAGCATGTTATTTTTACTGGGGCGAGGATTCGAGTCTGAAAATGAGCTTCGTTTTCTTCGTCGTCGTCGTCTTCGTCGTCGTCATCGAGTTTCATCTGCAAAGCTCACTTCCGGCGTTTCTGCGTAAGCGCTAATTAATAATGTTCATTTTCAAATAAGTAAACTATTTTTACCCAAGTCGTTATGCAGACTGACCGTGGCCAAGCGGTCATCGGCTCTGCTTGCAGATGTATTGCAGATGTTCCGGGCTCGACTCCGCTAGCGGCGCCATTTTTTGCTGGGTTTTTTATTTTTGCGTTCCTTTTTTTCATCTTCTTTTTTAAATATTTTTTTTACAAGTGTTATAATTATTGTAAGTTATAAATGGTTGAGCTGTAAAGCAATTTTCAAGGGATATATGTTTATAGGGGTCTATGGATATACACTGCAAAGAAACAGACACGAACCGATGAATAATGCCTGTTGTCACGTATCGGAAAACGTCGATCCACCTTGTGTCTTTGAAGTCTGAACAACTAATAGGTTAAGACAAGTGTCCATACGAATTTTTGCAATTTCAACGGCGATAAGAAAGCTTTTAACATGAGCGAACTTAGCTCCAGATGTTTTCAATAAGGCTGCCGTGTTTCCCCGTGGCCGCTCCACACTAAACTAACTTTGAGTGGTTCTACATTTTGTTGAATAACTCAAGTACGGGACATCACACACCCCTGAGACTTTGACAGGTTGTTTATTTACTATTTTCCCACAATATCTCATTTTCTGGTCATTAGTTTTTGAATGATAAGAAATTTTAGTTTTACTTACGTGACGTGAAATTGACCGCAGAAACATTACTCTTTCTTATGTTTCAAATGACGTATTTTGTAAACAGATTATTTTTTCTCCACACATTTCACCGAGACTCAACGTTTATGCGAAAAAATCCTACATCGTTTGATAAGTGTTTCCTTTCTCAAACACTTAGCAGAAAAATTCATCGAAGCGAGAACAAGTGTGCTTAGTTTTTTTGCAATAAATTCACAACTGCGAGGATCATTCTTCATTTGATATTTTTACCTCATTAGCTATGCTGAACCTCAGTGGTCTGGTGCCTCTGATGTGAATAACCCGGGTTCGACTTCTTCTAGGGGCACCAATCGTGGTTTTTTTTTTTCGTCTCTCTTTTCTTCTTCTTTTCTAAATATTTTGTTATAAGTTATTATTATTGTTCTAAATGGTTGAGCTGTAAAGCAATTTTGTAATTTTAAAGGGTTATATGTTGAACTGATAGGGGTCTACGGATATACACTGCAAAGAAATAGACTTCAACACAAGCTAAGCGCAATGCGTCCAATGTAAAAATGACATACTTCTCTCTATTCTTTTGTTTAGCGCTAAATTAAGGATACAATACTATTTTTTGCGAGCCCGAGTTTAGGCTGATTGTAGGCTCATGTTTTCCTTCAAAAGCTCTTGGGAAAAAGTATGTTGGTCACTATAATTCCTGATTCTTGAAAAAAGCCGACATTTGATTGACTTTGTTCTGTGTTCTACAACAGAAATATTTCCTGATTTTAAGAGACATTTGGATAACAATCTCTATACTTGTCACACGGTGGGTCCACGACACGGCGTTGTTGACGATTCAGATGTCAGGTACATCAAAGGCTTTAAGAGCTACATCCAGGATACGTTTTAGGGCCTGTTGATATGAGCTTTTCCAGCCCGGTTAGGTGGGCTGGCCGCTTTACTGAGCTTGCTCGGCTCATGCCTTATTACTCGAGCTTCTTAGAGCGCCCGAGGTTTAAAATGCCGTTAGCCTGTGTAGCTGACGGTTTTTTCGGGGTGCGCGCAAGCAAGCGGCGAAGCCACGAGGAGAATGGGGCGGAGGGCAACGAAAACCCTGTTTTTCTCCTCGCGGCTTCGTCGCTCGCTCGCGCCCTCTCCGACAAAAACCGCCGGCTACGCAGGCTAAAATGCCGTCCATTCTTCTTTTTGTGGCTACTGTTGCTACATTAGACACTATAAATATGACCTTTGTGTTAAGTTAAGGCGATACAGCAGGGTTGTAGCTTGCTGTTCGTTCGCTGAGCCTTAAAATCAGCGAGAATTCTTTCCTCAGGACAAAATCATAAGAGAAGCATAAAGAATACAGATTGAAAGACTCTTGTTCGGTTGGTAAGAGGTTAAGCTTATGTTGAATAAATTCCACTAGGAGTGTGAATTGGCAGTTAAGCTTATTCTTTATATTGATGCGCAACTTTATCCGATGATTCTCCACAACTGTTTTTTGTATTTCTTTGCATTAGACAACAGATGAGTGTTGTACTAAATGAGCGAAGATTCCAATAAAATCTCCGATCACATAACGCTCGGTATTTATTATTATGATACTAATAATGGTCTTTATAAAGACCAATGTGATCAACCTAAGAGTGATCGAAAGCTTTCTAAAATAAGATAAATAAACTTTTTAGCTAGAACGGATAAGAGTTATTTTTAAACCGATGACTTAACTCAAACCGGCAAAAAATTTGTCTTTCGCGAGTAGATCACTTCATCCGCTCGAACGGGAGAGAATTTTCTCTGAACTGATTGTGGGTATTTAACGGATAGGTATACTGCTATTTATTTTAGTTTTGGACAATTGGCTTCAAAAATAGGGTGCGCATTATACACGGTTGCGCATTGTATACATGGGTAAATTTCGAAAAATATCTCTGATCAGATAACGCTATACACGCTAGGTTGTAAACAGCTTGCCTTGTGTGACTCGAGTGACGCAGCTCAAACAGCAAACAACT
>JAEMWC010001077.1:30000-52500 GCA_016490735.1 Pachyseris speciosa | reverse complement strand
GGAAGTGAAACACGAAAATTTGGTTTATCAACCGAGTTGATAATGTAAATTGACCACCGTACAGGGATTCGATTAGCTGACGTTTCGAGCGTTAGCCCTTCGTCGGAGCGAATCGAGGAATTATGGGTTGTGTATGTGTTGCTGCCGCTTTTTGTGTTAATTTTTTAGTCGTAGGTTATACGTGTTAATTGCGTTCTTTTGTAAGCCGCATTCTTTCCGTTCCTTAAGTGCCTTTGCCACGTTTAATTTCGTGCTTTTCGTAAGTTATTCAAGTTATTTCTGTTACTTCTTTCTCGCATAATTTTCCTTTGTTTTAGCTCCTTTTAATGCAAGTTTCGTTATTACGGTTGTACTTTCGCCACTGTCTCTCGCTGAGATCGTTTATGCCTCTTCGCTCGTTTATTTATGCCTTTCGTGTTCCGTCCTGGAAATCATACAACGTTTGTAAGTGTCTTTTTCTGGTTCAATTTTTATGTCTTGTATTGATATTTTCTTGTCAATTTTCCGTCTATTTTTGCTCACTTATAACATGCATTTCGTTTTGTTTTCTCTCTGTAGCAACCGTGTTTTTAGAAGTGATTAAACGTTTATGTTCATTACGTGCGCGTTGGAAATTTGATTATTTGGCCTCATCATTTCGTTGAAACGTTCCATTGGGTCATCTATGGATAAAGAGAGCCAAATCCAGGCGGATCAAGCTGTTGAAGACGACGAATTGGGTTCAGTGAATTCTGGTGCAGTCGGAGTATCAAGGCCGAAGCGTTCGACCAAGCGAACTGAGAAAGGAAAGTCCTATATTGCTCACATTAGATGGACGGATTGTCATTCGCTTCAAAAGAAAGTTTCGCGTCAAATTGATCAAATTGTGTCCTCAACGGAAAACGCTGAAAACGTGGATGTTGTTGAAAATATTTTAGCAGCCTTTCGCTTCACTTGTGAAGAGTTAAAGTTAGCCGTCGCAGCCTTGCTTAGCGATCTTGAGACCGATGAAGAGTTGAACGTAGCGAATGATTGGTATGCCGAGCAGTACAGCCGTGCGAATAATATCATCGAAACAACGGAACAATGGATTTCTTCTGCGAAAAACAAGATCGAGGATAGCTTAGAAAGTAGATCGACTTCAACAAGACACACCGGATCGTCGCGTCGCTCCAAAGCCTCAAGTTCAAAGTCCTCCATAGCCTCCGGCAGAGCAAAAGAAAGAGCCAAGGCAGCCGAATTAAAAGCAAAAGTAGCACTTCTAGAGCGCAAACAAGAGTTGGAGCAGAAGGCTGAAAGACTGCGCCTAGAGGAACAGTTAGCGGTTGCAGAAGCACGTGAACGAGCTTACGCGGAAATTGAGAATGGCGCCATGGGAGAAGAATTGAGTACAAGTAATGTCCCATCCGTTCAACCCAAAGTGCCACAGCCGGAGTCGTACCCGCAGCTAAATCCTCTTGTCCCTGAATTTCACGTCAAGCCGAACGCAGCTCAAAGTGCGTCTAGTGGATTCCAGGAAGTTTTTATCCAGCAGAATAAGTTGACAGAAATGTTGGTCGAGCAACATCAGCAGAGCCTTCTCCCGTCATTGCAAATTACGAAGTTTGCCGGCGATCCTTTGGAATATTCTTCATTTGTGACAAGCTTCGAGTCGCAGATAGAATCCAAGCTGAGGTCCAACGATGTTTGTCTACGATATTTAGAACAATACTTGGAAGGAGAACCTAAGGAACTGATCAAAGGATGCCTTCACTTGGATGAACAGAGCGGCTATCCAGAAGCGAAGAAGCTCTTGAGAGAAAAATACGGAGACCCTTACAAGATTTGCAACGGCTACATCAAGAAGTTTAACGAGTGGCCATGCATTCGGCTTGGAGACGATTTGGCGCTTGACCGGTTCTGTACCTTTCTTACGCAGTGTCGGAGTGCGATGACCTCACTAGCCTTTTTGGCCGTCCTCGATCATCCTCATAACCTGCAAAGCTTGGTGAAGAAGCTTCCGCTACCTCTTCAAGACCAATGGCGCAGAGAGGCCAACAAACTAAGATTGTCGCGAGAAACAATCCCTGCCTTTGCCGACTTTGTGAGCTTTGTTAAAACTGAGGTTGGAATCGCTATGGACCCTATCTTCTCCCGAGAAGCTTTGAATCGCGTAGTTGAACCAGATCGCTCTCGTAAAGACAAGTACATCAGCAGACGCAAAGTCGCAGGAGACCGTTTGCGTTCCTCGAGTTACGTTTCCAGCCATGCAACCGCGATTGATACCAATACCAGGATTACAGCAGAAACCAACCTTGTCTGCCAGCTCTGTAGAAAGGTCCACGACCTAGACGATTGCCAGGAGTATTTGAAAAAGAATATACAGGAAAGAAGAGAGTTTCTGAAAGAAAAGGGATTCTGCTTTGCTTGTTACGGGACCGGCCACAGATCCAGTGGGTGCGCACGTAGAAGGACCTGCAAAACGTGTTCTCGTCGTCATCCAACAGGACTTCATGACGAAACATTCCAGCTCAACCGAACAGCAGCCAAACAGCAAAGCTCAGCCAAAACCTCGATGAACGACCAAACAAATGAAGCCGTTTGTCACGTTGTGGGCACAGGAACCGCGATAACAGCCGTACCCATCGTTCCTGTCAAGCTGAAGGCAGCTGGAAGTGAAGTCCTTACTTACGCCATGCTCGACGCCTGCAGTACTGGCACGTTTATTCTTGAGGATGTCGCTGCCAGCCTAGGTTTAAGTGGTGTCGATACTAAACTAATGATCAAGACCGTGAATGGATCTGAGCTGCTTGATACCAAGGCCTTGAACGGTTTGATCGCGTCAGACTTAAATGGGAACAATTCCATACACTTACCGAAGACCTTTACGAAAGAAGATATTACTGCAGTCGAAGAGGATGTGCCAACGCCTGAACTTGCCCAACGATGGTCGCACCTCAAACGCATAGAAGAAGAATTGCCCCCAAGATTGCCTGGCGCTAAAGTCGGTCTTCTTATAGGCTCAAATTGTCCAAAGGCCCTTGAACCAATGGACGTCGTTGCAAGTGAAAATGGTGGCCCCTTCGCTGTAAAAACATTTGCTGGATGGGCGATAGTGGGACCCTTGAACATGTGTAACAAAGAACATTCAACGGTGAACTGCAATAGAATAGCTACAAAGGAAATTGGCTCCAAAAGGTTATTTGATCATCACTTCATGGTAGAAGACAGAGTTAAAGAAATCGTCACCCCGCAAGCCTTGAATGAGATGTTTGAGTTAGATTTCAGCGAACGATCTAAAGGCAAAGAGCTAGAACACTCTCAAGAAGACAGGAAGTTCCTGCAGATGGTTAATGAAGGTGTTACACGCACAGACGACGGTCATTACGAGATCCCTCTTCCATTGCGCCTCCGTAATGTACGTTTCCCTGGCAACAGAGAGCAAGTGCTTCACAGGGCATACTGGCTGAAGAAAAAACTGAATAGAAATAGTGCCTTTTGTGCAGACTATGTCAATTTTATGAACGACATCATAGCCAAGGGGTATGCGAGAAAAGTACCATCAGATCGCCTTACTACCGATACGGGAAGGTCTGGTACATACCACATCATGGTATTTATCACCCCAAGAAACCCAAGAAGATCAGGGTCGTCTTCGATTGTAGCGCAAGATTTGGCGGCACCTCGCTTAATGATCAGCTAATTCAGGGCCCAGATCTGACGAATAGCCTGGTGGGTGTGCTTACAAGATTTCGTCAAAAGCCGATCGCTTTCATTGCAGATATTGAAGCTATGTTCCACCAGGTTCGAGTGCCCGAGGACCAAAGAGATTTCCTTCGTTTCCTTTGGTGGCCTGATGGGGACCTGACTCGATGTCTTGAGGAGTTCCAAATGAACGTACATCTGTTTGGAGCCGTTTCATCACCGAGCTGCTCAAATTTTGCACTAAGAAGAGCTGCTGATGACGCTGAGAAGCAGGTTGGCCAAGAGACAGCTGACGTTTTGAGAAGAAATTTTTACGTAGACGACTGCTTGCGTTCAGAAGAGTCTGAAGAAGCTGCCATCCAGAGAATTCCTGGTGTTCGCTCAGCATGTGCGCATGGTGGTTTTAACCTCGGAAAGTTTGTAAGCAACAGTCATAACGTTCTGGAAACGATTCCTCAAGAAGAACGCGCTCAAGACATCAGAACCTTGGACCTGACCAGAGATTACCTCCCAGCTGAAAGAGCTCTCGGGGTCCACTGGGCAGTGGAATCAGACACGCTCGGATTTCGGATCGTCCTTAAAGACAAGCCGCTCACACGAAGAGGCATCCTGTCCACTATATGTTCTGTATATGACCCACTGGGGATAGCAGCGCCGTTCCTATTGGTTGGAAAGAAAATCTTGCAGGACCTTTGCCGCATGAAGCTGGGCTGGGATGATGAAATTGAGGAAGAGTTTCGTGCACGCTGGGAGAAATGGAGAAGCCATTTATCGACTTTGGAACACTTCTCGATGGACCGTTGCATCAAGCCTGTTAGCTTTGGTTCAGTCATCTCAAGACAGCTACATAGCTTTTCCGATGCCAGCACATCCGGTTACGGCCAGGTGACCTACTTAAGAAGTCAAAACGACAAAGGTGATTTGCACTGTGCGTTTCTCATGGGTAAAGCGCGTCTTGCCCCGTTGAAGACCATGACCATTCCACGCCTTGAACTAACAGCTGCGTCAGTCTCAGTCCAAGTCGGAAAGATGGTTAAAAGAGAATTAGACGAACCGATTGACAGTGAGACCTACTGGACAGACAGCACCACTGTCTTGAAATACATTCGAAACGAGACGAAACGCTTCCATGTGTTTGTAGCTAATCGTGTGCAGTCTATACGAGATGAAACAAGTCCAAGCCAATGGAGATACGTTGACAGCAAGGCTAATCCAGCTGATGATGCGTCACGTGGTTTAAAGGGCTGTGAGTTAACCGCTCAACAACGTTGGATTGCAGGTCCAGATTTTCTGCGATTGCCTGAAAGTGAATGGCCTCTACCCCCGTCTGACCTGGACGAGGTTCCCTTTGACGATCCTGAGGTCCGGAAGGTTAACGTGCTGAACACCGCTGTTAGTGAAAAGTCCGACATCCTAACAAGACTTGCACGATTCTCCGATTGGCACAAGATGAAGAAATGCGTTGCAAGAATTCTGCGCCTTAAGCCGAAGTCGATCCAACAACGACTAGACCCGAGAACTGCCGCCGGAAGCTTCAGAGATGAACCATCAACCCTTAAGAGTAGAAGAACTACAGCGAGCAGAAGAAACCATTATCAAGTTGGTGCAAAGCTGTGCGTTTCCTTGTGAAGTCGAAGCTTTAAAGAAGATCCTACGAGGAGACTGCAAGGACGAACGCCACCTAACCAAAGCTAAGAAATCTGAAATCAAGAAATCAAGCGCGTTGTTCCGTTTAGACCCTGTCCTGGACCAGAATGGCCTTATGCGCGTCGGTGGTAGACTTAACAAATCGCAGGAGTTTTCTGAAGATTTCAAACACCCAGTAATTCTGCCAAAGAAAAGCTTCGTTGTGGATCTCGTCGTCCGTGACGCCCATGAGAGAGTTGCCCACGCAGGACGAGGAATCACGTTAAATGCGCTCAGAAGTCAATACTGGATCGTAAACGGTAATTCCGTCGTGAGACATCTTATCGCCAATTGTGTGACGTGCCGTCGCCTTCGAAGTCCAGTCGGTGAACAGAAAATGGCTGATCTCCCCAAAGAGAGAATAACGCCAGCCCCGCCCTTTACGTACAGTGGCGTTGACTTCTTTGGTCCGTTCTGCATTAAAGAGGGACGGAAAGAATTAAAACGCTATGGTGCACTCTTCACCTGCCTGTCAAGCAGAGCTGTACATATCGAGACGGCCAATACACTGGAAACAGATTCTTTCCTAAGTGTCTTGCGACGGTTTATAGCACGAAGAGGACCTGTGCGCGAAATCAGATCAGACCAGGGAACGAATATAGTTGGAGCAGCGAAGGAATTGAAAAGGGCTTTGGAAGAAATGAACCATGACGTCATTCAAGATAATCTCTGCAAAGATCACAAGGCCGACTGGGTTATACGATGGAAGCCGAACCCACCCGCAGCGTCCCATATGGGAGGTGTATGGGAGCGCCAAATTCGTTCCGTGCGTTCAATTTTGACTGCGCTGTTGCGAGAACATGGTCGTGCCCTTGACGATGAGTCGTTTAGGACCCTGTTAACGGAGGTGGAATGCATCATCAACAGCCGTCCACTCACCACTCCATCCAGCGATCCTGATGACTTGGACCCTCTCACACCGAACCACTTGCTTACGATGAAATCGAAGATTGTTATGCCTCCACCAGGTAATTTCCAGAAAGCTGATGTTTACCTTCAAAAGAGATGGAGAAGGGTCCAGTATCTTTCTAATGTATTCTGGTCGAGATGGAAGAAGGAATACGTTCACTTGTTACAACAACGAGTCAAGTGGAACCGCCCTAAGAGAAATCTACAGAAGGGAGACCTGGTCCTCATCGTGGAGGATCGTTTGCCAAGAAACTGCTGGTCCATGGCACGTGTGATCGACACTTTCCCAGATTCAGAAGGAGTTGTCCGGTCGGTTAAAATCGCCACGAGAACAGCAACCCTAGATCGACCAATTGATAAGCTTGTGCTGTTATTAGAAAATGAAGCATGAAGACCGAGGTAATCCCCACCAGAGGAGCCATTGAGATCTCACGAATTGTGACATTGAAACTGTATTGAGAACTGAAGACTGTTAAGAGTTCATAAAACTCTTAAGGGGAGCCAGATGTTGCTGCCGCTTTTTGTCTTAATTTTTTAGTCGTAGGTTATACGTGTTAATTGCGTTCTTTTGTAAGCCGCATTCTTTCCGTTCCTTAAGTGCCTTTGCCACGTTTAATTTCGTGCTTTTCGTAAGTTATTCAAGTTATTTCTGTTACTTCTTTCTCGCATAATTTTCCTTTGTTTTAGCTCCTTTTAATGCAAGTTTCGTTATTACGGTTGTACTTTCGCCACTGTCTCTTGCTGAGATCGTTTATGCCTCTTCGCTCGTTTATTTATGCCTTTCGTGTTCCGTCCTGGAAATCATACAACGTTTGTAAGTGTCTTTTTCTGGTTCAATTTTTATGTCTTTTATTGATATTTTCTTGTCAATTTTCCGTCTATTTTTGCTCACTTATAACATGCATTTCGTTTTGTTTTCTCTCTGTAGCAACCGTGTTTTTAGAAGTGATTAAACGTTTATGTTCATTACGTGCGCGTTGGAAATTTGATTATTTGGCCTCATCAGTATGGTTTATATACAGGAAATGGAGCTACGCTATTGGTGGTAACATGGTAACGTGAAAAACATGAATAAATTAATTGAATGAAAAGCGCTCGTTGACACCGTGGGGATTAAGAGTGCCAATTTGAAAGATCAGTTTTTGCTCGAGATTTTTACGGCTTTCCGTAGTACCTTGATGTAGGGAAAGGCCGGAGATCGACATGTGTTGTTTGGAATGGTTAGGGAGATTAAAATGCCGAGCGACAGGTTTGGATGCGTCTTTGTCATCTTTCTCAACATCACGAAGATGTTCTCGGAATCGGTCACCTAGTCGTCTTCCTGTTTCGCCGATGTATAACTTTTTGCATAATGTGCAGGTTATGCAATAGATAACATTTGCGGAGGTACACGTGAAACGATCAGTGATCTTAACAGATCGCTTAGGGCCCGATATTTTGTCAGTGTTTTGAATGAAAGGACAAGTTTTGCATCGCGAGCGCGCGCATTTAAAAGTGCCAGGTTGTTCAGTCGTTTTGAATGCGCTTTTAACTAGAAAGTTACCTACATTTTTGTCGCGTTTGAATGAAATCTTCTTCAAAAATCTTCTTCTTCTTCTTCATCTTCGTGATGTTGAGAAAGATGACAAAGACGCATCCAAACCTGTCGCTCGGCATTTTAATCTCCCTAACCATTCCAAACAACACATGTCGATCTCCGGCCTTTCCCTACATCAAGGTACTACGGAAAGCCGTAAAAATCTCGAGCAAAAACTGATCTTTCAAATTGGCACTCTTAATCCCCACGGTGTCAACGAGCGCTTTTCATTCAATTAATTTATTCATGTTTTTCACGTTACCATGTTACCACCAATAGCGTAGCTCCATTTCCTGTATATAAACCATACACAACCCATAATTCCTCGATTCGCTCCGACGAAGGGCTAACGCTCGAAACGTCAGCTAATCGAATCCCTGTACGGTGGTCAATTTACATTATCAACTCGGTTGATAAACCAAATTTTCGTGTTTCACTTCCCCACCGACGCAGCACCACAGTTTCTTTAGAAACTAATCCCTTCAAACAACACAACAGCCAATCAGTACCAAAGCGGACCGCTGAGGGAACAATTTCTAGTCTGAATGACAAGGATCGAAATCCTCCAATCAACAACAGCCTAAACGAGGATCGAAACGCACCAATCACCACCAGCCACGGTGCTTCTTATACTCACACGCAGCCAGTCGACACCATCTCTTGATGAAGACCAGCAGTATGGCGGTCGAAACGTCGCGATCCACATCTTTGTGACTCAATCGTGTGACAAAAGATTAACTCACTGAGCTATCATTTGAAACCACGATGACGAACACCTTTCATAATAGTTTATTTTTTTACACAACATCAACATGTTAACAACTGATCACATGCGACATGCCGGCTCGGGGCTCTCGCTCTGAGTTTGCTAAAACTGTTGTGTTTCTTACCAGGAAAATGTCCGATTTACTAAATTCGGTAGATAAATCGATCTTTAGGTTTTTGTTTGTCGAAAATACGAAAACTTGTTGATATATCGTGACATCGCACTCACTCCATCTCACTCAGTATGCGATATGGTTCGGCGCTCTCACTATGAGTTTGCTCAATCTCTGTGGTTTCCAGCCAGGGAAAACTGCCTTTAATGTACAATTCGGCGATCTACATAAGCTTATTGTAACCGTCAATTGTTAAGTCAAATTTCAAAACATACCAGTGAAATAACAGGGTTAATCTTTTCATGAACGCTCTCAATATATAAACAGGAGGTTTCGGAAAATTCTCGATTTCGGCGTTGATTTATGGGCCACCGCCATGCGCAAAATAAAAAAAAAGCATGAAAACTATATAAAAACCTAAACGACCGGAAACACATATTTTTAGAACTAGTTCACTTTGGTCTTTATTTTGGCAAAGTTTGGGAAAATCGCTTTTTTCTATCTTGCATACCCTTAGTCGGTCCCTACAGCAAACTGCTCTTAATATTTCATCTTGCAAGTTTGGGTGAATATTTGCATTGGAAACAGCAAAACTTGTAAGAGAGCGTTTGTCTCCAGGTTCAATCCTCGAGTGAAAAAGCGATACAACTCACTGCCCTGTTTAGGGTTAAATTTATTAATGAAACTGATTCACATGGGTAAGTTGACTTTTAAAGCTGAAAAGAACTTAGTTCAAGTAGCGCTTGTCTTCAGTACTGCTTGTTTTCAGACTGCAACAATAATTATTGGGGGTTATCATTTGGCTAGTTTCATCTTCAAAAATCATGGTGTTAACTCTAACAAATCTCTGCACTTAATCTAAATGAACCCTCTTAATGTTCTGAGTCACCCTGAAGGTCACAAGTCAGTGAAAGCAGGTATGAAGAAAAGAACAAATGGCCAACCAAACTGGTACATTTTAATCCAGGAACGTTTACAAGAGGTGAAGAAGACAATTAGCCGTTTTATATGAACAATGCATTGCTTCGTTTGACAGCAACAGTTCTTAAATCCCTCACTACATGCGTTAATCTAACTTTTTGCCAAGCTTATGATATCAGAAACTGGCTTTCACTTTATTTTCTTCTTTTTTTTTTTTTTAACAGAGTTCTTTGTTTTACAGTCAAACACATATTACAAAGCTGTGGTATTAAATATTAAATTACATACAATACAGGTGACACAAATTAAGAGAATCGGAGTTAGGCCCGGTTCAAACGTCGAACTTCACATGCGCCGAATCCAATGCAAATGAGAAAAATCTATTGTTTTCGCTGTATTAAGCGGTCACCCTCTAATATGTAGATTTAGGCAAGCCTAAAAGCGGAGCTCCACGATTATTATTATTATTATTATTTTTTACTGGTATTGAGCAACACCGCATGGCTTTCCTTGCGCCAATATTTTATGTTTAGAGCAGTCAACAGGAATTGACTGCGGTTTAAGAACCTCAAAACATTACAAGAAAATAATACAGTCGACAAGTTTAGCAATCAAAGAACGATCAAATATTTTCATCCAACATCGTTGGACAAGCATGTTTGAAGGTTTAGCCGCCTCTCTCAATAGTGCATTAAATCGCTTTCCATGTCTGATCAAACATTTTCATTCAGAATTACGAAGAAATTTTTTATCGTTTAGCCACTCCAACAAACAAATCGTGCACAAACGGTAAAAAGCAACCAAATGAACCACATAACGTCGAAAATTTCAGCGATAATACGCAAAAATAATTTTTGGGACTCACTTGGTTCGGTGTTTGGTCAAACATTATTATGCGTTTAGCCACCAAACGTTATGTGTGACAAACACGATGCTGGATGAAAATATTTGATTTTTAGCCGGGGCTTGACAAACATATTTCGTAGTAAGTTAAGCTTAGACATAGGATACTTCACAAATTAATGTGATCAAGTAAGCTGAAGCCACTCAAAAGGCACTAAGGCCACAAGGTAGCGGGCATTACCCCTTAAATCTACCAAAGCAAAGATTGAGCCCAAGCATTAGCAGCCATGGACAGCTGTTTCGGCCTTGTTAGGCCTCATCAGCATGGCATAGCGAATGCTTAGGCTCAAGTACCCACATATCAATAAAACAAGCAATGAAAACGTAAAGCTTGTGGGATGTGGCTGGAGTGACAAGGATACTTCACAAATTAATGTGATCAAGTAAGCTGAGGAGAGGAGGAGAAAAACCTCCGCCCCATCCTCCTCGTGGCTTCGCCGCTCGCTCGAGCGGTCCCCGACAAAACCGCCGGCTACGCAGGCTATTTATTAAGCGGTCAGTTGTCAAAATCACGAAAACTACTTCCCTTAAGTACTGTAATTATTTTGGCCTGTATTATTAAGTCACCTCTATTAAGCGGTCGTAGTCACCCTTTACTAAGTCCCAACGAGCTGTTTTCTATTGTCTTGACCTGTTTTAAACGGTCACTTTGCAAAAGGAAATCACTCAAATACTAGTTCATACAATTACAAATAGCACACCAGGTAATTGATTTTCTTTTTTATTTTCACAAATTATTAAATCGCCGGATATTAATGTTTTTGCCTTGAGGTAAAAAGTCTTTTCGCAGTCAGGCCCGGCCAGGGGTTTTGGGTATACGGTATTTAGGCCCATTTTAATTCAGGTATATGGTATTTTTATGTTACCAATCGGGTATAAAGTATCTGGTTCTTCCTGAATTTTAGGTATTCGGTATACAGCCATGAATTAAATGCTTCAAGATAATTTTAGGTATTAAGTATCACAAGTTTTACAATTTTAAAGTATATTGGTATCTTATGGAGAAAAAAAACTGGGTATATTGGTATCCCACTACTCCCCTGGCCAGGCCTTAGCATTGCAGATCGAATTCTTCTCTCATTAATTTCTGTTTAAGCCAGTTGCACGAGAAGTCATCCCCTTAAAAATGACCTTCACATAGCACTTCTAGACCATAGCCACCTCATTTGTTTACTTAGCGATATTAAACCACGGAAACCCAAACAACAGACATTGCTATCTAATTTTCTTCTCAGGAGAAATAGGTTTAAAAGGCAAGACTCAAAAGATTAGGAGTATGTATTTTTCTAAAGAGCGGCTGTAATACCGGCCGCATGAACTTGCCGTTACTGTTTTTAGTTGTTCGTCCCTTTTTATGTTCTGTTTTTCTCAAACCATGTTATTGTTGCAGTTACTTGTAACCGAGTAAGTGATTTTGTGAGCGCTTTTATGCACAAGCCATGATAAGCTGTACACTGCGACATTAACTGTGATATAAAATAGCATTTTCACTGTGTTCTGACCTGTATTTTGTTCAACCTGTATTAAGCGGTCACTTAGCCATTCCCCGAGGGTGACCGCTAAGTACAGGTTCGACTGTACATGTGACAAAGCTTGTAATGAATCCCATTCAACAAATTCTAACTAAAACTACAAAAACATACAAACAATAACACTTTAATTAGGTGTTAGTTTAAGAATTTGGCCCATTTCTCTTAAAAGGTGTCAGAAACTGGCTTTCACTTTTCAGTTGCTTTGTTTATCACTTGTATCAAGCTGGTAAATCTCTCACAAGGTCCAACCTCAGTCACACTGCAATGTCTGCTATCCTTTCCTTGTTGAATCATTTGCCAGGTTCTTTTCTCTTGGCTTAGATCCTGTTAGTTTTTAGCAATACCTACATGTAATACATAGTACAGTCAAAGGTAAAAACACCAAAAGCAATTCCATAAACAACCCGAAATGAAGGACTGCACATTAAATGCTGTGCTTTCAGAACCACGTAAACAACATACAGTGTATCATACCGTCATGTGCATTCAAGGTAATACAGTTGTTAGTACTGACAACTGCTGGACAAAACATTTTTCAGTAGTAATTATATAACTTTCACTATGCGTTAATTTTCACTGTTAAACTTCTTTTGTTAAAGAAAATTTGGGAAGATTTCTGCATGGCACCATACATTAATAATTTTATTTATGCATGCTTCATATTATCTTTCACATCTGAACACTTACTCAAATTGAGGATATTTGGTACATTTTTCTTTCCCTGGCTTAAAATCAAGAATATCATATCAGTCATATAGTATATTAAAGAAAAAAACCCTTAACATAAACAAAATAAGTAAAAAATAAATAAAACTCCTCAGTGTACCAAACTGTAAAAACCAGATGTTGACTGGGCCTGGCTAGCCTGCGACCGCAGACGTATTTCCGGCTGTCACTGGTTCCGCCGAAATAAAACCAGTGACAGCCGGAAATACGTCTGCGTTCGCAGGCTATCTACGCCCAGGATCATTTCAAAACATATGGGCACTTTTACTGGGAAATTATTAATAAACTCGTCCCTAATTCCCTAAAGTTCTACTGAAAATGAAATGAAAATTTTAACCCCCTCATAGTGTGAATCTGATAGCAAGCTAATTAAATAACGAGTTCGTGTAATCGATGTGATTACATCTCTATAGGTGTCCCTCAGAGGTCGGTGTTGGGCTTCTTTATGCCCTGGGTGGGGGAGGTACTTCCTAGAAATAGGCTAATGGGGATGGGACCGCATTTTCACGACTGGATTGACTATAATGGGATTTCATTTTCAAAGATTTACTAGAATGGGGTCGCATATTTTCGGGATTTTGGGGGTAAACGTACCAGATTAACCAGAATATTTGTACTGTAGGTGAAACGTGAAGTGTTCTACATGCACTTTAACAAATTTGTCAATTCATTTTAAGATTACCTACTTAAAAGGCTTTATAAGGTAGATGCATAAACAGAAAGTGACTAAATTGGGATCGCGAAAATTTCATTTGCCCAAAACTGACTAAGATGGGGCCTATTATTGGCCACAGAATAGACTATAATGGCTTAGGGGTTCTGAGAGGCCAGCTGCACATACCCAGCAGACAGACAGACAGACAGACAGACATGTTTTTATTTGGAGTCTTATACAATATATAGTACATCGACTACGAATTCCAAATAACTAAAAGTTACAAACAAAATAATTTGTTACTTAATTAATTATTAATTAAGTTGTTAATTGATTAAGTCCTAGAGTATTTACTTTTTGCCGTCTTCCTCTATCCTTTTTTCAAAGCATTCGAATATATGTTTTGCTATTAGCTTTTGTATTTTAACATTTCGCTAGGGGGGTTTATTAGAAACATGAATATTTTATTAGGTGACATTCTGCTTATTTTTATTCCACATTCTTTTTCCAAATAATTAAGTGAACCAGCAAAAATTGACCCAAGTAGTCCCCCCCGGGCCTTTATGCCCCTTGATGTTTAATTAACAATTAGATTATGAGCTCGAGATTTCTATCGCGTGATAGCTGATGAGGGCGCAGCAGAGGAATGCAACGAACAGATCACGCAAAAGGGAACAAAAAAGATCAAATTAAGGTGTAATTATAAACTAAAAGAAAAAGAAAGCGAATAGAACAATACTGAGATCTAAAGTTAAAGCCTACTAGATGAAAGCTGTTGAATCTGTGTGGCCATGGAAGAGACGGCTTGCCGTTTTTGATTAGGAGACATCTCTAAGTAAACTAAGTACGCATCGCTGTGCCAATCACCGTGAAGCTTAATGAGTTCGGCTGGGACTTTACTGGCGAAGGGGAAAGTAGCACCGCCACGACGGAAACTGTGCGGTGAATAATGGCTAGAATCCAACCCTAGAGCCGTGATGGCTTTGGCTAAGAACTTAGAAAAATGACTGTAAGTGAGAGGATGCGTACTTGACGTGGAGGTGGACCTAACTGAAAAAAGCGGATCCGCAGGGCTAAAAGCATTAATAATCAAACGATTGCTAAGGGCGGAAACGGGAAAAAGGGGTGAGTGTGGTATAAGGGGTAGAGGAATTGATAAAGCACGTTAAAAGAACTGGATGGTCTTAGTTGCACGGATATTGAGCCAAGCATGCCGGTGGAAGAAACCGTATAATCGCAACAACGAGGGACCTTGGGTGAAAGAACGGAGCCATTGTCAACAACTAAATTAGACTTCCGCAGGAATGAGAAAAAAGCGACCAAAAACAAGGCCCACATGGCTGCATGAAGAGAATTGTGGCGATCAGAGCCATAAGAAAAAGTAAACTTGGCGTAATGGGATGTTTGCGAGCTGAAGGCGTGCCGAGAAAACGTTTGCAGCCTTCAGAGTTCGAGTTACCGGGGTTCTACTGTATTTGTAATAATTTCATCCTTTCTGTTAAACAAGCAAAGCTATCGACTTATGCCGACGAGCATCACATCCACTTTGTTTATGCTGACTCCGAGATTGTGGAGCTTGTACTAAAAAAATAACTCTCGGCTGTTTGCTGCTGGTGGAGAGACAATAATATGATTCTATATCCAGAGAAGTGTAAAGCGGTGCTTTCTCGACAAACTCCTGATACAGATCTGTCTTTAGTAGCTGGTAGTGAGTCCTACCTAAAGCAAACAAGGTTGAGCTACATAAAGCACAGACTGAGTATAAAATGAGGTCTGAAGGCTGCTGACTAGGTATAAAACGCGGCCTGAGTATAAATAAGGGAGTATAGAACAAAACTAGAATTGTTACTGGCCCAGATACAAGTTAAAAAAAGCCTTGAGCCTGCTTATTCCGTCTCAAAATATTGTCATGTACACAGAAATGTTTAGTTACAACATCGACCGGGCTAGAGAAAGTAAGAGTAGAGATTTTATCCAAAATTGTACTTTACTCAACGAGTTTAACACGAGAGGGAGTCGAAGAAACTATTATTGGGAAGAACTGAAACATAAAGGCACAAAAGGAAATTCTCCGTATATTTCCACTTTTTATATTAAAGCTCTCGTTTCGCAATTTCAACTAAAACCTTGATCTATTTATAGTCGTTTTGTGTAGCCTAATAAAATCCGTGCCTTAATTATCATCACCATTTAACGCTGTGGATGATAATACAATACACTGACAACTGGAATTAGCTTCTATTACGTTAAAGCCGGACTAGATGCATGTTAATAACTATTGAGCGAATTAGTGCCTCAAACAGAACCACACACAACTTATAAAACAGGTATTGAACTGCTTGGCACACTTCTATTCGATGAATTTATGAATTGCTGGCCACAAATTTAGATATAAATGCAGTTAATGGAAATGTGTGCCCGTTCGACGAATCTTTAATATGAACAGTTAACTGCAAGTGGCTACTGGTACAGAGAAGATAAAACAGGAAATATGGGTGCGTTTTTTGGGGGGTGGGGGGAGTCCAAGTCCGGATTTGCGAACATGAATCAAATAAAGTGGATTCTCGATCACATAAATTCTGAGCATGATGCAAAAAAGTATTTTAGACAAGCAGTTTTCTGTGCCAGAATGGTGCACCACAATTACCGTACATGACATTCTAACCGACAAGCGTCGCCATTTTTCCTCACGAAGAGTTCGAGACTTTGGCATGTTGTTTATTTATTACTCTTCTATAATAACACAATTTCCTGACTTAAACTATTGAATGGTTGATGATTTTATTTTTTTACTTGCGTGACTGAAAACGCTCTATAGGTTCGCGAGTCCGATTGGCTATTTCAAACAATTCAAATTTACGGAAATGAAACAGAACTCTTACTTAAACTCTTACACGGCGCTGAATCCTAAGCATGTGCAGTTAAGCCGGAAGTCCGATATTTTCGGACTTCAAAATCGGAACTTTCCAGGGTCGTTCGTTTCCCGATCGATGGGTCAAGGCGATCGAAGGGCCTGGGTACGAGGTTGCTGGGGAAGATCCTCCTCTTCAGTTCCAAACTTGCAATGTCATGTCATTGGTCAATCAGGAAACTTAGGTAAAGCTGGGCGCAGTGACGGCAACAAAACGGGAAATTAAAATTGGAGGAAACGAAGCGGTGATATTAGTTCCTCCGTCCGAACAGGAAATAGTGGGAACCTGCTAAGGTTGTCGCGTTTTTGCGTTTGCATTTCAGCCGAATGAAATTTACATTTACGTTTTGCTGTTAGCTGAAGATGATGGAGTCTGATGCTAAGGAGGTAAGTTTATCCCCCCCCCCCGTCCCCTAAATTACTTGTCGCAACCAGAAAGTGAATTCATCTTAGAACGTGGACGATTTTATTAACGGCTGTTCTCCCCGTATATCGAGAAAGCGAAGGTTTCGTTCGCTCTTTGAAGGACAAAATAAAAGCCAAATGTTAACAGGGTTAAGGCAAACTGTTTGTGCCCGAGACCAAAAAGATCATTTTACCTGCAGCGAGGTGGAAAAGAAAACCAAGAAGACCAAAGGAAAATAATTTGAGGGGGAGATTGCTTGACCTAACTGACGTTTGAGGGCAAACGATGAGCGCATGTGACAGAATCTGACATAATTTATTCTTTACATGTTTTCATACACTGAGATATCAGAGGATCTGGCTGAGTTGGTCAGTGACTATAAGAACCATTCGTGTGAGCCCCAGAAGCCTGATAAAACTAAGGAACAGTTGGAGTTTTGGTGGAGATGCCAGCGGAACTTAAACCGCAAGGCAGGAAAAATGGAGAAACAACTTGAGATAGAAGAATATCAACAAGTCATAATCCTTCATGCAACCACAGACAAACTTAAATCATAGTTAAAACAGTTGGGGGCGTCAAGCTTCAAACTCTTTTAACTTTGATTTAAGGACAATAGTGGCAGTTATTGAGACTTGTGTATTCTATGATCTTTGACAGTTAGCGCAAAAGTCCTTTTTGTTCGACTTCGATCAGCCAAGATAATCAGGACTCTGTCAATAACAAGCAATTTTAAATTAGTGTATAAAAACATGGTGGGCTTTTTGGATACAATACGTTTTTTTTTGTATAAGCCGACTTACTAAACAATGGTATCTGCAAACCGTCTAGGATCTTTTACAGCGTCCATTTTCCCTTCTATATATGGGCACTGTTCACGCGGCAAATTTCTGACTTTCACCGGGTCAAGATGCTATGGGTGCATAGCTTTTCCGAGTTATGTATTAGTTAATTCCAAAAGCGCCCATCCCCCCCGGGCATACCCCGGCCATTTGACCAGAGGATAGCCCCGAACAGCAGGGAATTTGACCCGACATGAGTCCCCGCCCGGTGGGGCATTTGACTATCGGCTAAACACCGGTCAGCGGTCGCCATGGTCACCACTGGAGCCGCTTCGCTCCCTTCACCCTTCGCTCTGCTTCTGTTATAATAATTCAATATGCCTTTATTCATTTAAAGTGTGGAGTGAGGACAAAACAGTCAGAAAAGGTGTTTTAGCGAGCAATTTTTTAGATTTCGTTTGCTAAGGTAAGGAAGCGATTTTTTTTGGAATAGATCAAAATATTTATTATGAGCGGGGAGCGTGACTTTTATGAACGTTGTGTTTTCTGTTAGTATTTTATATAGGAAATATGATTCAGTGTTTTTGCTGGGACATGCCAGTGCCTCTGAAGAATGCGGTTAAGTGTTCAGTTGGCTTTCTGAAACGGACCAATTTTCTGTATTAAAAAGATAACCTTTACTTGTAATTAAATGGAGCTGTTAAATTTAAAGAGACTTTGGATATCCGCATTCACGTATTGAGTCGATCCTTTTTGGCAACAAACTGTATAGAAATTTTCTTCTTTTGAATAAGCGTTCCATTATACAGGTGGGAAATGGTTTGGGATAAGATATGCCCCCAACAGCGGGGGATTTGACCCCTTTTGAGGCCCTAACAGTGGGGCATTTGACCGTCTAAACTGGAAACACAGCGGGGCATTTGACCAAATTTTTTCAAAAAAGTCAAATGCCCGGGGCCCGGTTGTTCGAAAGCCGATTAACTTAATCCAGGATTAGCGTAAACTTTGGTTGCAGTTTTTGTCTTTTGGATGAAAGTTTCTTTTGCTGATTTTTGCTTTTCAGGATTGACGTCCTATAATCTAAAATTGTGTAGGATATCAGCGTTTAACAATGTTTGTGGATAGAGAAATAAACTCCTTGGTTAATTTTTAATCTTGGATTAGGGTTAATCGGCTTTCGAACAACCCGGCCCGGGTGTTTGCGCGGGGGGGGGGGGGGGGGGAGATGGGCGCTTTAGAAATTGACTGATACATTAAACTTAGATATTGACGACAAAGTAATTAAATAACAATATATAATTATAATAAGAACCTTCCCAGAATCCTTTACAGCTGGAAAATCGTCAATCCCAAATAACTTGGTCAGTTTGAGGGCAGCAAGACCCCCACGTTGTCTAGAAATAAGTCTTACCATAAACTAATTATTGTACAAGACTAAGGGCGATGACGTCATTGGTCACGTGACTTTGCTCACAAGTGCGTTTTTGCTCACTGTGACGAAATTATTTTGTTATTGAAAAAGCAGTCAACGTGGTTTGAAGCACAATGGTGTGAGCCATTTCGGACTGCCCGGGTACCGAACAAAATATAAATATTAAGGGAGGTATATACAATTTTCAAAAAGTGGGAGTCTGGGTACAAGTGCTATCTCGCGTTGCATTAAACGCGAGGAAACAAAAATTTGGATATTGGTAGATATTTTTATGAAATATACATTTTTGTCATTTTTAATGCTGTGACGTCATCGGTCACGTGACCAGAATGGACCGAAGTTTAATATTCGCTCTAAAAGTTTACTAGAACCTTTCTCCAAGAATATTTTTAAGCGAAGTTGTAGTTTAATAAATAGTGTTTTAAAAAATGGCCATGATTACTTTTTCCTAAAAAAGTGCGGCAGTAGAAAATCTAACTGAAAAGTTTGTCAGCTTCCTGCTCAACGACCATTTGAGGTAGGAATAAAAGAAAATTTTGCCTAAGGCTTGAGAGTATGCTCTTTATGATGGCGTTGTCAGTTTCTTCTAATTTCAATTGCTTTTGGCGAGGATCGATGCTTAAGATTTTTTTCAGAGGAGAGGGCCTGGAGGAAAGAACGAAAACGAGGCTATACTTTCGCGCGTTTTTTGTTCACTGCGACGCCGCGCCACAAAAGGTTAGCTAGAAAAAAAAAATTCCAAGGACTGGACAACGGACTGGACTTACATTTTCTTTAAACGGAACTTTTGACGACTTTTTTAATTTTTTTTTTTATGGCTGCTGTCTGCTCAGGGACAATGTATACTTGAGAAGGTAAGTTGATACAGATAGTTGCTGTTTGTTAAAAAACAAAACAAAACAAAAAAGCGCGTTTATGGTACACTTAAATGCACTTCCCACCTAAAAAGTGTTGTTTAATTCTTGAAATTATAAAACTTAAACTAGAAGTTGCAGCAATGCGAATGAAATCAAATTAATGCTAACATTAAATGAAACAATTTAAGTTGCTTAAGGCAACCGATGCAAGCTCAGTAATTTTACTAAATACGATATTTGAAGGTTAAAAACGTATCTACTTTATTTTCAACCGGAACTTAAAACGTTACCTTCATTCGCACAGACATCAAAACTTTATTTTATACTTTCCATGAACTAAATTCCCTATTACAATTATAACAAAGTGTACAATAAAGCCATTATTCAAAGTATTGGCCTAAGAAAAATAGTTGCGCATAAACAATTACTGGAACAGTTCGTGCTTTCAAATGGATTACCCTAATGAATTACACGATTCCGACACATAAAGCCGCGGCTACACGAGCGATTTTTCGATCGCGCTGGTGATGTGATTTTTTCAATTTTGTCGCGTCACCAGCGCGCGATGAAAATCGCAAGTGTAGCCACCCTTGAACTGGCAACGCAACAGGTAAAAAGTCGCAAGAAAAAAATCGCGAGAAATTGAATGAGTTTAACTTTTCGCGATTCTTTTTCTGCGATTTTTTGAGCTGTCGCATCACCTGTGCGAGGGTGGCTACACACCATCGCAAGCAAAAAATCGCTCGTGTAGCCGCGGCTTAAGCCCCGGCTACACGTTCAAACATTGTTATAAAACATTTGTTGGATGAACAATGTTAGAACGTGTAGCATGCATGTTTGATGACGTTTGTTCAACATTTTTTGTTGGAAGAATGTTTTGATTTCGATCAAACATTTTCTCCAACATACAACAAATGTTGAAGCGTGTAGCCGCCCTTTCAACAATGTTGTATTGCAAAGACCAATCAGAGTTAAGGGCCCAGTCTCCAATCCGAAGCCTAATGGAAGTGGTGGAAATTGTTGAAACCAGACCCCCGAAGCGACGTGTTTCCAACAATGTTATATGCGTATCCAACATTGTTAGAAGCGTTCTTACAACAATGTTGGGACGTGTACTTCTAACAATAGGGCCATTTATACGGGAGGAAATAAGACGCGACTTAACAAGAACAAGAGCGCATAGGCGTGTTTTCAGAGCATCTCTCTCTCTCTATCAAACAACACTTGTGATTTCTGGTATGAATGAATTAATATGCAAAAACTAAAAAAGGTAAAAATAATAAAGAAAAATTGTCAACTATTTTCCCAAAGAAGTGCAAATACACTTGCTTCGATCCAAGCCCACTCATAATAAATATCCACAAAAATATGAATACAATCTTCCGTCTGTACAACATTTAACCCCCAAATTTCAATACAACCATTTTTTTTTTACATTTATTAGTAAGCTCTGGCTTGCTGGCTCAGCAAAAAATAACTTTCAAAACCATGAGAAGTTAAGTGAGAGAAACAATGTCTACAAGGTCTAAATAATAAGTCAGTAGTGCATGAATGGGTGGGGCAGGGGTTCTGAACCATCAACTGATTGTACTTTTTTCTTCTGGTTCTACCCCTTACGTAGCAGTATCTACTTATGTCTTAACTTTGTTGCAGAGTCTAACAAAATTGCAAATTCATCACAACTTATCATTGTTCTTACCACCTTGGGAATGCCACTTACCACCTTTCCCTTTTTAACCTACCATTCCCCTCCTTCATTTTTTCTCTGCAGTTCCCCCCCCCCCCCCCCCCCGTACCTCTTCACTTGTCTTTGAAAAGTAAATCTTTTTTTTAATCTCTGCAGGTGTGACTGTAATTTAATGACAAATTCTCTGAAAGATTATTTCTTTAGTTCAATCAATCAATCAATCAATCAATCAATCAAAGACTTTATTAATGTGTCGAAAATGACTAGCCGAGGGAATCTCCCTCTACTAATAGCGGACACCTAATAACTAATAACTAATAGCTAGTAAGCAAATAAATGATTAAAAAAGAAAAAAGTTCTATTAGTTAGTATTTTTTATTTAGCTTTGGAATTTTATTTGTGTAATGCTCAACAATAAGGCTTGAAATGTTAACTGTGTTAACCAATGAGTATTATTGGTAGAAATTTTTGCTGATATTCAATGAACAAAGAAAAGTTAATAAAATTCTCAAACCTATCAAACACATGCACAAAACCACAATGTTTTACTTATCATGATCTCAAAACAATAGGTTGTTTTGCAAATTTGTAAAAATCATTGCATAAAAGGAATTTGATCCAATAGGTCTCTAACACTGTTTACTGCTACTAATAGCTCGATCAATTCCAAGCTTGCCCACTTATAAATTATAAATTATAAATAGTTGATTATAAATTATAAATATTTAATTGACCACTCCCCGAAAGAGGTCCTCCTGAAGAAGAGGCTATTATGTACCAGTCAATTCCAAAACCAAAGGATCTTGCTATACACTGTACATCAGTCAGTCTTGTCTTCCATCTTTTGCAGATTTCCCATCAAAGTGTCTAATAATCCATTACAGGCAACAAAGATTCTTGAGAAAAACTAAAGAAAAGAGGAAATTTTGTAACTTTGTATCTGCGTGTCGATCAATTCCAAGCTTGCCCACTTATAAAT
>JAEMWC010001077.1:0-25000 GCA_016490735.1 Pachyseris speciosa | reverse complement strand
TGCTGCACTAAAACACTTGCCACAGTGTGTGCATTCATAAGGCTTTTCTCCAGTATGAACCCGCTCATGTCTTCTTAGATGTTCTGCTTGACGAAAACACTTGCCACACTGTTTACATTCATAAGGTTTTTCTCCAGTATGAACCCTTTCATGTTTTCTTAGATGTCCTGGTCCACTAAAACACTTGCCACACTGTTTGCATTCTTGACTCTTCTTTCTAGTATTAATTCTTGGATTTCGTGCTGTGCTTTTTGCATCCATGGTCATTTTCCTCTGAGTGGACTTTGACGTGGTTACACAGAACTGCTGCAAAGGTAAAAGTAAAAAGAACAAATTATACCCAATTAAAGCTTCTATTTACAGTTGTTGTAAGAGGCAGCAATAACCTTCAGCTTGTTTGCTAAAACATAGACAAGAAAAAACAAACGATAAAATCCGACGTTTCGGTGTCATCGTGATGCCATTGTCCAGGTAGCTATGTAAAAAAATGTGCATTAGAAAAAGTACTTGAAGCAATGTTGGCGCTGAAGGTAACATAAATACTTTCGCACGAATTGAGTCCGATTGAACGTTTGTAGCTCGGGTTTTAGCCGTCTTATAAACAACATTTCGTGCACTTAACAGTCAAACTTGTTTTAGCATTTCTTAAGGATAACAAAAACGCCTCATTAGGTCTTCAGGGACTTCCCCGTGCATGTTTTTATGTTTGAAAATAGAGGATGACTGGTGTCTATGTCCCTCAACACGGTCGTGTAGATGTCCGCGCGTGTAACCTATATAACCCATATCACACAGGTCACACTAGAATTTGTAAATGACACATTGTTGGTTTACAAACAACGGCTTCGTTTCTTGCACTTTGAGTTCTTGGTCAATTTTGCGCCTCACAAACACGGGCTGGATAGTGGATTGCACTTTCAGGCTGAGGTCCTTGAGTTGTTTCTTCACAATATCCGCTGAGACTTGATCTTTAAATGGTAAGACTACTCGAACAACCTCTCCTGTTTCTTTAGGCGTTCAGTTCAGTTCGTTCAATTAAAGGTTGTCGATCGGCAGCCTTTACCACCACCACAGTTAATTTTAACAGTTTTGCTATGCACCAGGGAAGGAATCTCACATGGTCACCACCACGGGAGACTGGAGAGATTAAAACTGATCAGACACAGAATCATCTGGGTCTGGTGAGTGGAATTGAGTCATAATTATAACTTGGGGTGTATGCAAAACCTGGGCTAGGCCTTGGCCTAGCCTACACCCACCAGATTTTTCAATGCTGGTTTGTTTCTCTCTCTCTCTCTCTTTTTTGTTTTTTTGTTTTTGTTATGACAAGAATCAGAAGATGGAAAGGTCACGACAATATAGCAGAATAAAGCAAATTAAAGAAACAAATTCCAAATGTGTGGGTTTTTGGTCAATACAAGTTGTATTTCAAGGCAACTGGTGTAATCTTCAAGAGAAAGTTTGGTAGTCAAGCATTGGAATCAGGGCTGGACTCATTATCCTCATTATTCTCACAATGCGACTCAAGTGTGGTGTTTCATAATAAATTATTTCCTGCAAGGCACATTGGTACATGACAAGAGGTACATGAATGGGTCTGCTGGGGGAAACTTCTCGGTATCTTTTCATTGTAACAACTGCATGGGCAGACAATGACCCTGCAGATTTTCTTTTTGTTGTTGTTGTTTTTTTTTTTAATTTCTGAAAGAAAACAAAAATAATGCCAATAAAAAGAAAATAGTTGTAGATATTATTTTTTACAATGATTTTATTATTAAAATGTATGTTTTAAAATGGTGTTTTCTTTTTCATGCTCACTCATATTTCAATAAAATATATGACATAGTGAGAGGAGAAGTTGTACTATCTGACTGCCTTGTCAAACAAAACAATTATGATGCATTACCTCTCTTTGCTATTGCATTCCTGAGAATTAAGTCGCCCCATACCTAATGAATGTCATTACATAGCATAGATTCTCAACATAACAGGCCCTGTTACAATTAAGTATGCGTTAAAACAAACAGTATTCTTATGCATGGCAAAACTTACAGTAAAATGTATGCAACAGAACACCACTACATCAATCCCCAGCAAATCAAAATCCCTACTACAATGAACAATACCGGTATTTCTTTAGTCGGGCAAAAGTTACAGTAAAATGAATGGAAGAGAACTCAAGTATAATTCACACTGGCGTAACAAAATCCCTGTTAGAACCAACACAGTACAAAAGCCTAAACTTGCAGTCAGCCCAACATAAGAAATAACATCATGCCACTGTAGGTGAAGTGAAACCAATCAACGGAATATTTTGTCTTCTATTTTGAAAACAATAATATCATTCATCATAATTATGCTATCTGAGGGCACTCATACGACATCTACAGTGTATGTGGCTTTATTATCTTTGCTTAATCTAGCAGAAAAAAATTAATCAATAACCAAACCCTGACAAAATGGAGGTTTAGATTATTTGCCCACAAATAATAATAATAATAATAATAATAATAATAATAATAATAATAATAATAATAATCAGTTTATTAAACCCTTTAATATTGTATAACACTAAATTACAAGGGAGGTCAATTCTACATAAAAAGCATAATTACACTTGACACAGAAGGCAAAAACAATTAAACCCTGTTATAACTGTGAGTAATGAAACTACTAAGGCAGTCCATTCTGACAATGTGGAAATCAAAACGGGAAAAACCAGACCTCAACCCGTACCCATGAGCAACATTCGTGGACTGTGGCAGCAGGTGTGAAAGGAAACCGGACTCCTTGATGTTGATATAAAATGCCTGCAAGCTTCATCACGACGCGCCAACAGCGTAGGCAAGCCACAGATCACTAGTGCCGACTAGTATCATGACAGGGTTTCATTTATGATAGATTTCTGTTTACAACAAACCCATTCTACCTGTCCTAAAGTTCCACTGTAGCATTGCAATTGCATGATAATTTTTTACTTATTTGAAACACATTTTGCAGTCATATTCTGAGACCTTGCCAGCCCTCATTTGGTCTCAATTAACAACTTGAAAAATTGAATTTTCACTTAGCCTGATAGTAAATCAGTGTTGAAAAAGTTTAATATAACTGCACTTGGCACAACTGAGCCATGGCAGAACGTTTGCGGTGATTGTCACTTCTAATCTGCATTAATAATAATTTGTTCACTTAATCTCTAAATTCAATTTCTATAAAAAAAAAAACCAGACTTCTGGTTTAAAACTACAAGAGGGGACATTTAATGAAATAGACATTGTAGAGTATCTATGGTTTAAGGTACAGCTGTATTTCCAGGTGATTGATCATTTCATGCTTAAGATTTCATCTTGTAATTCAGGAAGGATAATTACATTGGCAACACACAAACTTCATACTAAAATTGAACCATGTTGAGAAGTTGGCTTTACAAGTTGAAAAGAATTATGCCCTCGGGATGAAACAGTGATCAAGAGTGATAATTTAGCTTGCTTCATATTTTGCCAATTTTGGTTATATCTCTAACAAATCTCTGCACTGGAGGTGAACAGATCCACTTTTTGCTCTGACAGATGCTGAAAGCCACAATTAATTGAATGAAAGGAAGACTCTCACTACAGTAAATATGCAACTAAATAGTATTCTGGACAAAACAATCCAGCACTGAGTCCTCATCAAATACCTTCCTCAGAATTTTAACCATTTGGTTTCAAAGAATTCAACAAAACAGGCAGTTTTATGCAGAAAAAATGTTTGTGATAAATTAACAGTTCCTGATCCACAAACATGGCAGTAAAGCTTTGTGTGGAGGCTACAGTTTTCATGCCAAATTTGCTTTGCTTTTAAATTGATGAAGCATTGTTTTATGGCATCAAAATAATCAGAGAACATTTTGCTAAGTTTCTAGGTTTTTGCTTTTAAAAAAATTAATTACTTCTTCCATCAAACAAATAGAAAATCAAGTAAACACCTTCCCAATGGTTTTAGAGAAACAAAGACAAGAAGGCTATTCTCTCCAACACTGTAAACATTGGTTTAACGGCAGATAAAAGTAATGCAAAGCTGATTCACATGCTCTTGACATGCTGCATTTCAACCACACAGCCATCTTCTAGACAAACAGGCTTTCATCTTTACATGTACCTATGCTAGGACAGATCTTCTACACTGCATAGGAAAATGAATTTCTACAGTAAGTTGCAGACTTTCAAACATAGTCCATTTTACAGTTGTGTGGTCAGTGACCTGGCCTTTGAGTGGATGCAAGGCTGGAGGTGACCTTGTTTTGATACAAACCTCTATGTCTTTCTCACCTAAATGTGAACTAGTTAGCATAACAACATGGTTTACATGAGAAAAGCAGTGAGGTCTGTATCAAAACAAGGACACTACCAGCCTCGTCTCCATTCATAGGCCAGGTCACTGAGCATGCAATTGTAAAATGGGCTATTGTGTTCCCAGAGAATAACTCTATACACCCACCACAAAGGGAATTTTGTGTAAGATCCCTCACATCCCCGGATTTAAAAAAACAAAACAAGAATAACTTCAGCAAAAGTTTCAGTGTAAAATATTTCAGTCACATAGTCCATGCTCTGGAATGTAATTGAATATTCTGTTCTAAAAATACCCTGGACAGATTTTGCCCTACCTTCCACAACTTTTCAGTAAACGACAAAAGATTTAATTCTGTAGTAAATAAATCAAAAGCTTTGAAAATACTTAGCAGATGTCAATATTAAAGATTGCTTGTTTAATATGCAAAAAACCCAAGTAATGTTTCCAAAGTGAAAATTTTTCCACTGCAGCTGAGCAAATTTCATTTCCAGTCCCTGCAAGAACTTTTCAAGTTGACAGCGCCCTCTGTGGTCACAATGAATTATGGGCATCAAATGGCCTCTCGAATGCAGACAGCACCTCTTCAAACATCCAATTTTTTTCGCCTACCAGTAAGTCAAAAAACAACTCTTCTTTCCAAATTTCTAGTACGGCAACCTTTGACAAATGGGCCAAGACTGTCAACTACAGGCCGCTTGTATAATAAGAGTTGCTTTCAGACTGTCCTGCCTGGCTCAGTACTCTGTACTGCAAAACGCTGATTTGTTCCGGGTGTCAACTTAAATCTCTTTGCATTTGGCAAGCACAGAGAAACACCACTGGCTTCTTTGAGAAGTGTCTGTCTTGCGGCTAGTGATCGACACCTCAAAGCCATGTAAATTTTCTATCAATAAACTGCCAAACGTATAGTCTACGCCACACTTTCAAACAATCCTTTCTACCTGTCAATCATTTCACGTGCTCTTCAGGTAATTCAATTTGCACATGAATATTAATACACATGCGAATGAGCTGGCCTGGTTTTTTTGCATACGTTATTTCTCGAAAATGAAGAGGAAATCAGCGAAAAATTACAGAGCAATGTTTTTAACTGGAATGAAGTCCACATGCCAAATCTCAGTTACTTTTGAGCACATCGAAAATCAACCAAACACCGGGAAGATGTTCTTGCCCAAGCCCTTCAATAAGTTTTCTTCTTTTTTTTTCACCATTGCGTTTAAAATAATTAAGCCAATAGTTATTTGTGTTCTTGAGAATGTCTACCAGAAGAAGAGACTTTTCTAGCAACCCACAGGAATTTTCAATTCCGTCCTTGTTGGGGTATGGATATTTTCTCGAAAAACACATTGGAAATTTACTGGTTATTACCAGTGGCTATAAATTAAAGAAGATGAGTTTTATTTATTATTTTATACTAAATAATTTTTGTCCCTCAAAAGCACAAGAAATCAATGCAAAAATAACAAAAAAGTAATATGTGTTATTGTACCCCAGGTGACTTGTGCACTGAACACAGGATCAGCTTGCTTTGAGAAAACGTGATTTTGAGGTTTTTAAGGGTTGGGCTATCCATATTTAGAAATGCTGTAAACACAAGTGGCCTGGTTTCCTTTCCCAAAACCAAAATTCTGTGTGAAATGTCATTCCTTTTCTAATAAACATGAAACCAACATGACATTAGGGAATTCTAGATGATATGATATTCTAGAATTCGTTCATATTTCTGAGGTTTACAGGCAAAACCCAGGACAAGCTCTGTTGGCGAGAAGCTGCGGGCAAGTACAAAATAGCGGTCACGAACTTTTACCAGCTTTTACTAATTATCATCAGCTTTTGGCTCGTTTATCTGGGGGAAGCCTGTCCCCTACAGAACAGTTACATGTTTAAAAATACACTAAGTAGTCTTTCTTACCTTAAACATAGGTATTTAGGATGTTTTGGTGCTTCTCACGAAAAACTCATCACAAGCGGACCGGTAGCGGACGGTTACTCAGTCATCTTTGTACAGATTAAATACAGGGTGTAGGACTGGACTTTGAGATCATACGCGATAAGAGAGGGACTGCATCAACAGATCTTGACGCTAAAGGTCTCCAAAAGGACACTTTCCGATTCAGTTGCTTCATTTAATATTTTTCCAGCGAATAAATTTACGGCGTGATGATGTACAAAATAATTTTCGCGCAAAGAAATTCACAGTTTCACACGGACTAGATTTTCAATCGGACTGTACCTTAATAAGCTGGACATTGGATCTGATTATCTGATTCTATTTTCGGTATCTGAAGGGAAAGAAATGGATGAGCTAGACATTTAGCGTGAGTCAATCCGCTATCAATTTTTTCGGCGTTTATCCGTAACTATGAAATACTAATCCTGGAGCTCATACCATGAAATAAAAGCAAACTTATCTAATTGCATACTTCTGATTATTGCAAACGGCTCTACTGCATGATTTGTTACACATTATACAAACAAACAAACAAGATAAATCTCCACGAATTAATTTTCTACAGTACCAACGGCACTACCGCTCGGGAACTCATTCTAAATAACGTGCAGCTTCAAGTCATAAAAGGAATCTGACAGCAAAAAAGAACCATCTAGCAGAATTCACAATGTAAATAACACTGTAATAACGTACTCCTATCATTTTGCGTTGTTTTCCTTGCTAATCTGTACTGTCAATAACTGTGCTCACAGTGTGATTGGCTCCTTCTAAAAATATTAATGTTCTGCAATCGGTAAAAAAGGAGGATTTGTGGAGCCGAAACCAATTGTGGAATTACACACATTTTAGGTATCCTACTGATGACCAGTTATTACATTCAGATATTTTTAGAAGCAACATTTGTTTGCGGTCTGTCACCTTTGAATTGCAAACAAAACAGCAACACAGCGCGCGAATGATTCCAAATGACGTTTCACGCGTCATAATGGGACACTGACAGTAAAAGAAATGACAGAGTTGTCGGTCACAGCGTACTGTCACTGTCAAAACATTTCGAAAAAAGATAGCGAGAATAACAATTAAGCAAGAAGATCACGTTTAAGGTTAGTAAACACATTAGCTTTGCAACTGAGATGCGAAAGGCTCTAATTTGAAAAATTTTCAGGATAAAAACTGGAAAGCGCGAGTTTGCGAAAATTTCGAGGAAACCTTTTAGATGAAAACTCGGGAAAACTGGAGCGATATGAAGTGCGCGAGGAATTCATACTGCTAAAAATCTTAAGAGATTGGTTACAAGAGTGTTTCAAAACGAATTGCAGCGTTCTGGATGATTTCGGGGTTTTTTTAACTAGTTGAAGGAGATGGAAGACTACAAACTGTTTATTTGTTTCATATACCTTGGTTCGAGCACGCAACCTTGGAAACGCAAGTTGGCTAGCGTCATGGCAACATTTACGTCATCAGTGATTTTCGTTAGCGCTCGCTCAGAAAACTACCATTTACACTACAGTTCAACCTCGATTATCCGGACCTCGATTATCCCGATTTTTCGATTATCTGGACTTGCTTAGCTGTTCCCAGTTTGTCATGAATATTAATTAGCCATATTTAAGATCCGCAGTAAAACGTTTTCCCTTCAAATAAAGTAATGAAACGCCGGTTCAAACTGAATTGTTTCACTTCAAAACACAAATCTGTACGCGTTTTTAGCTCACGCGCCCACAGGCTTCCCAAGCTCAAAATTCGACTCTGCATCAGCTTGTTTATATAGAGAATTGTATGGGAAAGTCGCCGGTTTGTAAATGTGTCAATAACTATCTAATCAGAAATAAAGTTTTCCTACCTCAAATGTGTCGCGTACTTGTCTCTTGTGCCGATTTTGAAGCCATTCTGACGCCGTTTAAGGCGCGGTAATACGGGCAACAAATTTGTTCAACTTTCTGCGCAACATTGTTGCGGTACGAGTTGAAGAGCGATGTTACTCGTTTTACCACCCGCACGAGCAACTTGTCGCGCAACAATTTTCGCCGTTTCATGTTGCAGCAACATGTTGCAGAAAGTAGAACAGCCTTCTACTTTGTGCAACAAAACCAGTTAGTGTTGCGCGAGGGGTAAAACGGGCAACATCGCTCTCACTCGTATCGCAACAATGTTGCGTAGAAAGTTGCACGAATTTGTTGCTCGTATTACCGCGCCTTTAGTGAAGTTTTTCGAAATCGTTGTCTCTCCTTCTAAAAGAAGTAGAAGGCAGACCACTCCATCGATCGCATCAATCGCTGGCCAGACGTCACTCCACAAATCGCTCTCTCCTCGAAAGGAAAAGTCCCGAATCGCAATAAAACCAACAGTTCCAGTTTCACACGGACTAGATTTTCAATCGGACTGTACCTTAATAAGCTGGACATTGGATCTGATTCTATTTTCGGTATCTGAAGGGAAAGAAATGGATGAGCTAGACATTTAGCGTGAGTCAATCCACTATCAATTTTTTCGGCGTTTATCCGTAACTATGAAATACTAATCCTGGAGCTCATACCATGAAATAAAAGCAAATTTATCTAATTGCATACTTCTGATTATTGCAAACGGCTCTACTGCATGATTTGTTACACATTATACAAACAAACAAACAAGATAAATTTCCACGAATTAATTTTCTACAGTACCAACGGCACTACCGCTCGGGAACTCATTCTAAATAACGTGCAGCTTCAAGTCATAAAAGGAATCTGACAGCAAAAATACTGTAATAACGTACTCCTATCATTTTGCGTTGTTTTCCTTGCTAATCTGTACTGTCAATAACTGTGCTCACAGTGTGATTGGCTCCTTCTAAAAATATTAATGTTCTGCAATCGGTAAAAAAGGAGGATTTGTGGAGCCGAAACCAATTGTGGAATTACACACATTTTAGGTATCCTACTGATGACCAGTTATTACATTCAGATATTTTTAGAAGCAACATTTGTTTGCGGTCTGTCACCTTTGAATTGCAAACAAAACAGCAACACAGCGCGCGAATGATTCCAAATGACGTTTCACGCGTCATAATGGGACACTGACAGTAAAAGAAATGACAGAGTTGTCGGTCACAGCGTACTGTCACTGTCAAAGCATTTCGAAAAAAGATAGCGAGAATAACAATTAAGCAAGAAGATCACGTTTAAGGTTAGTAAACACATTAGCTTTGCAACTGAGATGCGAAAGGCTTTAATTTGAAAAATTTTCAGGATAAAAACTGGAAAGCGCGAGTTTGCGAAAATTTCGAGGAAACCTTTTAGATGAAAACTCGGGAAAACTGGAGCGATATGAAGTGCGCGAGGAATTCATACTGCTAAAAATCTTAAGAGATTGGTTACAAGAGTGTTTCAAAACGAATTGCAGCGTTCTGGATGATTCTAGTTGAAGGAGATGGAAGACTACAAACTGTTTATTTGTTTCATATAATCCTTGGTTCGAGCACGCAACCTTGGAAACGCAAGTTGGCTAGCGTCATGGCAACATTTACGTCATCAGTGATTCTTGCATTCGTTATTTCGTTAGCGCTCGCTCAGAAAACTACCATTTACACTACAGTTCAACCTCGATTATCCGGACCTCGATTATTCCGATTTTTCGATTATCTGGACTTACTTAGCTGTTCCCAGTTTGTCATGAATATTAATTAGCCATATTTAAGATCCGTAGCAAAACGTTTTCCCTTTAAATAAAGTAATGAAACTCCGGTTCAAACTGAATTTGTTTCACTTCAAAACACAAATCTGTACGCGTTTTTAGCTCACGCGCCATACTACAGCAATGCATTTCACTGAGCTATGATTTGCTCAGGTGTTCTTTGTTTCCGGGTGAAATTTCACGCTCCACTTGTTCAGTCATTCAGTTTTAGTTTTGGCTCATTGATATTGATATTTTCGATTATCCGGAATCTCGATTATACGGACTATTCAGCTCAGTCCCCACGAGTCCGGATAATCGAGGTTCGACTCTACCATTCTTAATCCATTACATACATACATATAAATACATTACTTTATCTACCCTCGGATTGTAGAGTAGCTTGTGCAGCTAATATCTCCGAGCATTTAATCATCAGATGAGAGATAGACCAACACACCGGGAACTACGTCCCCTACCCTTTTCGAACAGTGTGTGGGTTCTTTTACGTCCCACAGAATCAATTATGAAGAGCTGTGAGACGGGAATACGGTTTATCGTCCTTATCAGAGAAGACTAGAAAGTCTAACCATTTGCAAAGGCAACACTTTCTCCTCAATGATTTTAAGACCCTGAGTGTTGGTCCGGGAGGGATTTGAACCCGCGACCTCCCGCTCACCGGTCGCTTTCATATCCATAACTAACCGAAAGCAAATCGCAAGGAATTCCAATTTTTACAATGTGACAGCGTTTTGGTAGAGCGATAAAAGGAAAATTTTGTGACGTCACAAATGGTAATCTAAAAAACAACAAACCGCACTTAAAGCAGAAAACAAGACATTTCTAAGTCTTTCTACTCAATACCTGAAATCTTCTTCTCTTCTTCTGTGCCATGAAAAGTTTCTAGAAGGCATTTAATTTCACAGTTCTGGGATGTAATCGTTAATATAGTTGATGAAAACAAGGTGAAGGTGAGGACGCGTCTGCGTAAGAGAGAACTCAGGCTTTCAAGTTTTCGAATCTGCCAAAGTGAGATTAGGATGTAAACGGTGGTAAAGAGAAAGATCTTGTCTTTCAGAGACTATTTCTGAAAAACGTGCATCTATTAACTTTTTGAAAAACTTCAAAAAAATTCAATCTCATTCTCAGTGTTCACCGAAAGATCAGGCCCTCAAATATGGTGGCTTGCCGATTGCGATTCTAATATTCCGCTCAGGGTTTAGTGAAAAGTATAGGTCCCGCACGACAGTTGGAGTGACAGTCATCAGCGCACATGACACACTACGTCTCGTTTACAATGACATGCCTGCCTTAACACATGAATTAGGATAAATGTGAAATTTTAGCCTGGTCGCAGACGTAAACTAATCCAGGTTAGTAACGTCAAATTCCTTCAGTTGTTCTGTGTACCAGTATTTGATTAGAGCTATGATCGGCACGTAAACAAAGGCCTTTTGTTGACGGGCCAATTATAGCACGTACTAACATTCTGGCACTCTGGTACACCGAACAACTCACAAAACGAGGAATTCGGCGCTGCTTCGCAGAAGTTACTAACCTGGGTTAGTTTACGTCTTCGACGCTGGCTAAGAAATTGATGCAAGGATTTTTAAGGCATCATCCAATACAGAGAGGGCCAAACTGAAATGGAGGTATGAGGATTTTAAAAGGTTTCTGATTAGTAAGCTATGCTTTCGTATGCTTTAATTTTTCATCACATGTCCAAGTTTAATAGCACTGATTGTGCGCATGCGTCCTTAGTTTTTCTTAGTTTTTTTTATTGTTGTAATGACATACATCTTTAATTTGTTTGACAGGTTGAGCTTCGTAATTTCTACCATGCCAATGTTATTCACTTCTCTTCACATTTATTGTTCTACCTCTTAAAGATATATTTGCACACTGTCAGCGGTCGTAGGATTAATTAATTACAATAGTGTTAACTACTAACGGTATGTACTTAGCTTTTTTGCTTTTTATTTTTTTATTTCTTTTTTAACTAAGACTAGTGAGCAGCACGACGGAAGACTTGTGGTTGTAGTTGTTAAAGTTTGGGGGCCATACGATTAGCGCTAATCGTATGGCCCCCAAACTTTAACAACACGCAATCACATACGTATTTTGGGCGTTTTTCTGTAACGTCCGGCAACAGCATGTTTTGATTATTAATCACTTCCATGTTAAGTTAAACTTAGAAACACGAATGTGTTAAATATGCTGTTCTATGTTATTTGTATTCATTCCCTGATGAAGTCTCCGTGAGAGACGAAACGCGTAGGAAATAAAAAGAAAACTACAACTACAACCACAAGTCTTCCGTCGTGCTGCTCACTAGTCTTAGTTAAAAAAAAAAAAAAAAAAAAAGATTAATTAATTACAATAGTGTTAACTACTAACGGTATGTACTTAGCTTAAGGTTAATTGTTAAATTCCTCAAGTGAGCGGGAACGTTTTCAATTCAGCCACAATATAGTCCTTTTCATAAATGGCAGACGATTAATTATTCTTTTTTTATTTTCAAAAGGTCTGGGGCCGATTCCTGAAAGGTGTAATATCTCTATTCCAGGAATAAATCTGCCTTATCCCAGGAATACCTTTAAGGACAGGAGGAAGGGTCACTACGATTTTTAATTTAACGGACATATTTGAGCAGAAACTTCTGCCTCTTCAGTTCAAGTGTTGTATTAATGAATCCTTATACAAATAACGGAAAGATAAATAAAAAAAAAGAAGCCTGGTTATTCTCCCCTTTTATCGAGAAAGCGAAGGTTTCGTTCGCTCTTTGAAGGATAAATTAAAGGCCAAATGTTAACAGGGTTATGGCAGACTGTGCCCGAGACCAAAAAGATCCTTTTTACCTGCAGCGAGGTGAACAAAAACCAAGAGAAAGAACAACAAGCGAAAGATAAAGAAAGCGAAAGCATGTGATGTGGAGGTGAGTAAAATGATTATACAGCGAAGTTACAATACTTGTCTCAGAGGCGCCCGATGGTGAAAGACCATTGCAGGCGCGGATCCAGGGGAGGTGAAATGGGTGAATTTTCACCCCCCCCCCCCCCCCCCTTTTTCTGAGCCCCCCTTCTTTCTTTTTTTTTTTTTCTTATCCCTCAAATATTGAAATAATATTCGATTTCTCTGATTTCTCTGATTGAGGTGGAGAAAATTTACCCCCCATTTCAAAATCCTGGATCCGCGCCTGTATTGCCTGCCCCAGAAATTCGGATTAAATTGTGATGTAAAACTACGTTTGACTAAGTGCAATCTAAAGGCCTTCGCAAAAATGGAAAATTAATTCCTTTTTGTTTTGGGATGATCAAATACACCTGTAAATATGCTTTAAAAAGTGCGAAATACGGCCAGCTAGTATTTTTCGTTCGTCATCATAATCATTTACTGAAATGGTAACGTTTCGCGCGTTTATCCTCCTCTGATGAGGAACTGAAGGTCGAAATGTCAGCTCTTAAATATCTTCACGATGGTAATCAATTTATTACCTTAGCTCATAAAACCAAACATTATATTTCAGCGCCCAAACTTACTCCCTTGATCACTGGAAAGAAACTTTGCGAGGTGGAGAAGGGCTTTTGTAATTCAAACTGAATTTGCGGTTGAAGGCTGTCTCAAACATGCCTTATATGCAGGACGAGTATTGGTGGAGACGCCAGCGGAACATAACAGTGAGCCAGGAAAAATGGAGAAAGAAGATCAGACAGAAGAATATTTTCAAATCATAATCCTTAATAAGCAGTTATTGGAGGTTAGTGTAACTTTATCGTTACAGCTCTCCATTTTTGCTCCCCATTTTGTTTGTCTTAATTTGCAAAGCATCGATAAAATAAAAAGAAATGGTATTCTTTGTTAAAAAGGCCTTCCAAGGGGTGGTCTGGTGTCGCTTTGTCGCTCGTTTACAACTCTGTCGCTTGTTTTGTAAAGGAAAAGTGTCACTGTCGCAGACAGCAAAGAAGAATGAAAAGTGAACTGTTCCTGTCACAAACTGTCGCGCTTTTTTTTTCAATTTGTGTCGGTTGTCGGTGTTTCGGGAGAAGATTGTCCCATGTTTTCGGAGCCATGTCGCTTATCGCATCTACCCCTTGGAAGGCCTCATTAAATAGCTTCCGCTTGAATGATCGCTCTCTTAAACCATCTCATACAGCACAATATACCGGACTCGAGCGCGGTTTGTATCCGATAAATGAGCACCCATCGAGTCGAACGCGGTTTATTTCTCTTAATTCCCAGCAATTTCTATAATGATAAGGTAAGCCTTATGGAGCACTAAAATTAAAATATATGGACTAGGAGTATTTAACTATATCTCTAGCCGTGTAATTTCTAATTAGTACAAATCGCTTTTCGATGGCCACTGTCTGTTTGTTCAATTAATATATATCTAGTTATGTAAATTTCTTTGTAACTATGTGCTTTGTTTGTGTCTGTCTGTTTTGTGTGTGAGCCTGATTTAAATTTGTATTATTGTGAACCCCCTTCATAAGCCTAGGTGCTTTTGGGGCAAAAAAAAAAACTTGTTGTCATAATGTAGATATTAATCCAATGGTTCGACTAATTTTAATTGCTGTATGATCAATGTGGTGCATGGTGAACGTGATGGTCTGACAGGTGAGCTGCAGAGAAACAAGTTATATGAGCAAGAATCTTGCTCGTAGCTTCCTCGAGATTTTTTTTCGTAATGAAGAAAACTCTCGAGAAAGCAACGAACTTGGCTCAGAGGCTACATACAGAACACCAGGAGGAGTTGGGTGCAGTGAATACACAACATGCTGCTGAATTGGAGAACCAACGGCTGGTAATGAGTAAACAACAGGGAGAGACAGGCAAGGAGATGAACGAGCTGAAGCAGATGTACGGGAGTGAGGTGAATAATGGGCCCTTTGCAGCTGGTCAGTCACGTGGTACAAAAACGCCATGCTAGAGAGCAAGCAACGCACTGGGACATGACAAACAAAGAGCTTACATCATTTAAAATGGTAATTTTCTTTTTTTGTTTTTGTACCACGTGACTGACCAGCTGCAAAGGGCCCATTTGAAAGATTTACGGCTTGATAAACAGATCACAAAGAACAAAGACTTTTTTGCTTATAAACAACAGATTAGGAGATTAACACAAGATTGCGACAATAGTGTAGTTCGACTGAGAGTGAAAGATGCAACCGCAGAGGAAACCGTAACTCAGCTAGAAGAGTTGGTAACGTCAAGCTTGAGCGACATCCGCTCGCTAAGAAATGAGTTAAAGGACAGGGCATGAAATTGCTGCTTTGGAGGACAAGCTGTCGAGTTTGGAAGGGCGGTTGGAATTGCAGTTGAGCTGAAGAAAGAGCGCAGAGCACTCAACTGAGACTTGAAAAGGAATAGGAAATATCTCAGTTAAAGAATGACCTGCTACAAGAAAGCGAGAAGATTGCTCCAGTTCAAGAAACTCTGTCCTGCAAGATAGCAAAGGCAGAATAGGAAAACGTGTTACTACGAAAAACCTTGCCAGTTTGGACAAGGACCTCTCTGAGGTCACTGTGGAGAGAAACAGGTTCTATGATGAGATTAAAGTGCTCAGAGATGCTTGGAGGAAACCATGGCACTTTTGGAACAAGGCATTAATGCCTTGTCCAATCAAGGTGTTCATGAAGGGCCGATACCTGTGCAAGAGTCTGTGGAGGGGATAGAACATTTGCCCGGCTCTAGGATCTGCGCCCTTTCCATAAAACGAAAGGGAGATCTTCGAACATTATGTTAAGTGACGGTTGTTGCAGTTGAATTGAATTTCACTTTTATATTAGAATTTTCTTTAAGCTACAATCTTCGACAAATCTCTTGGGAAGGAGAAAACAATTCACCTTATTGATGCTTTTCCAGCTCCGTTTTCAATGTTGGGCCAATGTTGAATCGAACCACACAATTTTCGTGCTTTTTTTATCCGCTAAACATCCAACATTGAAGGAAGGAGAAAACATCCATACAAATGAACAGCTACAGCAGTCAAGGACAATTTGACTTTAGGTCTGACGATCGTTAAACCTTTCCAAGTAAAATTGTCGAAGATCGTAGGCACGGATAGAGGATATCGAGTAATATTATTGTAAAGCCAGTTTCCTAGTTCTGAGAGGGATGCCGCAAACGGAGTGTCTGGCTGCCCACTTCCGATATGACGCAGGCTTACAATAAAAGCTAGCCCTACCGATGAAGTCCTATTCTGATGTAACCAGCTTCAACATTTTTACCGTTATGTGTTTGAATGAGACTTAAATCCATCTGATTCTACGACCTTTTTTTCGCGACTCCCTGTTAATTTGTCATCACCATTAGCCGAGGAAAACCCCAGGAAAGCATTTCAAAAGTTCAAAACGCAAAAAGAGATGAGATTCATTCGATTAATGTTCAGGATGAACAAAACTAAAGAAATTGTTCTCCTTACTAGATGCGTGACACTTAAATCAATACAAAATTTCCAAGTTGTATCTTGTGAAAAAACACAAACGTTTCGGGCATAGCCCTTCTTCAGCGTGAAAACCGTTAAATGTATGCGCGACTGTAAAATTAAAAGAAACGTTACTAAGAGCTAAGCGCGCGTAAAATAGGACGCGCGCCCGCCATTTATAAGAAATGAAAAACATTATTTAGGCCCTCTGGTTGCATAGTGCCGAGCCTAAAAATGAGTTCCATTTCTAATTGTTTCCGCCTGACATTGACTCCAGCACATTTCCGCACTCTACGAGAACGATTCGGCGAACGTCTAAAAGAACACTAGTGGTTTCCCGGTCGCAGAGCACTTTAAATCTCCCGGCCACAGTCTATCTGACATCGTTGTTAAGTGAGTGCAATGGTTTGCTAATGAATGAAGGAACGAACGAACGAATGAATGCAACTGTGTATTAAAACAAACACAATCAATCGCTGATGCGTCAACGTTATAACATAGGTGAAGTAGAATGATCTAAGTGGACAAAATGTGTTCATGTTCAAACCTCTCTGAAACCTTAACAGAGAACAAAAACACACGCAGAGAACAGAGACAAGCACATTCTTGGAACATAACGTAGATTAATACTCGCTTTCTTTTCCTGAGAAAATTCCGCTGGAACGGAGATGTTTCAGAACGTTTAAAAACCACATTAGCTCTAACACCTCTAAAACAGGAACTACTTGTAACGTAAACGATTCATGGGGAAACCACTGTTCGATGCATGACTTACACCTCACAACCATGCAAAGTGTGCATTAATTTGGGACGCCATTTGTGACGAAATGTTACATACATAAATGTCAAAAAAATGCAAACAAACCAAAAGGTTTAGGAATGATGAAAAATAAACATATGTATATAGCCTTCACTCATATAAGATATGTGGGTAAATAAAGCTTCTTATTTATTGTAAGCTACGATGTATATCATATCATATCATATCATATCATATCATATCATATCATATCATAAACAGGAATCATGAAACAAGTACCGACGTGTATGGCTACTGCAAGCCACAAGGTAAACAAACGTACATATACGTTATGAACCATGACACCTGTGAGGCTTTTTCATGTTTAGTGGGTATAAGACTTGCCGCACTGTTTGCATTCATACGGCCTCTCTCCAGTATGGATTCTTTTATGTCGCCTCAAATGTCCTGCTCGACTAAAACACTTGGCACACTATTTGCATTCATAAGGCCTCACTCCAGTAAGAACTCTTTCATGTCTTTTAAGATTTCCTGCTTCACTGAAACACTTCCCACACTGTTTGCACACATAATGTCTCTCTCTTTTATGTCTTTTAAAGTGCCTATGACACGAATATTTTTTGGCTCGTTTTCAATTGTTGAACATGTATGAAAAACGACTTTAAGTTTACAATGTAAAAACTGCTCGAGTCAAAGTGTCTGGGAGACTGGGATCTAACTTACCGCATTCACACACCCGGTGTGACGTCACACCGGGTGCGTGAAGATGTTCATGCTGCCGCTCGGGTCGAAACGTTTTTTTTGTTGAATGAAAATGTCGGGCGATACAAATTATAAGCAAGTTCGGACTATTAGTGCAACTCGTATATTGGAAGCTCTTTTTCTCTTTGTCCGCCCTGTTGATTGTGGATAAGGGTTCACGGCGTCACAGAAATGTGTCACGTGATGATTTGGCCGCGCGATGCCCGGGACACTACCGAAACAAAATGGCGCGTATTTTAAACGCAAAAAAGGCTTTTCAGGAATTTCAAAGAGTTCTACACATTCAAGTCGTTTTTCATACATGTTGAACTATTGAAAATGGGGGGGGGGGGATTTTTCGTGAAGAGTTCCTGCTTCACTAAAACACATGCCACTCTGTTTACATTCATAAGGCGTCTCTCCAGTATGATATCTTTCGTGTTTCTTTAGAGCTGTTGCTTGACTAAAACACTTTCCACACTGTCTGCATTCATAAGGCTTCTCTCCAGTATGGACTCTTTCATGTCTTCTTAGATCTGATGGTTGACTAAAACATTTGTCGCACTGTTTGCATTCATAAGGCTTCTCTGCAGTGTGAACCCTTTCATGTTGCCTTAAATGTCCTGCTCGACCAAAACACTTTCCACACTGTTTGCATGGATAAGGCTTCTCTCCAGTGTGTACTCTTTCATGTTGCCTTAAATGTCCTGCTCGACTAAAACACTTGCCACACTGTTTGCATTCATGAGGCTTCTCTCCAGTATGAACTCTTTCGTGCTTCCTCAGATTTGATATTTCACTAAAACACTTTCCACACTGTTTGCATTCATAAGGCTTCACTCCAGTATGGGCTCTTTCATGTTTTCTCAGATCTGCTGATTGATTAAAACATTTGTCGCACTGTTTGCATTCATAAGGCTTCTTTCCAGTGTGATCCCTTTCATGTCTTCTCAGAGGTCCTGCTCGACTAAAACACTTTCCACACTGTTTGCATGGATAAGGCTTCTCTCCAGTGTGGACTCTTTCATGTTGCCTTAAACGTCCTGCTCGACTAAAACACTTCCCACACTGTTTGCATTGGTGAGGCTTCTCTCCAGTATGAATTCTTTCATGCTTCCTCAGATTTGATGTTTGACTAAAACACTTTCTACACTGTTTGCATTCATAAGGCTTCTCTCCAGTATGGACTCTTTCATGTTTTCTTAGATCTGTTGATTGACTAAAACATTTGTCGCACTGTTTGCATTCATAAGGCTTCTCTCCAGTGTGAACCCTTTCGTGTCTTCTTAGAGGTCCTGCTTTACTAAAACACTTGCCACACTGTTTGCATTCACGGGTCTTCTTTCCCGTATCAACTCTTCTGTTTTCTTGAATTTCCGTCCTTATATTTCTCACTGTGCTTTTTACATCCATGGTTCATTTTCCTCTGAGTGGACTATGTCATGGATGCACAGAACTCCTGTAAACCTAAAAGTAAACAGAACATGCTAGATTGAACCTTGTATTTAAAGCTGTAGGAAGACAACAACAACAGACAGACAGACAGACAGACAGACAGACAGACAGACAGACAACAGACAAAAACCTTTCGGAAACCTTTTCATTCGAGTCACTGGGATTGAGAAGTTTCTATGTTTCCTAAGATTATATTGTTGATTACAAGAACTTGGTAAGACCTTATGTGATAGGTGCATAACTCCCATAAAATATATCCTTTAAATTTATCTTGCTGGTGAACCCGAAGATGTTAATTCAGCCCATGGGAAATTGACATGAACAGTTAATTTTAACAATTTTATAATAAATAATAATATAATAATATTTATTACTTATATTGCGCCTTTTCTATACAATATTCAAAAGCGCATCACAATAGTATAAAACTAATAACCAGACTTACACCTATAATATAAATCTTACAATTCTTTAAATAAAACTAAAAAAGAAATAATAACCACCGTAGAAGAACATCTAAAATACTAATGGATAAAAGAAAATTACTAAGATAATTGAAATGATTCCTTATATAAAAATGTTTTAATTACAGTCTTGAAAGAGTCTAAATTCCTTGCCTCCCGTGCATACCTTGGTAACTTGTTCCATAAAAGGGGAGCAGCTGTCTGAAAAGCTCTATCACCCATTGTCTTCTTTGTTTTCACAAATGGTCTTTCAAGCAAAGGACCATTGTTATTACGTCTTAAGCTATAGCACGAAGGCTGTTGAATGCTAATTAGGTCCGAAAGATACTTAGGCGAATAACCATGCAAAATTTTATAAGTCATCAAAAAGTATCTTATAATGTATTCTGGCGCGCACTGGTAACCAATGTAATTCTGCGAGCAAAGGCGTTATGTGACAGAACTTGGGCGCGCGATAGATAAGTCTTGCACTTGCATTCATAACACGTTGCAGTTTCCTAGTTTGATATTCCGGAATTCCATATAAAAGGCTATTACAATAGTCCAGTCTACTACTAATAAAAGCATGAACTAGTTTTTCAGTTGATTCTCTGGATAGATATTTCCTAATATGACGTATGTTATACAAGTAATAGAAAGCGCTGCTACATGTCTTTGTAATATGAGTTCCCATATCTAGATGCGCATCGAACCATGTGCCTAGATTGCGCGCAGAGACTACGGGAGATACTTCAGCCTGTCCAACCCTGATGCTTTGGATTGAAACTTTTGACAGCTGCTGACGAGTACCTATAATTAGGAACTCAGTCTTATCATCATTGAGCATAAGCTGATCCTCTCTCATCCATGCTCGGACATCACAGATGCACTTCTGCATAACTGATACAGCTTCAACTTCACTAAAAGTGTCCGATGGCTTAAATGACAAATACAACTGTGTGTCGTCAGCATATGTATGAACGGAGGGCAGATGGTGCTTTAAAATCTGAAACAGCTTACTCACGTAGATAGTAAATAAAAGCGGGCCCAGGCATGACCCTTGAGGGACTCCACACATCAAATCAAATGGCTTAGAGAGAGAGCCGTTAATCGACACCTGCTGAGACCTGCCCTCAAAATAACTCTCAAACCATGAAAGAGCTTTCCCGCGCAACCCAACTGCAGACCTCAATCGTTCTAGAAGGATCTCATGTTCGACGGTGTCGAATGCAGAGCTCAGGTCTAGAAGCACCAATAACGTAACTTGACCTTTATCCATCGCCATCAGTAGATCGTTCTTCACCTTTAGTAGTGCAGTCTCAGCGCTATGATGTTGGCGGTAAGCACTTTGCAATTCTGGAAACAAACCATTGACTCGCATGTGCTCCTGTAATTGCACAGCAACCGCCTTCTCTCTAAGTTTGGACGTGAACTGTAAATTACTCACAGGCCGAAAGTTCTTGTTTATCAATTTAAGACCAGATTTTTTGAGCAGAGGATGCACTAATGCCTTTTTCCATTCATCAGCGAAATAACCATGCTCTAATGATATGTTCACCATCTTAGTAATCACAGGAATTAACTCCTCAATACAAAGCAACAAGATGGATGACGGGAAGGGGTCCAGAACACAAGTTTTCATGGAAGCCACAGCCATCTTCCTTACCGCCTCCTCGGAGAGAGGTTGAAACTCTGATAGCGTGACAACGTCATCACTACTCGATGAACCGTGAGGCGCAGACTCAGTAGAAACTGCATTAGGGACGGCGTCACCAGCTAACTTTGATCTAATCGCAACTATTTTATGGATGAAGTATTCACCCATCTCATTTGCAAGAACAGTGGCGTTAGTATGAGGTGGAAGAGACTTGTCCGCTAGCAGATTTAATAAACTCTTACTAGCCCGGAACAGCTTTGATTGGTCCGAACTGTTCTTGTCAATAAATTGCCTGTAATAACTATATCTAGCTTCATTCATCAGATGTATAACATAGTTCCGCTTAACTTTAAATACTGCTAGGTCTGATGGAAGACCACTTGTCCTCCATCTTCTCTCGGCCTTCCTCCTGTCCCTTCGAGCCTGGATGATATTATCATTAAACCATGGGGGCCTGGGTCGAGTGATGACATGACGAGAACAAACCGGCGCGTGTTCATCTAATAGCGATTTTAAAGTCGTGTTATAACAGCCGAGCAGCATGTTCAAATCATCAGGCGGATCTTGATATAGCTGAGAGCTGCAGATATTACAGTGCAAAGAAGGAATCTCACATGGTCATCGTTTTGGGAGACTGAAGAGATCATAGAAACTAATCAGACACAGAATCCTCTGTGACTGGTGGGTGGAAGTTAAGTAATTCAAACAAATAAAAAGACTGAAAAGATAATATTGATGATGATGACGGTGATAAATAAATAATAAATATAAATATTTGGAGATAGAAGTAGCCTGTATGTGGCAGACGAGAACAGTGGTAATTCCCGTTGTTGCGGGTGCCCGTGGAGTTATCAAGAAAGGCACTGAAATCCCAGGCAATAACAAACTACATGAAATCCAGAAAACAGCACTTCTGGGAACAACACACAAAACAACTTTTAATTCAGTTGTTTGGTTTCAACCCACCTACAGTCGCATGACAACAAGTGTTACGATGCGGTGACAAATTTCTCCTTATTAATAACAGTTTGCAGTCACATTCTGAAACCTTGTCAGCTCTGATTCGGTTTGAATTACCAGTAACAACTTGAATAAAGCTAAAGTTTTTATTCCACCTTATAACAGATCAGTTTGGAAAAAGCCTAAAGTAAAAGCACTTACTGTATCACAACTGAGCAATGGTCAAGGTTTTCAGTCAATGTCTGAATTTAATTTCTATATAAAATACCAGACTTCTAATTCAAACTAAAGGAGTGGACATATTTAACTAGAATATGAACTCGAGATTTCTATGGCGTCATAGCTGAAGAGGGCGCAGCCCGAATCAGCCAGCTATCACGCATAGAAATCGAAAGCGAATAATCTAATTGTTTTAGTATAAATCTTCTTGTCGTTGAAAACTAAACAAGTAAATTATCTAAATCCTCCTCGCAGACACTTCGAAAACGCGAAGAAACCGCCGCCATTATGTTGACAATCACTACTCACTATCTAACACAGAATAGATAGCGAGTAGCGTAGCCAATCAGAAACGGCATTCGTGATATAACGCTAGTAGATTTATACTAACATACAATAGATCACTTAGAGTATGTATGATTTGGATGATTTCCAGGTTACTGTCCATTTCATAAGATTTTATCTTGTAATTCTTGGAGGATAGTTACGTTGGTAACATCTAAACTTCTGATTGAAATTGAATCATATCACTTTTCATATTTCACCAATTTTGGTTGTAGCTCTAACACTGACCACAATTGAATGAAAACAAGACTTATTTTATAAAATACAACAACATCAAATAAAGATTTACCGAGGGTAAAATACATTATTACCGGTAACCCCGGTAGTTTACATAATGGCCCTCACAAAAATAGGAAAAATATAAAATAAATAATTACCAAATAATAAATCCTACTAATCCTACTAATTGTTAAAAATTCAATCATAATGCTTAAAAAGTCCTACTGCTCTTAAATGCTCTAGTGAGTCTTAAATGCTCTAGTGAGGCATTTTCCTTGATAAAGTTGTTCTGTAGCGTTTTCTTGAAACTTGTGTTGGAAATTATGTTTTTGTATGAGTTACATAGATTATTCCATAGACGACATGCACTTGAGTGGAAAGTCCTGAGCCCCGAGTTTTATCACATGATGGTGTCAAAACGACATCTAGTACGATAACCATGTGTAGACCTGACATACTTAAAAGATGAACTGAAATATTCAGGACAATCCCCCTGGCTAAAGAGTTTTCTAATGTGTACAATGTCATCTATAGGTAGCCAGCCTAATTTATCAAAAAGTTCTGCGGAGCTGTCAGTAATCTCGCACATCGTTTTTGTACTTGTAACAACCTTTGAAGGTTTTCAACAGAACAATTACCCCAAACAGTACAATAGTACTCAAGACTTAGCTTAATGAGAGCATTAAATAACATTTTTCTGCATTCAATAGTTAAATACAATTTTGCTCTCTTAAGGAGTTATATCCTAGAGTTTTGATTTTTTATTAGATAGTCAATATGTATGTAGGTCCCAAGAAAGGTAAGGATCAATTACGACACCAAAAACTTTTTCTCCAACTGATTCCTCAAGTATTGCGTTGTCAATGGAAACTTCCAATGCAGTATTTCACTGTGACAGAGTTTCTTAGCAGTACCAATAAGCAAGTGCTTGGTCTTTTTGCTGTTAGGTTGCATTTCATTAAGTTTAAACCAGTTATTTGCTGTACTTAGACTCACATTTAGAGTTTGTTGTATATCAGTGCAGTTGGCTCCGCTTAAGCAAAAAGTTGTGTCGTCAGCATAGATGTCCACTTCAGTTTCTCTCAGTAGAAGAAGCAGATCGTTCATATAGATAGAAAGAGAAGGCCTAAAATTGAGCCCTGTGGGACTCCTCTGTAACGCATGCAGGACTAGAGAGCATACCGGCGATTGAACAGACTTGTTTACGTTCGGCTAAATAGGACCTAATTCATTGTAGTTAGGCTAGTGTGATACTTGGCGAGCTTTGCTATGAGAATATCATGACTGACTAGATCAAAGGCCTTACTAAGGTCCAAGAAAGTGTTCCTACTAGTTCACTATTGTCCATAGCCTTCAGCCATTTGTTGGAGATGTTCAATAGTGCAGGTTCGGCAAAGGGAAAATGGTAAGGGCGGTAGGCAGACTGATTTGTTCATAGTTAGGCACCGAAGATAGGCTGTTGCTACATGTCGTTCTAAAGGTTTAGACAGTATAGGCAAGACAGATATTGGGCGATAGTTGCCTCTTTCATGATGAAACAAATTCAAACTTTGCAAACAACAATAAATAATGAAATAAATAAATAGTTTCCTGAAGAAAACAATTCTGGATTGAGTTTCCATCAAATAACTTCCACAGCAGTTTAACATTTGATTTCAAGGAAATCAAGAAAACAGACAATTCTATGCCTGAAAAAATGTGCGTGTTAAAATAAGAGCTCTAATCTAGCCGAAATGGCAGGAAAGATTTGTATGGCAGTGAGAATTTTCATGTCAAATTTGCTTTGCTTTTAAATTAAGTTTCAACAACGTAGGTTTACCGTTTTAAATAAAAA
>JAEMWC010001076.1:200000-281433 GCA_016490735.1 Pachyseris speciosa | reverse complement strand
CTGGTATCGCAGAGGTCGTGGGTTCAATCCCGTACAAGGCCGAATTTTTTTTTCAGGCTTTATTTTCACTACTGTTTAAGTAGTGTTCATAACTGCGATGATCAATCACATATTGAATCATTAATCCGCAGTTCAAATATACGATTTTCATATATTCATTCTCACAGGTTATTTGTTTGTTGGAGAGGGTAATATCAGTGACATTTTTTTATTAAACATGATATGACTTGCGAGTAAAACGCTGCAGTTACAGTAGTCTAAAAAGGTATGTTCTATGGAGTCCGGAAGGGACAAAGAGTGCACGCTTCATCATCCTCCAGCGGGAATTTGAAGAGCTCTTTTTTGGTCACTAGTATTCTATGCAGTAACCTGAACGAGAATTGTCTTAATTTAGTGTCCTTTGTAGTTTCATAAATAAGTGAAAATTGCTTTTTCCAATCTGTAAAACTATCAAGGAATTTGTTTTTCCAGCTCTTAATACCACTTGGCTCGGTAAAAAAATTTTCATTAAAGATTTTATAGTAATTTTTGCAACGCATTTCAGCTAAATCTAAGGAAGAAGTATCGGAAGAGGATAATTTAGTTGTGCTTAGCAATTCATGCGATGGTACTTCAGTTGTTGCCGCTTTCTTTTTAAGTCCAGTGGAATGGCGGCCAGTAATTGAACATAGGGGATATAGTTTATTTTGATCTTAAATTTGTTTTGGAATTCTTCAAGCGTTAAAAAGTTCCCATTCACATTAAGGATATCTTGAACAAAAGGAATTTTCCGCTTAATCCAGGAACTCCAAAACAAGGGATTTTTTTTCAATAGTTATGACCTTTCTGACCCATTCATTTCTTTCACGGGAACATATGAACCCATAATTGACCTGCTCCCAACGTCAGTGGCTTCATAGCTCAGTTGGTTAGAGCATCGCACCGTTATCGCGAGGTCACGGGTTCAAACCCCGTTGAAGTCCTATTTTTTTTTCAGGCTTCTTTTCGCAATTGCATAAATTGTGATTACATCTGCAAGAATCATTTTCCATTTGATTTGAGTTATGACCTTATTGTTCCATAGTAGAAATTCGCCATAAGAAAATGTATTAATCTTGTTTTTAAATTCTTGGAAATACTGTAGAAGTTCTCAATAAAAATTAGGGAAATTTTCGTTTAGGGTTTCAGTATCGTAATTACATTTGAGGAGGAACTAATGGTTCCCGTAGGCTGAAAAATAATAATTCGGTATCACTTTCCACGAGTCGTCGGGATCACCTAGTAATGTACTCATCCATGCTAAGAGTAGGGATTTCACCATTGTGGTAAAATTCACAAATTAAGTCCCCCTTCCGCGAAGGGCTGGTGTATTACTGCTCTCTTTATTTCGTCTTTTTATTTTTTCCAAAAGAAAGGAATACAGTGATGTTTTGACAATTTAAATGACTGCACTTGGAACAGAAAGCATGGATGCTGCGAAAACTAATTGGGACACCCCTAGTGTTTTAGCCAATAAAGACCTGCCATGGAGCGTAAGATCTCTCGAAAGCCATAAATTCAAGTTTTTTTCACAATAGACATAGAGCGACTTACAGGGAGAGTGTCAGGTTTATGTGTTTATTTGTTTTTCATTTTTCTAATTCTGCTGAGGAAGTTTTCTTCAATTTTCTTATCTTGTATATATGATAGAAAGGTCCCCAAGACCTTAATTGGTTCTTTTATGCTTTTAAATTCCAGTATCTTTTAAATTCCAGTATCTTAGAAGTATTGTGTTTTTTGAAACCTAACCATATTGCTTTGGTCTTTTTCCTATTTAATTTTAAACCTGAGAGCGCTTTAATAGCATTGGAGACTTCATGTAAATCACGAGTGCCTTACATAAGAGGCGACATGCTAAGGTCAATTAAACCAATACAGTTACTCTATTTGCCTTCCACAACATTCGGGTTGTTTCCCTGCGTAGGAGGTTAACATGCTTATATTGTTGCTCCTCCCAATGTTTCTTCACAAACTCGCGCCTAATATTCTGCCCACAGTCAACAACTGGGCATTCGTTAACAACCCTAGGGCAAATTAAGCTGTGTGAAGGCATCATACACCTTAAGAGAATAAAGCTTTAGTGAATTTAAAGTATCAGGTGATATTCACAGTTAAGGTGAAAAATATCTTACTGAATTACTCCCACACCATATTAACTTACAATGGTAATTATGAAAGACAGTCCAATTCATGATGGAAAAAACTCTTCCCCTGAGGGAACTGATGAATTTTCTTTAGATGATATCACAGCACTAGTTATGTTATTGTTAGCCTGTTCCAAGCTCTCAGATATTTCGCGGAGAGCGCGCGATAACGAGCGGAGATAATTTATCTGGGCTGGGGGAGGGGAGGGAAGAAAAGAGGGATTCTGTGAGATTTTCCTCGACGACCCCGTTCCACCCACATTGGATTTCTGCCGTCGGACTGTCAATCAGTCAACTTGACAGATTAACAGACAGTCTGACAGCAGACTTGACTTAAGTAACGCAAATCGTTCTCGGATTTCTAGCGCGAGTCATTCACATAGCCGTGATTAAACATGTGAGGATCCTGCAAGCCGAATTTTCAAGATAAGAGTCGCATTTACTGGAATATCTTTAAATTTAATGCTCTCGTCGAACTGTATCACAATTGCGCGTGCGGTAATACAAACAACAATCTTTGCAACTATTCTGTCACGGAAAGAACTTCATCCAGCACTATCGCGACCTCCTGAGGTCCAAGTTTATAATATCGTAACGTCTTTCTCCAGGATTCTGAAAGCCCGCAGCCTTCCCTAGTACCGAAGTAAATATCGCATTTTCATAGTCCGATTGGGCAAAGCGGATTGAGTCTTTTCGCTTGAGGCAAAGCGGTGTAAACTTAAACTCTTGCCGAACCCACTGACATAATCATGAACACATCTTTCTAACGAGCCAAGTTTCTAGAGGGAAATTTCTTTCACATGTTGAAAAACTCCGAGAAAACGACAATCTTGGAATTCTCCAAGGCACGCGGCAAATCGTGCTTGCCAGGATGTTGATCGAATAACAACCACACTGCCCGTGAGTGTTGATGTTTTCTCTCAATTATGTCTAGATTAACCAATCGGAGGGTACCCCCGCTGGTATACCATACAGGCTCTCCTTTCGCCACCTCCCTCAGTCCCCGCGAGATTTTCTTCCCTCGTTCTTTGTTTTCTTCCCTCGCCCCAAATATCTGAGAGACTGGAACAGGCTATATTATTGTTTAAATTGGGACTTTTACAGATTAAAAAAGTGCTTAAAATGCTGCTGAAAATAACAACAACAGCAGCAACAACAGCAACAATAAAAAATACAACAACAACAACAACAACAATAATAATAATAATAATAATAATAACAATAAATGTTTTGTAGCCGAGCACAGATGCTCTTCTAATTGAGGACACTAAATCAAATCAACTCTAAATACAGTAGAATCAAATCAAATGTTGTTTTATAGAAAAAGGGGAAAACCGAAGTACCCAGAGAAAAACCTCTCGGAGCTAAGTAGAGAACCAACAAACTCAGCAAACTCGTACCCAGGGTCTCTCCTCGTCCCACCCCCTGGAGCGAGAAGAATACACCGGGTTTCTTCTCTCTCGCTTCAGGGGGCGGGAAGAGGAGAGACCCTGGGTGCGAGGTTGCAAACTCAGCCCACTTATGGCGCCGAGTTCGGGAATCGAAGGACGGATTGGTGGGAGGCGAGCTCACCGCGGTTTAGGTGCACTTTAATTTTCTCCAGGAACATTAGTCAATGACCACTTCGATTTCAGTAAATTTTAACGTGACCGTGTTCGTTCAGGGTATAAAATTTTCGATTTTTTTTTGTCATAAATTAAACTTTTTATTTTCATTTTCCAACAAAAAAAATAATAACAATTCAAAACAAGTGAATAATCACCGAGAAATTGGGATATGACCTTTTTGCATCCGATGTAAACTGACAGTATACTGATGTGACTGTAGGCAACGAGGGTCAAACGAGTGTTTGCGTGGAGATAAAATTACGTGGAAAAAAATTCACAGTAGTTGACCGGAAAAAAAAGTTTTGCGTAAATTCTGTTAATTGGTGTAGTGGCCGATCGTCGAAAGAGGTGTTTGGGCGGTGTTTGCTTGTGCAGTGGAGATTTATTTCAAGCGCTGTTTTTGCAAAGTATATTTTTGTCTTGAACGGGACACTCAAGAGCGATTTGTTCGAAGTCAAAAGAAATTAGCCAGTGCATATTGATAATTCAAAACCCATTTCCGCGGAGAGCCTTTTCCCTGCGATCGTTCCGTATTTTATCATGTTTATTGAGTGGAAAAGCTGCAGTGCGTTAATCGCTCCTCGCGAAAGAAACCTAAAGAGCTCTGGCACCCCGGTACTTTTCAACTCAATCACCCCAACACGTTTTGTATTTTAGTCTCTGGGGTCCATACTTTCAGAAAATTATCACGGCATCCTTTTAAAACCCCTGACAAGTTATCCACGATAACTTCGCCCAGAATGCTATTGTTTTTCGCGACATGTACTTACAGCGCCCAGTTTTTCAGCGCGCGGCATAATGATTTGCATATCCAGAAATAGTCGGCTGTAATTGGTAGATAGAGTCCGCTTTAGTTGCTTCAAGATTTCTGCTGCTGTCAATCAAACCCTTGGATGCGTAAACTGAGATCCCAAGACGCGATATCGATAACAAAGGCGCTCTAGTTAAAGGCGGGCCGCGAATCGAACTAAAATGTTGAGCTAAAATGTTGAGAGGTTCAACTTTTACGTTTACGCGCGGCTTTTCAACATCCCGCTATTTTATTTACGCAGGTAAAGTCAACTTGCGCACGTGAAAATTATGCGAGAGTGGAAATCCACCGCACAAGTTTGCACGCAGCGACATTTTCTAATTTGTCCTAAAGGACTTCCAATGGTCAAAACGTTATCCGAAGTTTGCACAGAATAAGGTTGCTAATTTTAGTGTAAAAGCCTGATGAGTAACTGCAGAATATCCTACCACTACAGCTCTTCGGGCTTGCGAAATGTTTTCGCAGTTTTGAAAAACGCGTCCTAAAGGCCGAGTTGTTTGTGGCTGCGTTGCTGGCTGTTTTGTTGGTGAGAGCGCCGCGGCGAGCGAACGGCGAATCACATACATACATACATACATACATAGTTTATTTAAGGCAGGTTGGAAGTATTGGCAAGACAAGAGTCCTGATGTGGACCTGCACTATCTACCTAAAAATTACATTGAATAAAATATAATTAATTAACATCGGTAAAAATGATCTAAAAATATTTGAAATCTGGAGACTTAAATGAGACAATACAAGAAGCTTTATCGAAACTTATAGAATTAAGAAAGTTCTTATTTTCTTTTAAAACTTTCTTGAAATAACCAAGACTAGAAGAGCGTTTACATGGATTGGGTAGGAGGTTCCAACACAAGGCTGCTCTGTGCTTGAAGGATGACCGGCCAATTTCAGTTTTAGGACTAGGAACTTCTAAATTGGCAAACTTTCTAAGATTATAGCTAGACGTGGATTTTACAATTAAATCTCTAAGGGGGTCTATACAAGTGTCATTGTAGATATTAAAACTGATAGTTAATAGTCTCTTAATATAAAACTGAATAATAGGGGTCCAGAGTGGTAAATTCCTAACATCAGTGCTGTGGATATCCTGGGCAAACTATAAATAATTTTAGTTGCCCTTAAATGAATGCGGTCGATATCCTCCAGCAATGATGGAGAACAAGAGCCCCAGACTACAAAACCATATAAGACACTTGGAAGAATAGTTCGATAATAAATTGTTTGCAAAACAGGCTTTGGTAAAAACTTGATACGTTTCAAGACCGCAACTTTCTTGCTGAAGGAGGCACAAACATTCTTGGTATGCTGTTGCCATAAAAGCCTATTATCAATAGTAAGCCTAAGGCATTTACTTGATACCTTGTATTCAATTAAACTATTGCCGTATCTCAAACAAGGCAGGGGGCCAACGAAGGTCTGATTAGAAATTATCATAGCTTCAGATTTAAATTCATGAATTACAAGTCTGTTTGACAAACACCAAGTGTGGACTTGGTTCAGTATAGATTGCAGTGTCGGAATAATGTCATTAATGTTCTCGCCAAGGGTGTAGATCGTCGTATCGTCCGCAAATAGATACAATTCCCCGTGTGTTATTGATTCTGCAAGATCATTAACAAATATAGAGAATAATTTAGGCCCTAAAATTGAACCTTGAGGTACCCCAAACCTGACGTTTTTTAGTTCAGACTTATTCCCTGAAATTTGGACGAACTGCTGACGCCTAGACAAGTAGTCGGTAAGCCATGAGAACAGATCACCAGAAATGCCAGTTGCTTTTAATTTTTCCAATAAAATGGTGTGGTTGACAGTGTCAAAGGCTTTTCTGAAATCTATGAAAAGGACACCCACTTTTAGACCATTGTCCAGGGCAGTTTTCCATGTTTCTGTTGGGTGGAGCAACAGACTCTCTGTAGAGTAGTTCTTTCGAAATCCCCGTTGCCTTTGACTTAATAAGCCATGCAACTCCAGGTGGTTACTTATGGTGTCACAGACAACATCTTCCAGAACCTTTCCTGGAACGCTGAGGAGGGATATAAGTCTGTAGTTGTTAACATCGGTTGGTGGGCCCTTCTTAAAGATGGGGTTAACCCGTGATAGTTTCCATTTCGAAGGGAAAGATGAATCACTCAGGCTCTTGTTAAAAACCGGTAAGAGACTGTGAATAACAGAGTCGCCAACCAGGAACAGGACTCTCGGTGAAACGTTTTCAGGGCAGGTAGCCTTCTTGGGGTTGGCAGCTTTTATGAGTTTATCCCTTACAAGTTTCCAGGAAAAATCGACAGTGTCCTTAATTGGGGTGATTCTGGTAATGAAGGAGTTTAGAGATGGAATGTCCAGAGGATCAAGCTGCTTGGTCAAGTCTTCACTGATATTAACAAAAAAATCATTGAAGTACTCAGCTTTAGCTAAGCTATGGGTTAATATCACTTCGTTGGGGCCAGAGATAGGACCTATGCTCTTGGTCTTGTGCTTTCTCAAGACTTGATTGGTCAGTCTCCAAAATTCACGTGGGTTAGATGCTTCCTCAAATGATGTTTGCCAGTAAGCAGTTTCAGCTCTCTTAAGTTGTTTTTTAATTGCGTTTCTCTTCTCTTTGTACAATCTCCATTTCTCGGGGTCACCAGATAATTTTGCATCCTTCTGGAGTTTATATCTCTTATTCATTTCGTTTCTGATGGAGGTGTTGATCCAAGGAAGAGATTTATCTCTAATCTTGGCATCCCTTGAAGGAAGGTGGAGGTGTAAAATATCATCATACAGGCATTGCCAAAAAGCCACACAGTCATCGATATCGTCAAATATCTCAGACACATGCCAGGGTGCTTGATCGAAGTCACTCTTGAGTTGGTTTACATCCAATGATTTATAGTTTTTCGCGGAGATAATCTTAGTTAAGGCTTTGGCTGCTTTAAAGATGGCGAATGTCAGGTGATGATCAGAAATACCCAAGTCAATGGATCCAGAGATAGAGGTTTTGGAGGGTTGGCTTGTGATCACAAGGTCGATGAGAGATTTAGAGTTGGCAGTAATACGGGTTGGGGTATTTATGATGTTCTTTAGGCCACAACTGTTTATGATCCTCAATAGGCGTTTTCCATTATCGGATTCACTGTTATCTGAGTTCCGCATCATGTCACAATTAAAATCACCAATAAGGATTATATTTTTTCTCTTTATCCAAATGTCAGCAATCAACCCTCTAAAATGATCAAAGAAGGAGAAGTCGTTTGGTGGACGGTAGATGCAGCCAACTAAGAAGGTTTGAGATCTTATAGTGACATTAAGCCATGTTGCTTCTAGAACTGACCCGTCCCAGATATTGACTGGGTAAACCGTAAGGTCTTCTTTAAAGTAAATCAGAACGCCACCTCCACAGGAAGTACCATCCTTCCTCGCAAAGTTATAACCAGGGATCCTAATCCAGTCATCCGAGGTGGACGAGTTTAGGTGAGTTTCGGTGATGCCAAAAAGGTCAAAGTTAACCACCTTCAAGAGGTTTTTAACTTCAGATAGTTTGTTCAGAAGGCCATTGATGCTAAGATGACCGATTTTCAAATTTTTGTCTCCTACAATCTGTTTTAGGGAAAACAAAGGGTCCTCACCTGTGGAGTTGTCCACGTTACTCACAGGAGTAGTTAGAGTTGGCTCATTTCGTTCGATAGTGTTGGTGCTTTGGAGACAACGAGGACAGATCCAGTTGAAGAAAGTTAAGTGTTGGAGATTTTTATAATCGTTTGGCTTAACGTTGCCACATTTAATATGACACCACATGTCGCAGTGGTCACAACTTAGGGATCTGTGGTTCCGAACGATGGTCTTCGTACAGACGGAGCACTTTGAAGAGGAGTTTGGACCAGGGTTAAGAGAGATGTCGCCACTTTTAAGAAGACGAAGTTGCTGGAAGGTATTGTCGGAGTTGGCGTAATAGCATATTCTTGAGCCAAGATAACTTTTCCCACGTGGAGCAGAAGCAAGATGGCGGACGAGTCCGGGTAGCGAAGGTTTACTTTTTAGCAAGTAATTCCCTCCAAAGTAGACTGGGCTCGTTAACTGGGACTCAGAGACACTTGAAGAATATTTCCACCCAAATATTGGCTTAGGGCGCGATGAAAAGCAAGCGAAACTCAGCAAAAGGACAGACGAGAGAAATACACGTCTCGCCGCCATTGTGACCGCTGAGCCGCTCGCTCGGTCGCGCTCCCCAGCAAAACCGCCAGATACGCAGGCGAAGTTGACTTTAAGCTGTTTGAAAGCCGATTAAACCACGACTTAAAGTTAACCGAGGATTTTAAGTGAACGGTAAAGAAAAATCTTGTTCAACTTAAATTTCACGGCTGATTAGTGATTGAACAAAACTTATACTCTCGCGGGAAGTTTAAAACTGGCCAACGTAATACCCATGGGAGATTCGAAAGAACGAGTTTGCATGTAAGTTCATGGCTGTAGAAGATGGTTTCAAGAAAGCTACAAAAAATAATACTTCCACCAGTCAGAATTCTGCAAAACTTTGGGACGTGACTCTTTAAGTGTTAAACAAAAAACGCCATATGAAACCTAAATTGCTCGCCCCTTTTTTATCAAGATTTTCCACCTGAAAGTGTCGAGGCCATACAACCAAAGTGCCCATAAAGCTACTTTTGTAGCCAGAAAAAATATTGCTTCTCAGTGAGCCACCAACATAAAAATAGTCGCATTTTGTTTTCTAACTTCTGAACTACAAAAGCCATATGAAATCTAAATTGTAAACTGAATAATTATACCTTGAAGGACGACTTTTCAAGCGGTCCTCGCCAGTTTTTGGCCGATTTTCTCTATTTTTTTGCGTACGTCTTCTTAATTAGCTTTCTAATTGAGCGACAGAAAGCGCGAAAAAGTCCTGGATATGTCGCGCCATTCTGCGCGATGATGCCGATAATGCTGATGAACGGAAAGAGTTTGAACCAATTTCTAGGTTAATCTTTGTCCTTGGCCGGGGCTAGAGTACAAGTCACATTCCACAAGTCACAGTTACAGGTCACAGCTTTTTTGATTGGTAACTAAGCCAAACAGTTTGTCCCCAATCTAAATGAAAATTCTGGATAGTGATTAGATTAGGAAACACTTTTGGGCTTCTTTATTTATCTGTAGGACGGTGACCTGTACTTTATTCCCGCCGACGGCTCAGAGTAAAAACATTTTTTTAAGGCTAACGCTTCAATATTTTTAATTAAATCCGTAAACTACTTTTATAACTGACTAACCGCTTCACGAGCGCTTCACACTTTAGTGGATACTGAATTTCTCTCATCGGGCACGTGGTCCTTTTATTGTTCGCGAGTGTTCTTCTCACCAGCTTCTCGCCACACTCGGATCTTGTTTCTTTGTATGGGCAGACTTAGTCGTGCTGGTTGCCTGCCCACTTTACGCTTTCCTTGCAAGCAGTACATTCGATTTCGAGCTTTTGGCATTGTCGAATGTGCTGCTTTGCGGTGTCGAGGGGGAATGTTTAGTCTATGAGCCGATATCAGTAACATAAATTCCTTTATTCGTGATTAGTACATGCAATGTGGCGGACTACCAGAACGTCTCTCTTACGTATGCCCGTGCACGTAGCCGCTGACCGACATCTCCCCCCTTTTGCAAAAAAAGGAATAAGTAAATACCAAAAGAGACTAGAAGGCATAACAAAGTCCAACTGAAAACCCGGAGCCATGGCCATTACAAATGGTATCCTATACTCAAGTAAAACGACATGTTGACTGTTTGTATATTCAGACTCTAAGTCAATGCTGATAAATAAGAAACTTATGACTAGGTTGTGACGTAGTCTTTCAGTCTTTCGGGGGTTTTAATTATCCGTCCTGACCGGGTCTGCTTGACTGGTGATCCTCTCAGTTCCTGGGGCTGTGGTGGTGTAATGACTGGTGCTTTCTCATGAGGGAGTGTTTCAGGGACTTGTGGGACAACCGGAGCAGAGTGTTTGAATGGAGGACTGGCTGGGGTCTGAAGGGGGGGTTCCCCAAATGTTGTAGGCTGGGGCTGAGCTGAAGGGTGTGGACACGGATGTGTTTCCTCTGCAGTTTCCATGGGTGGTTTCTGGTAAGCGGCTGTAGGAGAGGTGCTGGTTTCGACTTCTACCCGGGGATGGTGGCAGGATGGTTGGGCTGCAGGCCTTAGCTGGACTCTGTTCCTTCGAATCGTGCGGCCCTGGGCAGTGCGGATTGTGTAAGACCGAGGGTTTTCATGGGTGAGCACTTCTCCGTAGATTCATGGTTTCCCCCGCTTGTGCGGAGGTGGTTTCGCGTAAGCATAGGTACCAGTGATGAGTGGTCCTTGTTCTACACCAGCTAACTTGTCGTAGTAGGTCTTGCTATCACGCCTTTTGTTGGTGATCTCCTCCTCAACGATTCTGAAGTTGAGCATGGTGGGTGTCAAGAGTTGATCCGTGGTAGGGAGTGTGGTTCTGGTACGTCGTAGGAGCATGCGCTGGGCTGGTGAGTAGGTGTGACATTGAGGTGGGGTGTTCCTGTATAACAGCATGGTGCTGTGGAAGTCATCAGCCTTCTTTAACATGGATTCTGCAACTTTGACGGCAGCTTCTGCTCTTCCGTTACCCTTAGGGTGGTAGGGGGATGAAGTGGTATATGTTTAAACCCGTATTCGACAGAGAACTTCCTGTAGTCTTCACTGATAAACTGTGGTCCGTTATCGGTGTGGCAGATCGCCGGAACGAAGTGGGCTTTGGTTTTGTCAATGACTGTTGAGGAAAGGGTATCTTCTAGTTTGTCTACCTCGATCCAGTCAGAGAAGTGACAGACAGTCACTAAAAATCTTTGCTTTTCCAGCTCACAGAGATCTTGACTGACTATCTGCCAGGGACCTGTTGGTATTGGTAATTAAGGATTTCATTGGTTGTTTTGGTGCAGACTGGCCATCCTGGGCGCAGGTACTACACGCGTCACACATGTCTTCGATGGACTTTCGCATGCCGGACCAGAAAAGAACTTCACGTGCCATACATATGTTTGATTCCCCACCAAAGTGGTTGGCATGGATCTTGCGAAGCATGTCCTTTTGCATTGATTGAGGTACCTTAACCTGGGCGCCTTTGTAAATGATGCCATTTTTCACTGATAGTTCGTCCCTATAATTTCAGTAGCGCCGCAAAGCCTCAGGGATGTCTGCTCTGTCCGCCGGTCACCCGTTTACAATGACTTTGTATAAATTGTTCAGAATGGTGTCCTTGCTAGTTTCCCCACGTAGCTGGTGTTCAGTGCTCTCCGTTAGTCTCGGATTCTGTGCGTTGTAATCTGACTCCATCTCCATTCTGAAAACATCAAAGTTCTGTACTCGTGCTGTAATTGGGTGGGGTAGGGCTGTTCGAGAGAGCGTGTCTGCCAGGTAGAGAGTAGGTCCTCTCTTGTACTTTACCGAGAACTGATAACGCTGTAATCTCATAAGCATTCGTTGTAGACGGGCCGGTGCCTTGTTCAGTGGTTTCTTCATGATAGTTTCTAATGGCTGATGATCCGTGTCAGGGTTGCCATACAGCCACTGGTCAAACTTCTCGAAGCAGTTGCAGATTGCTAGGTACTCTTTCTCTATCTGAGAGTAGCGTTGTTCTGTAGGATTCATGCTTGACGATGTGAAGGCAACTGGTTGTAGTTTACCATCATCACTGGGTTGTAAAAGGGCGCCGCCAACAGCATTATCACTGGCATCTGTCTGGAGGACAACAGGTTTCTGGAGATCATAATAGGCTAAGGTTGGGGCAGATGAAATCAGTTGTTTGGCTTTGATGAAGGCTTTTTCCTGAGCCACAGACCATGAAAACGGTACGGCGTCCTGGGTTAGCACGCGCAGGGTTGAATCACGGAGCTTAGGTTGGGGCAGAAGAGCGACAGATAGTTAACCATGCCTATGAAGCGAAGGAGTGCTGGCTTGTTCTGAGGTGTGGGCATCTGTGTTATTGCCGCTACTTTGTCTGGATCAGGTTTCAATCCGTTATCCGAGATTATTGTGCCCATGAACTTGACTTCTTTACGCTTGAAACGCAGTTTGCCCGCGTTGAACTTGATGAATCTTTGGTCACAGCGTTCCAGTAAGGCGTTAAATCTTCGGTCATGGTCTGCCTGGGCGTCCTCGAAGGTGTTGCCCTCCCCATACACGAGGATGTCATCGGCTATACATATTATCCCTTCCAGGCCTTCCAATGCAGATGTCAGCCTCATTTGAAACTCGTCTGGCGCACTATTAATACCAAAGGGGAGACGGAGCCACCTGTATTTGCCATATGAGGTATGCATGGTTGTCATCCATGAGGATTCCTCATCAAGGGGGATGTGGAGGAAGCCTCCTTTAACATCCAGGAGGGAGAAGCACTTGGCTGCGCTAAGCTTATGAAGCCGTTCATTTAGGGTGGGCATTTGATGTTTCGGACGCTGGATGGCCTTATTTTCTTTCTGGCTTGGATCGATACATACGCGGAATTTCTTTGGTGTTTCTCTAATTAATTCGTTTGAACACCATGGGGTTGGTTCATTTACTTTGACTAGGACGCCTGCCTGCACATAACGGTCCAAGGCTTCTTTCTCTTTTGCTCGTTTCGCTACTGGTATTCGATGAACTGGTATCTGAATGGGCTGGACGCTGTCATCAACCTGAAAATGTACAGGGGGGCCAAGCCGGTCAAGGCCTTCGAACGTGGCAGCATACTGGACTATAATGTCCTGAATTTGTAGCTGGCCTGGTGGTGGAAGTCGACGGTGTGAGGGAATAGTAATTGGAGCTGAAGGTGATGGTAGAGGGTTACACGGGCTGGCTCTGGTCTCGTGAATTTGCTGGAGATGGTTGCAGGTCTTAGGGTTCACCTGATTTTGGCATGGTGCCGTGAACTGTTGTGTACTGGCATCAGCTTGCGTAGTGAACTGGAATCCAGGAAGGTTATAGTGCCTGGTACTCGCGTTATGGTCTCCTGATGAGTGAAGGGAATGGACCTCGTCTGCTTGCACGCTAATTAGACCCAGTCTTTCGCTGTCGCTGCCCGACAGAAGTGCTGGCTTGATCCCAATGCAGGAGTCTGGCAGGACTTGAAAGGTCAGGGTGTCAAACTTGTTATTGTTTTCGTACAATAGTTCCACCTGACCAGCAGGATGAAGCGGCTTGGAGTTTCCGTAGGGATGGAGGCGGTAGGAGGAGCGCTTTACTTCTGCATCTGGGAAGAAATAACGCAGGGTGCTGACAGCGATGGTGTTGCAGGTTGCTGCAGTGTCTATTTGAAACTTTACTTGCTTGAATGTCTGGCCCGCTGTGGAGAGTGATAGGTTTGTGAAGTATCGTTTTGACTTCTCGACGGATGCAATGCTGTGAACGTGTGTGCCCAATGAGTATATAAATCCGTGAATTTGGTCATAGGGTGATGCGTGCTCCTCTGCTGTGGCATACATGTCGGTGTAATGAAGGTCTCTTGGTCGGGGGCTTGTACGTGGGTCGCGTTTCTGGCTTCCTTGGGGGCCTCCTCCTTGTGGCCTCCAAGGAGATCTGTTGCTGGGACTTGGAAGCTTGCGGTCTTCTAGGCAGACACGAGCAAAATGGTCATTGCCACCACAGCCGGTGCAGGGCTTTTCATTAGCTGGACATGAAATCCATGGATGTGGACCACGCCGATCGCCGCACCAAAAGCATGTGCCAGGTTCCCTGCGAAGTTTCATCTGACTGTGTCATCGACTCCTTTGGAAGAATCTGCAATTAACTTGTTTGTCTGCTTGGCGGACTCTATAGCTCTCGCTTCGCCGACTACATCGGACAGGGACTTCTCAGAGTTGTCAGGTTTTATATGTGTTTTAAGCAACTCCGTACGTATGTTATCCTTATTCAACCCAAATATAAATTTGTCTCTACAAAGTTCATCACTGCCAGCGTGACTCACCTTAACTTCTCACTCTTGAATGGACTCGTGATGGCCCTGTGAAGAGGAACTTGTATCGATCAATTAGTAGTGAACGTCCTGTGCTGCCTGTGTAGTGGGCTCGTAGTTTATCCATCCAAATCCAGGGTTTCTTTTTATCTTCGTCCGGAATTTGAGGTTCGATTGTGTATCTGACCACGGACAAAGCTTCACCTGGAAGTGCAGAGCGTAACGCTGAAATCTCTAGCAGAGGACTTTTGTAATGAGCGGCTCGTTCTGTAACAGGATCTTTAGCGAGGTCGCGGTAGTTGGCTTGTACGCAGTAGTCGTTGTATCGTAACTCGAAGTTCTTGAAATTATCACTCACATTTCCCACAAGTTTGAGCTCCGGTCTTTTAAGATTTGCCATCGTGTTTCCCCACTCCTGACACCAAGTCTAGGAGCCGATATCAGTAACAGAACTTCCTTTATTCGTGATTAGTACATGCAATATGGCGGACTACCAGAACGCCCCTCTTACGTATGCCTGTGCACGTAGCCGCTGACCAACAGTTTCATGGCACTAGAGACAATTTTCCTGCACGCTCGAGAGCATGCAGTTCGCTTTTCTGTTCGTACAGTAAGTTGTCACTGGTTTCCTGCACAGTTGGCAAGTTGAAGCCCTGGCCGGCGATCCTTTGATCTGCTCGACGCATAAACCGCAAAAACTGTGCCTACACGGAATGATGATTTCCACATCGAATAATGGATAGAAGCTTGTTCAAGTCAAATCGATGAATCCACCTCATAACAAAACTAGCCAGACCTCACAGGTGAACTGGACGGCGCTAAATCGTCAGGGACAATGACATGTTCGAATACTTGCTCGGAAGGAGAATCCATTATCAAGCTTTTAAGGTACTGTAAACACAGTCGAAGCAAAGTTCAGAGAGTGAAAGCGACATAAAAAAGCAATTGTTTGTTGTTGAACAATCCGTTATTGTTCTAGCCTCCCACGCAGTCGTTTTTAGGCGACTCGTATTTCACCTCCTTACCACAACTGTTCCGGTCAAACGTGTATATTGCGTGCGCGAAAAAGACTATTTTTTGCGGGCGCTCAGATCCTGCGCGCGTTTGCGTGTTTCCGTTCTCGCTCTATCCGTTTCTTGTATGTTGGTTTTAGCTCCGTTAAAGTTGCGACAACGAATGGGAGTTTGATTAACGATGCGAAAAAACTCAGAATACACCACGAAAATAAGGGGCCTACTAATGATACTGGGCTAGCTTAAGGCGAGGGTAAATTTTAAGGATTCTGAAGAAGGGATTGAAATGGGGAAAAATGTTTTAAATACCACAAGACAGTTCATTGACACCCCACAAGGACACTGTAAGGTGCTGGGGGAACTGTTTGGGGTCCGTCCGCTAATTTTCAATTTCAAATTCCAATTTAGTAAACTAAACGTCAGTGGCTTCATAGTTCAGTTGGTTACAGCATCGCACCAGTTCAAACCCCATTGAAGTCCTTTTTTTTAGGCTTCTTTTCGCAATTGCATAAATTGCGTTCACAACAGCGAGGATCATCCTTCATTTGACTGATATCGAAAATTATCAGTGGAATTATAAGTAAATCTCGTTTACTTTTTTCTTCGCAATCCTTTTTATCCTTGAACTACACTTGTATGGTCCGCAACTTATCCCCCTAATTTAAACAGTCTTTATATTTCTGTAGAAACGTAAGTTTGGAATCATATGCTGAACTGACTATCTTGCTCACACCACTTCCTACCTAGTTCACCTTATATCCTTGATATTTTCAACATTAACGCTATTGTTGTTGCTTGTACTGTACTCCGATCATAGTTACCTCCTCCCTAACAGTTTTGATACGTACTCTTTTCTCTTCATACGTACGTACAATTCAAAGATGACAGACCGCAAACAAATGTTGCTGCTAAAAATATCTGCATGCAAAAACGCAACCCCAGTAACTATCATCCACATTATTTTAGAACCAGTATTGAACAGTGTGCGATCCTCTAACAAGGGCCTTATATGTTTCAATTCCCTACCCCGTGATCTCGCCTTATCTCCCAGATATTCTAGCTTAACTGTAAAAGTCTAAATTAAACTCGCCCGTCCTCTGATATATTACGTTCATTTCATCTACTTATAGACGGAGGAACCCAATACTCAGTGATATTGGGCTTCAGCTTCAATTGGGCTTTCTCGCTACATTTCTAATAAGAAACTGATTACACAATTATGTTGTCTGAATTACTATTTGAATGATGTAATTGTAGCAAATAATACTAAATAGAGGTGCGAGAGCTGCATTCATTTGGGCAAATATCAACTCGAGGCCTCGGAGCTTGCAAAGCAAAAAAAAAAAAAAAGGCTGAGGGAAGAACTACGCCGGGCGTCGATAAAATCGCGCTCATGAAGCATTATTTTGGAACATAGAAAAATCTACTTTAACAAACACCTTCATCGCAAAAGCCTGAAATGATACAAAACTATAAAATACCTGGAGTTGATAAAAGGACTAAAGGAACGAAGAGGCACTGACAAAAGATTCTTAAAGCAGGAAGGTGTACAGGTTACAGGGGTATAGTGTCAGTAAGCCCCAGTCAAACGATCAAACATTTTCGTCCAACATCCTGTTGGAGGAATACATGTTTGACTGTTAAGGCATAACACAGGTATCAATTTGTTTTGCTATTTTAGAACTAAATAAGAAAAATCCAACAAAAGCTGTCTCGAAATTAGGGCAAACCGGTTTTTTTTTTATGTTTTACTACTAGCTTTCAATGATTAAAGAGTAGATTTAACATGTTTTACAAAATCGCCTACCTAAAGGTTTTGCCGTGTTTGAAACAATTGGAAAATGAACGGTTCGTTCCTTTGAAAATAAGTGAGCAAATTAACTTGGCTCATGGTGTTCGCCATTTTATTTCTCCACAAAATCATTTTACTTTGAACTGAGTATGTCCACCAAGTTTTGGAGCAGTCTTGGGTTTTCTGTTTTTTGTTTTGTTTCCGTTTCTTTTTTGATCAATTTTGACTTAAGTACAGAACGACGTTACATTTCGAAAATAGCTTAGCATCACTCCCAACGCGCGCATTGAGTTATTTTCGATGTTTCGAAATTGCCACAAAGGATTTCTGTTTGCATAAATATTTTTGGCACTCATTCCACGATGCATTAAACGCGTGTAGTTTACATCTGACAGGATCAAAATCTCCTTTAAGCCATTTACCTAAGCTCAAACGCACCTTTAACCAACCAGCGATTGTATCTGACAAGAAGGAAAAATCACTAAAGGACATTCTTGTCCTCGCAAATCTTCCTTCAATCACGCAACAATCTTAAAATCAACGAAGCGTTTAGTTGCAAACTTGAAGGAAATTTACTTGTGATCACCTAAACTGACTCCAAACAGTATTCGCGCAAATTTAGCGGTTACAACTCAGCTGAGTCTACGAACGAAAGCCCGATCACTTACATCCTGAAACTGATCATCCCGATAACGAACGTAAAACGTCATTTTTGGATCAGTATGCATTTTATCACAGAACAACTATATATTTCGAAAATACATTTACATCACTCTCAACGCACTGAATGATTTTCGATCCTTCAAAAACACCGCTAAGTTGTTCTGTTTGCATAATTTTGCGCTCATTACACGGTGCATTGAACGTGTGATCTTCACACCTCACAGGATCGAAATCCCCTTCACGCCATTGGATAATCTATATTTTCCTATAAGAATCTCGCTTGTAACTAACCTATCACAAAACACTCTGCAAGTTGAAGTCCGCTATATAAAGAGACTTGATTCTACCTTCAGCACTCGAAACTAGCTCTCCTTTTGAGCTCTTCGAAGAAAGCTTAAAAGCAACTGACGAAGGATCCAATCTTTTGGTTCTGAAACCGGTCTTGCATCTCAAAGCTGAAACACAGATCTTTTCAGAACTCTACCATGGCGCAGACAGTTTCCGACAAGGAGATGACTGCCATTTTAAAACACTACGTCTCTTTGGAACTAACTCAGTCAAAGAGATCTTTGAAAACAACAAACGAGACTTCACACACAGTTTCTGTAAAAGAAGCTACCCTCCAACAATCGTTTTAAAGAAAATCCTGGTTGAAGTTAAGTTCACCTACAGAAAAACATATCTTTAACCAGCTGCCGATTGTATCTTACAAGAGGGTTAAATCACTAAAGGGAATTCTTGCCCTCGTAAAACGTCCTTCAATCGCACAATAATCATAAAATCCAAAAGCGTTTAGTTACAAACTTGAAGGAAATTTGCTTGTGATCACTTAAAATGACTCCAAACAGTATTCGCGCAAATTTAGCGATTACAACTCAGCCGAGTCTACGAACGAAAGCCCGATCACTTACATCCTGAAACTGATCATCCCGATAACGAACGTAGAAGCAGAGGACTCGTAGACTTTAATAAACAAAGGAAAACGACTGCTCATCCCTTCCCTGTCAAATCCACATGGCAACCACCAATTCATAACTCAGTTGCCCTTGAACGCTACTTAGAAGAGACCAAACTCGAACTAGCTTCGACAATTTTCCGACCTCACTATGACAGCATTGCAGCGAACGAAAGAAAAGCTATTAACTCACTTAAGCAAAATTAATCTCCAAAAAGCCGACAAAGGAACAACAACAGTCATTATGGACACCGCACAAAAAATACAAGAAGGCTCACAACAATTATCTGACGATAAATTTTACACGCCTCTCACATCTCCTATTGTGCTGGACACTGCCCGAAAAGTCAACGAAATAGTTAACAAACTATTCCGCTCAGGTAATATCGATAAAATGACTCACAAATGGTGGACAATCGGTCTAAAACAACCACGAATACCAGAATTTTGCACGCTGACTAAATCCACAAGAAAACACCAGTTGGCAGACCAATTTTTTCTGGTAGTAGCGGCCCTACAGAACGTATTTCCAGTTTCGTGGACTCACTATTACAACCCATCGCTATCAAACAAGAGTCATATTTAAAAGACACCACTGAAGGAATTGATGTTATCTGCCGCCATTACGAGTACCACTATGAGCATAATCTACCAATTCCCACCAACGATTTACGGGAACTCATGCAGTTCATACTAGAAGAAACTGATTCTTTCCAATTCAACGGAAATAATTTCATACAAACCCATGGCATCGCTATGGGAACTAAAATGGCGGTCACTTTCTCTGTCATATTTATGGCAGATCTCGAAAAACGACTACTTATGGCTAGCCCACATAAACCTCTCGTTTGGAAAAGATATAGTGATGACATATTTTCATTGTGGAACATTCATATTACAGAAGTTTCTGATTTCGTAAACTTCGCTAACTCCTTCCACCACACAATCAAGTTCACTTGTGAAATGTCATCAGAACGTGCTGTTTTCCTCGACACTGAGGTTTTCAAAGGACCTCGACTCTCAACTCTCAAAATCCTTGATTTACAAACACACTTTAAACCCACTGAAACTTTTCAGTACACGTACTTCTCATCCTGCCACCCTTTTAACTTTAAAAAGGGTTTTATCAAAGGAGAAGCACTACGTCTCTTAAGAACTAACTCATTCAAAGAAATCTTTGAAAACAAAGGCTCTGTAAAAGAGGCTACCCGCTAACACTCGTTAAAAAAATCCTGATTGAAGTTAAGTTCATCAACAGAAAAGAAGCTCTCCGCAACAGGACAAAACAGACAAAAGAGATTCTACCATTTGTTACCACTTTAAAAAAAATTGTTACCACTTGCAACCCAACCTAAACTCAAACGCATCCTTAACCAGCCACCGATTGTTTCTTACAATAAGGAAAAATCACTAAAGGACATTCTTGTCCGCGCTAAACTTCCTACAATCACACAACAATCATAAAATCAACGAAGCGTTTAGTTACAAACTTGAGGGAAATGTACATACGATCACCTAAACTGGCTCCAAACTATAATCGCGCATTTTTAGCGATCACAACACAACCGAGTCTACGAACTAAAACCTGATCACCTACATCCTGAAACTGATCTTCCTTATAACGAACGTAGAAGCAGAGGACTCGTAGACTTTAATAAACATAGCGCGCAAAGCCCAATGAAACAAGGGCAAACGTTGAAAGCAGGGCGAAAAACATTTCAAATTAGAAATGGCCCGCAAAGCCCAATGAAACAAGGACAAACGTTAAAAAGAAGGGCGAATGGCAAATCAAATTTGCAAAAGCCCACAAAGCCCAACAAAACAATGGCAAACATTAAGAACAGGAAAAACAACATCACAAACTTGAAATAGCCCGCAAAGCCCTTATAAAAACGAGGGCAAACGTTAAAAGCAAAGCGAATAACATGGAATTAGAAAGAGCCAGCCAAGGTCAAATGAAAACGAGGGCAACGGCTAAACTGAAGCAGTTCGAACAAGATGTTAAATTGCTCAAAGCCAAAAAATAATTAAAAGGGCAAACCTAACAGCATGGCAAACAAAATATAAAATTCGAAATTACCTATAAAACAAGAATACAAAACGTGAAAAACGCGCACAAAACTAAAGCGAACCAAGCACATGAAAAAACTCATAGCTGGAATAGAACACGCGGCGAAGGAGTGCAAAGATAAAATTTTCAAGCCTCCAAAGAACGTTCGTCAGCTTCTACTTGAACTGGAGCCTGAACTTGAGCGGCCGCCGGAACAGGTTGACGAACATCGTCCGGTCGAGCAACTGTAGCTGTTAGAACACATTCGTCAGGTGAATGCAGAAGGAAAAAAATCGCCTCGAACAGAGAACCCGTGAAAAGTTTAAAACCCTCCATGCAGCTTTAAAAAAACAATATGGAAAATCAAAGGGGTTTACGATTTCACGTACTCCTCCCTACAAAGGTACTGAAAGGCACGATGTAAAATGTGGAGTTATTATTATTACAGTATCACAATTTTAACATTATAGGTGAAGACAGGCGTGGGTTTCGATTCTAATGTGGTGGCGATGGTGATGGAGGTGGTGGTGAAGTAGATGATGACTTTAAAAAGTGCTTGTTGTGTTTCTGTAGGACCCAGGCCCAGTCCTTGGTCCCGCGTGGAACTGATTATTGTTTTTTCTTGTTTCATTAGTTTATAACAGAAACTTTCTTATTAGTAGGGCGGTAAGTTTTTGTAGCTCGTTGAACTTCATGTTGAAGTTCTGCCCCATTCACTTTATAGTTAGTCTTAAAGCACTTATCACGAATGTAAGCGTATCTCCTCTCGGCGCTCTCGACTTTTGCTTTATTTTGTTTAGGTCTTTGGGCAGTTCGATCTTGCGCTTTGTATTTACCTTTGCGGAGGTGTTTCGGTCTGATGGTACTATTACTATTACTGGCTTACAAGCTCGGTTGGGGTAGTTTTTGATAACTGTTCAAGGGTTGGTCTCTTAGAAATCGCCTATCTGTGTGTATCTGCCTGTCAAACGTTTCTTCTGGGACTTTGATTCTTAAGCCTTGTTTTCACTAGCGATGCAAGCACAAGAGCGCGTATTTCATTGTGAAAACGGGTTTAACGCAAGCATAAGCATAAGCATAAGCACAAGCACAAGCGCAAGGATCAAAATTTTTCCTTTTCCTTGTGCTTGCGCTTATGGTTGCGTTCGCTTGCTTAGTGTTCGTTTTCACTTGGCATAAGTTACTTACGCTTGCGTTTGTATTTGCGTCGCTAATCAAAACCAGGCTTTAGCGTTGAAAAGTTTGAGTAGTATAGTGTTTGGGGGTACGAAATCAATTGATCTCGTTTTCCCCAAACACTATTCGCCTTCTGGTCTCGTATTCTGGAATATATAGTTATTTAATTTGATGGAATATATAGTTATTTAATTTGATAGAATATATAGTTATTTAATTTGATGGAATCTATAGTTATTTAATTTGATGGAATCTATAGTTGTTCAATCTGATGGAACCAAGGTCAGCACACTTCATAAAATGCGTGACATTCTCGGAAAACAGGGAATGAGTCATCGCCTATAGCTATTATTTCTCACGTGACGTCATGTGTTAGTTGCATAAAGAAATAATATCTCACATAATATTATAGAATGAGTTGTAATTCAGTAATCCACAATGAATTAAAGAATATGGGAGAGTTCACATGTTCTTTTTGTGATCAGCTATTGGTCAAAGTTGTTAAAAGTGTGAAAGCACCTTGCTGTGATAATCAGAGAATGTTTAACGATGATGGTGAAAATGTTTGTCTAAATTGTGGTTCAGTCCACGGCTATGACTATTGTAAGGAGTACGTTGACTTTCATAATAATATGTATAAAATAAAGCGAAAATCTGTATATCACCGGAAGTACCATATTGAAAATGTGATAAATGGTATATGTCGCAAGAATAGATTTCAAATTTCTGTAAAAGATAAAGGCAAAATATTGAAAATATTCGAAGAGATAGACACTGTCCTTCCTTTGGTGAATAAGAATCGTAAAAGGATGATAAGTACGAAATTTATGTTTAAGCAAATATTTTTAATGCTTGATCTTCCATTTGATGAAATAAAAGTTACTAGATCAAAAAAGACGCTTGGATTTTATGATCAATATTGGGTTGAGATTCTATTGTTGAGATTTGATAAGATTATTCGTATTATCAAGCAGTGAATTTTTCATCATATTTCTGTAGGTACTTATCAATAATTGGACTATTGTCAGTCACATAATCATCGATATTCTTCATTGAGATTTGTATGCTTGAAGCATCAAAATCACCACTTCTCAACTTGTCTTTTATTGAATTGAGTAGATGTTGATAGCTTTGATAAGCATATGTGCAATTCTGGATTTTCAAATCTAGGTTTTTATGCTTCATCCACCCTTGTATCAAAAGTGCTGCTGTACTGATGGCTACCAAACTAACACCACCTGTTGCCACACTTGTGGCGAGACCCCCAGTTGCAAAGATGATGGACAAGGAATTCCCCAGTAATTTCCATTTTTTAAACCGTTTAACTGCCTGTTTATGAGCCCAACACTTTCTGTGATATGTGTGGTAATAGGCTTTTAATTCATTTACCTGATCTTCTGTTAATTCACCTGAAATATGGTTCCAGCTGAATATGCTTTTTCGCTCTTTCATATATATATTTTATACAATAATTCTATTAAAAATGCAATAAAGAATCCCAGATATTTGGCCGCATAATGGAGATCTTTTTCTTCGCTTTGTTGTGAGGTGCTTAGATATGGCATAACAATATCCCCGATCTAATGAATAACTGTTATAAAATCTTCCATAAGCATCATGAAGTATACCATGTGTTTGTAATGTATCAATCCAACCAAGAGTATGTTCCAAGAAATATGTCAAGCAACCACTACCTGGGCCGATAAGTCCAATATCATTATGCTCATGTAAAATGTCACTAATTGTAATTAATTTATTGAAATGCTTGTGATACAAATATTGGTAAACCATAGCTGATTTCAAAATTGAGTCATTAATATGTGGATATTGTTTTTTAGTATGTTTGAATAAATATTTCACGTATTTAATAATGTCTTTCATCATATAATAATCAATTATATAATTTAAAGATCAAAATAATCTTCAATGAAACGATACATATTTCTCAGTTCTTGGTTAGTTAGTGATTTCTGCCAAACAGCAAAAGCATAAAGATCCATTTCACAAAAATTAATTGCAGAACCATCTGTATGAACTTGACAACCAATAAACATTTCTTGTGCACTACCAGTCAATGTTGCTGAAATTGATCCTGTTCCAACTGGTGTCATTGATGAAATACCTCTGAAAAATTCCATATTATGACCATCAACTCGAACAGTAAAAACTTCAATATTTCCCGTCAGATTAGCCAAAGAAGAAACAGCAAGTCTTCCATTTGATGTAGAACCGAAATCAATATAACATGCTCCATTAATCCAAGGCAGATGAACACCAAATCTAACAGCACCCTTACCCCATTGAAATTGTGATTGATATTTTGTTTGTTTTGTGTTTGCAATGATTATAACAGTACAAGTATTTCCACTCCGTCCAGCAACTTTAGAAACATCAAATGAACTGTTCTCCAAGTAGTCATCACTGCCATCAAAACGTATGAAAAACTTTTTCTTGACTGAATCTCTCAGTAACAATGGTTTTTTCGAATTAGAAGTTTGTGTAAAAGTGACATTATTAACAGGATCCAGCCAACTAGAAACTCTATCATCAGCATCAGTTGTCAATACAGACAGAGATGGTATCAAAGCAATTGAAATTCCATCAAGAACAGGTATACCAGGCAGTGAATTTGAAATAACAAAAGTTGCTCTATCTAACTTCAAATCTAGTTGTTTTTTTGTTACACAATCATCATCCGATGTTCCTTCATTAACATTTGTTATTTTATTTCCTCCAATATCAAAATGCCCATCTTGTGTTAATGTAAATCCATCACCTTGTGGACCCTGTGGGCCTTGTGGACCAATTAGACCTATATCACCTTTATTGTCTTGATTTAGTGAATGATTGAATACACCCATATAATATTATTTTAGATTAATTCATGACCACTTCAAGTGTGAATGCTGTATCAAATTCTCCACTATTGGGATGTGAATAGTCAATTATAAGATAGCCTCTCGATAATGATTTATTGACGTCAACCGTTGTGATGTTTCTGCCCACAGCACCATGTCTGTATTCAAAAATTGTTGCTGGTAATGGCAAATTTCCAGCACCTTCAGCTTTTGTCTTGAAGTAGAATATTCCGGGTTTTGTTCCTTGTATTACATACATATTCTTAATATGAAAGTTATTGTTATGAATGACTAAAAAATCAGCGCCATTTATCAATACAGTCTTTAAAACATTCTTATTATGTCCTTTTTTGGCTTTAACAGAGCAATTTAAATATTGTATTTGACCGATTATTCCATTCCCATTCAAATTTAGATCACCTCCTAATTTCGGTCTGTAAAGAGCAAATCCACCCAAATCGAAAGCTGTTTCCATGATTAGACCTGTAACGCTTGAACGAAATAGATTCAAACTATTATTATGAATTCTATAGCCATTCAGATTTAAATCACCACCAAGTTTAGCCTCTTTTATCAGATAAGTGTTCATATTAATATTATTCAGCATTGTCAATTCACCATTGTCTCCACCAAACAACCAATTTTCATTTTCTTTCACATCAAAACCATTCAAATCTAAATCAGTTTGTAATTGTATTTCCTCATTAACGATTTTGAAAGGTTCAGAGAAGTCGTAAACACTTGATGGAACGTCTACTGCTTCAAAACCAATACCATATACAACACAATGAACTTTGTACTTATTTGGATAAGTTGGGTTAGCATTAATATTAATCGTACAATATAAATATTCAGGTGGTGAACTTGCTGAAGGTTTTTCAAACCATAATAAATATCTCGAATGATCTTCATTTCTGTTGTCAAATTTTCTCCCTACGGTTTTATGAATTGAAATTCCACTAGTTGAACTGAATGTTACACTACTAAGACTCATTCCTTCATAATCAGGAAATAGCCATTCGAGAATGAAAGTGTATGTTCCATCTTTTATTGTATACATATTGAATCCAATTTTGGCTCTGTAAGTATCTTCAGATTCTTTATTCAAGTCTATATCAATGACCTTTTTTGAAATCAAATGTGGTGAACGAGGTAAATTGACATATCCATTAACTGTCAAGCCATATTCAGTGCTAATTTCATCGATATCATTCATCAAATATTTGAAAGCATTCTTTGGATGAGAAGCAGATGAAATATGACTTTTTTCTAATTGATCTAAATTTACGGCATCGGTTTTATTTGTTCCTTCTTTTAAGTTAATGATTTTATGCCCTCCAAGTTTCATATCCGCTGCCATCGCATTTGTTCCATTCAATAATAAAGTGTTCGCTCTCATAGCTATTCCAGCTCGATTTAGAACTCTGAAGTTCACAGCATCAGTTTCATTCGAAGGGTCCGCTAAATTCGTCACTCTATTTCCACCCATGTCCAAGTTTCCATACATTGCATTTGTACCTTCTCTTCGAAGAAAATATTCGTCAGTATATCTTTTCGTCACTGCGTCGTCTGCGTGGACAGGTGGAGCAAGATCAGTAATGGCATTGTTGTTCATATTTAGATTTTGTTGTGGAATCGTATCGAGTTTGGTTTGCAACCTCTGGTCCACATAACTTTTGTTTACAGCGTCTTGTGGGTTTGAGGGGTTATCCTGCAGGTTGAGGATTTTGTTTAATTTCATGTCAACATTACTACCAAACGCAACATGGCCGTTTTCAATTTCATAAGCTGGGTCATGGAGAAAGTAAGACAAATTGGTATGATAGCCATAGGCCCCATAAACGATGATATGTGTTTTGGTGTTAGACGCAGGAGCTGTGCTGGAAAGTTCCACCTGTATTGCCGCTTGACCACCACTTGTTTTTTCTATCTGGAAAAGTTTTTTCATGTAACCATCAACGTGTGGAGTTTCAGGAAAAGGTTTTTGAAATGGCTGTCCCGCATCTCGTATATTTACAGTTGGAATGAATAAATCGACTGTTGCACTTCTTGGATCAGATGGTGAGTAAAACTCAACAACAAAAGTGTACTGACTGTTTCTCAAAGATGTCAAATCAAAACGAATTTTGGATGTAAAGTTACCACTATGTGAAATGATAAAAGACAATGAGGACTTGTTTATGTGATAAGGTGATCTGTCAAAATTCTCAATTTGAAGGTTTGTTGCACCACTGACTGCAGAAGACTTGGATATGTCTTTTAACAGAAAAGCGAATGGGTTGCGTTGAGTACCAGATGCAGAAAAAACAAGGTCATCAACATACTTTTTGTTGGCAGAATCTTTATCAGAGTTTGGAGATCCAACATTTGTTATTTTATTGTCACCCATGTTCAGATCACCAGTCATAGCAACACTTCCATCTTTTTTAAGAAATGGTGAAACATCAATGCCAGTAATTCCAGCAATTTCAGTATCAACATACCCCTTTGTGGCTGAATCATTGTTTGCTGTTGGCGCTGCTAAATTAGTCAATTTATTACCTCCAAGATTCAAATCAGAAGTCATCGCAACGCTTCCATCTTTTTTCACGAAGTTATTATTGAGATATGTTGTACTCACTTTACCTCTTACACCATCATCAACGTATTTTCTAGTTGCGCAGTCTTGTGGAAGTATAGGGCGTCCAACATTGACTATTCTATGAAAACTCATTTTAACCTCATTATTAAATACAATTCTTCCTTCTTCTATTTGAAAAGCTGGGTCGTGAATATGTGATAAAATGATATTAGAAAATCCATAAACACCATAAACTATGACATGATGTTTGGCATTATTTGATAAATATGGTGAGATCAACAATAATTCCATTGATGTCTGACCAACTCTCGTTTTTTCAAGGAAGAATATTCTCTTGAGATAACCATCAACAAGATGGGTCTTTGGGAATGCTCTTTTTATCGAATCCTTTCCTTCAATCAAATTAGACGACAAATTGTCATCATCAACTGTTGCATTGTTTGGATTACCATCAGTATAAAACTCAACAACTAAAGTGTACTTTGAAACTTCCAATTGTGACAAATCAAAACGAAGAACAGTTGTAAGACCAGCAGTAGGAATAACAAAAGACAAGGCTTTTTTATTTATTGAGTAAGGGCTTTTATTATAGACTTCTAATTGTAGATTATTCGCATTTCTAAGAATAGTTGTTTTTGATACATCTTCAAGAAGAAATTTAAATGGATTAACACGTGTTCCTTCAATTGATAAAACAGCATCATTGACATATCCCAAGTTAGTAGAATCATAATGATTTACTGGATCACCAACATTTGTCAAACGTTTATTTTCAATATCATAATTGCCATCTTGCGTTAATCTAAATCCATCACCTGTTTCACCTTTATTACCTTTGAAACCAAATGGACCTCTATCACCTTTATCACCTTTTGGACCTCTTTCACCTCTATCACCTTTTTCACCTTTGGGACCAATTGGACCAGCCGGGCCTCTTTCACCAGTTCCAGTTTTTGTTTTATCTTGATCTAGTGGAGAATTAAAAACTCCCATTATATCATCTTGTTAGATTAATCTTCTTCATCACTGCTTTCATCTTCCAAGAATTCTGGTGGTATGGTTTCATAGATGACAGGTAGTCTCTTATTGTTTTTCAATACTTTTTGTGTCCTCCTGAGTACTTCCATTTTGATTTTTTCAGCGATTTCAAATGGTGTTTCAACATTAGAAGGATTGATTAATTTTTCGATTATTTCTGTTTTTGGATTCTCCTGTTTTTCAACATCTTGGAAATTATTGATTGCCATATAATATTAGATTAGATTAAATCGCACCATAAAAATTTCTCTTGTTTTCATCGGCTTGTCAACATAACAGAAGGAATATGGTTTTTTGGTTGCTTCAATGTATTTCTTCTTGTCGATTCCAAGCTCCTGTGCAATCAGATTCCTTTCTCTTGATGATGGGAAATCATAGAGGCAAAAGTGGCTGCAATTGAGTCTGATTGATTTTGGACAGCCATAGAATGATTGTGTGAGATATATGACTGAACAGTTCTTGTGTCTCCCCTGAATGAAATAGCTGATTATCTGATCTTGTTTCTTGTCAGTGACAAAATCATCAAAAACAACCAATCGCTGCAAATTTGTGTCTTTTATCTGTTCAACAGGCAATATCTCTTCTTGGCTACATATCAAGGCAGGATAACCAATTTGACTGCTTATTTCATTCATTACTTTCCGCAGATATTGATACTTGTCTTGATCTAAATTTTTCGCATAAAGATGTATCTGATCATAATAAACCAATGGTTCCATAATCAGATGCATAAACAGTGTTGTCTTTCCAGATCCTGAATTACCAGCCAGCAGCATCCTGAAAGTGTCTTTTGGCATATACGGATACAACTGTCTGAATGAATTCTTTGAACCCTGAATATCATAATTAGGGATTTCCATATGTTAATAGTTTAGATTAGTCTAACACAATTGTATATGGATATAGAACGAATGAAAAGGCTTCTTAAAAGTGGAATTGAAGCTGGAAACAAAACAAGAGAAGTTCGTGATGTTATCAAGACTTATGAATACAGAAAACAGGATGCATATGATACAACATCAGAATTGCTGAAACCCTCTATTGATGTCCAGAAGAGTGTAAAAGAAAGTGTCGACAAAAAACAGGATGAAGTCATTGAACAGTTGAAAAAAAATCAACAGGCTTTAACACAAGGACTTGATGATGTTATTGAAGCTAATCGCAGAGCAATTGTATTTAGTCAGGAACTTCCTTTAGCAGTTGAAGGGCCTGAAGAAGAGGTTTTGACACACAACATATTAGCGATCGATAACAATTTCGATAGAGATGATAGAATCATATTAAGAAATCACAATCTTTTGAAACCATCCGAATTAACTCAAGTCGCCCCACAAAAACTTCTTGAAGAAAGGGAGAAAGCTGCAGAAAAAGCCAAGGATATGGGAAGAAGAAAAAAAAATCATTCACTCCAGAAGAAAATGAATCTCATAAAAGAGAAATACAAACTTTGAAGAAATATAGAGATACGATTTCAGATGTATTAGCTTCTTACAAATACAAAACAGGGAAAGGAATGGGTTCAAGGGATGCATTTTTGGGTGACATGCTTTAAAGACTGCAGTTGCTTGGTGGATCTATTTCAGCCGGCAACAACAGCAAAAATGTTCAAAATGAATTCACAAATATATTGCATACATTGAACAGACTGGGAATCCTGAAAACCGGAGAGTTGAATAAAATAATGATGAAATATCTAATTTAATAATATATGACACAAATTTCATTACGATTCAACAGTAAAAACAGAGACAAAATTGGTGTCAGTAAGAGTCATGATTTTGAAAAAAGATTCAATACACCTCTTAAATTAACGAATGATTTGAAATATGAAATGGCTGTGAATGTTATCAATATGACATACAGTTGGTACAATATCAGAGATATTTTTGGGAATAATCAAATGAAATATAGCCACGACAAAGGTGTAAACTGGGAAACAATAACATTCGTTAACGGGATGTATTCATACGACGATATCAATAGTTACATTCATGAGTATATGAGAAAAAATAACCATGTACTGAATCCATCTGAAACAGACAAATCAAAATTCAAGTATGGTATTAACATGTATTTCGTTTTGTCAACATATCGCATTTTGATTGAACTTGATGAAAACTATCGAGTGGATCTGAGAAATCTTGATTTCAGAAAACTTATCGGTTTCGATTCAAAATTAGTTCCAGCCACAGAATATGGAACAAATCTACCTGATATTACAAGAGGAGTAGATGAAATTTATATCAATTGTGATATGGTGATAGATAGCATTGTTGATGGAAATAACACAAATACAATCGCAGTTATTCCAGTCACAGATCTCGTTAGAAGTTTACCTTTCACTTACAAACCTCGTTTTCTTTCATGGAATCCTGTCTCAACACATACAATCAGCTCAATACGCTTTTATGTCACAGACTCTTCTAGAGCTCCAGTCGATTTAAACGGATAGATTGGTATATTGAGTTATTCTTGAGAGGGACAGAATTATAAAACCTAATAGTATATGAAACGGTTTGAGTTTAAGAAATATGAGCAATACGGTGAAGGTATTGTGACTGATATGATCAAAACAGCTGGAAAAAAAGCAGCAACAACAATTGGTGAACATGCTGGCAAAAAAGCTGGTGACAAAATCATAGAACTTTTGAAAAAGAGGAAAAGTGGAAACAAGAGTGGAACTGAGAGTGTGAGCCAGACTGGTGGTTTAATCAAAAGAAAGAGAGGTCGACCACGTAAAATAAAATAACTTTTATCTAACACAATAATATATGTCAAACTATCGTGACTCAAAATATATCGAAAGATATGAAGATGTAGTGTTCGAACTAGAGACAGCACTTATTACTGTAGTAGCAAATAATGCTCATCAGAGGAAAACAGGTTACCGTTTCGTTGTTGATAACAGTGGAGAGACTACACCATTTGACTGGTATAATGCCCGTTTTAATGTTATTTTCAAAGAAAATAAGCTTGCAGATGGAGCTGACATTGCTGCTGCAGATCGAAATGGTATTGTTAATTCAGTTCACGCTCTTATAAACACTCTTAATGTAAAAATGAATGGTATTGATGTTTATGAATGCCGAGACGCTAACCAAGCCACAAATATTAAGTCGTTGCTTGAGTATTCACAACTTATGCTGTAAGTCAGAGAACCAATGAGTTCTTCTATCTTGACACCAGCAGAGGTGCTGAAAACAGAGTGGCACAAGCTGCTTATAACAAAGGATTCTCAGATCGTAAAGCTTTGCTTAATGATGGTGGTGAAATAAATGCAGAGATAGCATTGAACAGATACGGTTTTTTCAAGAGCTTTTGGGATGAAGTCATGCCTAACTCAAAAGTAGAGGTGAATCTGACACTTGAGAGTGATGACAATATGATTTGGCAAGCTACCGATGAATGTCGTGTGGTAGTAACTAAATTCCAGCTAATTGTTCCTCGTATTATTTTCAATTCTGCGGGAAAGTCCTTATACATGAGCAAGTATCTTGACAACAGAAAGTGGACTTACATGAGAGAAATGGTTGAGAGAGGCAATTCAACAAGACAACAGACTGCCAATTTTCGTATTTCCACAGGAATAAACAAACCCAGGCATGTTTTTGTATTCATCATCAATGATGCTAATGATTCGTCTCAGACAGCCAATAAATTTCTCTATAACACATTCTCAGTTGCAAATAACCGAACTTTGACTGATTGTTATCTTGAAGTTGGCAATGGCAATGATTATCCAGAGGTACATTATAAACCCTCAACTGAACCAACAAGAGTATTCAGAGATGTTTTGAAATATGTTCAAGCTGTAAATGATTTCAGTGAAAGTACCCTTCTTAACAGGGGCAACTTCGGTACAATATTCCCATTCATTTATTTTGATTTGACGAAACAGAAACAGGATATCAAAGATGGAATGACAAAACTGACTTTCAAATACACTTTGAGTGATGGAACAAATGCTGATTACAGTGTGTATGCACTGGTGCTCTATGAGCAGGATATTGAGATGAGAAAGACTGATGGAAAATTAATTCTGAGATCAATGTAAATTAAATAATTAATTGGAAATAATTAAATTAATTAAATTAAATTAATTAAATAATTAAATTTAATGATTGTTTGTATTAAATACAATTTAGTATAAACATATATTATATGACTACTTATCATCCTCATGGAGTGAAACTTTCACAGGGTCAGAAACAAAAGCTAGCAAAAGCTTATGCAACAAATTCGCCTGTAACAATCAGGTTGACACATAGTGAATTGTCTGGACATGATCAACTAATGTTGACTAAGAGACAAATCAACAAACTGATTAAATCAAGTAGATCAGGAAAAGGTTCAGACATCAAGATATCAAAAAATCAAATCAGAAAAGCTGTTGTAGAAGGAGGTTCTCTTTGGTCCAGTCTTTTTTCACTTGGAACAAGACTATTGCCTTATGCAGGTAAAGCAGTAGCTAAAGCGGCTCCAGCATTGGCTACAGGTGCTCTTTCTTCATTAGCAAGTCTCGGTGTTGATAAACTATTTGGGAAGAAACAAAGTGGAGGATTTCTTATTCCTAATGCCAATTTATCCCAATTATTGAATGTAGGAAATTTATTGAATACGAGACAGATGGCAGATATTATTCAAAAAATGCAGTATGGTGGAGACGTTGTTATCAAACCAACAAAAGCGCAGACTGGAAAGGGTATTGGAACAATACTCGCCAGTATTGGAATTCCTTTGGCCATAGAAGCAATTAGAAAATTAACTGGAAAAGGATTGCATGTTGAAAGCAGCCGTCCAAGACGGTCATTACCAGTTCATGTTCCAGATTCCATTGCAAAAAATAAAAGTGGTGGGAAACATGCTATGATTCCATGGCAATCCCCTCCTGTTTTTGGTACATGGGATAACCCAATAGGCATGGGAATGAAAAAAAAAAGAAAAACCAAAGGAAAAGGACTTCTACTGGGCAAAAACAGTCCATTCAATTCAATCCCCATACTAGGAACCATTTTGTAAATAAACCCTTATCCAACTTTGATTTAATCAATTGGGTGAAACAACTTGGAATAAAACATTTTAGAGGAGTATTTTCAAGAGACAATATGCCGAGACAAATAAAAAAGAATGAATGTGGGATAGTCAATCTTGATTCCAAAATTGGACCTGGTACTCATTGGGTTTGTTATAGGAATTTCAAAAATGATAAATACTGTGAATACTTCGACTCTTTCGGTTTAATGATGCCAACAGAAGTTCAAATGTATATGGCTGCAAGCGGTAAACAACTTGAATACTCTGGTGATGAGATACAAGAAAGGGAATCAGTATTATGTGGATATTGGTGTTTGTACTATCTTCTCGAGAGACAAAATGGGAGATCCATTCTTAATACAATACATAATGCTGATTTTGATCCCACAGACACAAGTGTCAATCACAGGTTCATCATGAATTATTTCAAGAATATCTAACTTATATGTATAATGGTGAAATCATATTGTGTTAAACAGAAGAAAGTCACTGAATGTGTACCAGGAAGTGAAAGATATCCGAAGACTAAAAATGGTCGAACTGTGATGAAATGTACTTGTGCTGAATGTGGAATCACAAAGACTAAATTTGTCAGAAATCGGGGAAACTAATTAGCCCGTCTGAAGGGGCGGGCATACTAGATTCGGCTGCAGATATGGCACTAACAGGATTCTTAGAACATGGAGTCCCTTATTTAGCAAAGAAAGGTGTAGAAATGGGAAGATATTATGCTTCTGAAGCAATGAGAAATCCAAAGCTGCAAAAGAAATTAATTGACAAAGGACTTTCCCTCGCAAAGCCTGCAATCACAAAGGTTGGGTCAGAAGCTTTGAAACAACTCTCAACAAAAGTGAGACCAAATATTCGTTACAAAACAGATATAAAAAGGATTAGATTATGGCGGTGCTATTGACATTCATAAGGTTATTGGCAAGCTTCCTAAACCAAAAAGTGGATGGACACCCGGAAAGTATAAATACATGGGACCTTATAATCCCCTCGATAAACAGTTAGAGTATGATAAAAACACAGGTGAGGTCACAAAATGGTATGTCCAACCTTACAACAAGGTAGATGAAATAGCAGCATATCACGATATATGTTATGATATGGGAAAAAATAAAGGTGATTGTGACAAAACAATGGTCGAGTCACTTGATCTAATACCATATGGTGAGATGCCAAAATGGGGTCAAACAGCTAGATTCTTAATTGACAAAAAACAGAAACTTGGTCTTGGTGTTTCAAAAAACGGAAAAAGCCGTCGAGTGAAGAAAACTGGCAAGAAAAACTAGCTGATGAATTACATGCACCCATAAAACGAAATTTCACTCGGCGGCGTGTGATTGTAAATAAAATTGATGAAATATGGGCAAGTGATCTAGTTGAAATGCAACAGTTCAGTAAATGGAATAAAGGTTATCGATATCTTCTTATGGTTATTGATGTCTTCAGCAAATATGGTTGGATTGTCCCATTGAAGGATAAGAAAGGTGAATCTGTCACTGAAGCATTCAAAACAATATTCAAGGAAGGCAGAAAACCACAGTATTTATGGGTCGACAAGGGAAAAGAGTTTTACAACAAACACTTGAAGGACTTGCTAGAGAAACATAGTGTACAGATGTACTCAACTGAGAATGAAGAGAAGTCATCAGTAGTTGAAAGATGGAATAGGACAATTAAATCCAAAATGTGGAAGCAGTTCACTGTTCAAGGTAATACACAGTATTTAGACATGTTACCAAAATTAGTGAAACAGCATAATAATACCAAACATTCAAGCACAAAGATGACACCCGTTGAAGCATCTGATAAGAGGAATGAAGGAACTGTTTACTTCAATTTGTATGGTGATATGAAAACATTAAAACAGAAACCGAAATTCAAAATAGGTGATAAGGTTCGAATATCTAAGTATAAACGGAATGTGTTCGACAAGGGCTATACACCAAATTGGACTGAAGAAGTATTTACAGTTGATAAGATCCAATACACTAATCCAGTCACTTACAAAATAAAGGATCTGAAAGGTGAAGATATTGAAGGGAGTTTTTATGAAGCTGAATTATTGAAAGCCAGACATGATGTTTTCCGTATTGATAAAGTCATTCGCAGAGATTACAAGAAGAAACAAGCTTTGGTGAAGTGGAAGGGTTACAGTGACGAATTTAACAGTTGGATACGGTTCAAGGATTTAAAAGACATATTATAAAGAGAAAATTATCTAACATATATGTGAGTAGACCCTACAGTAGTACATACTGTCATTTGCTATTATGTAGCCAAGAATATTATTATTCCTGACTATATTTAAACACAGGTCGAAAATGAATTAAAAAATAAATTATTATAATATAATATACAAATGCAAAAATATTCCTACAATAATAAAGAATTAGATGCATCAATAGACTGTTATGTTGATGATAAAAATGATATATGGTTCAGAGGTAGAGACATTGCCAATATTCTCAACTATAAAAATCCGCAAAAAGCAATCAGAGATCATGTTGATTCTGAAGATAAAATCTTATTGGACTTCAAACTGTCCATAAATTCCAAAACAAAGTCAATTTTTGCTGATGCAATCGAAAAAACTTTCAAATGTTTTTTTTATAAATGAAACGGGATTTCATTCACTTTTATTCTCATCCAAAAAACAAGAAGCCAAAGAAATTAAACATTGGGTTACTAAAAAGGTTTTACCATTAGTCAGAAAACGAATATATCACAAGCAGTTCAACAACAGAAATAATAACATGCTGATGATTGAAAGTGAAGATGATCTGCACTACAAGATTGTGTCAGAAAGAAATATGAAGGTGCATTAATGGTGGCGGGATTAGGTGAAAATCAAATAAGCTCAAACATGCGAATCAGAAGTTATAATAAAGGATATATGGCTGGACAATGTGATTTAATGCTGATGAATCCAACTGAAAAATACAATGCTCTATGTCTTGAATTTAAAAGCCCTACTGGTGTGTACCAAGTGTCAGATAAACAAAAAAGTATGAAGCAAATGTATGAGAAAAATAAGTGTAAGTACATCATGAGCAATTGTTTCGAAGACTTGATTCATGAAATAACTAAACACTTAGAAGAAAGCAAATTATACTTATCAAGAAGGAAAGATTTAAAAGAAAATTAAATTGATATAAAATAAAAATATATAGATTATATATGGAAAATAAAAATGTAAAAAGAGGTCGTGGAAGGCCTAGAGTTCTCAGTGATGAGGAAAGAAAAAAACACAAGACTACCTATATGCTAAATAAAGAATGGTACTGTAACATATGTAAGACAGGACGTAACTACAAAATGGCAGGAAAATCTTGTCATATTAAAACAAAAAAACATCAAAAAAATATTCTTCAATAATTACAATTCAAAAGGATCCAGTAATTGGATCAATTGAATTCTCAACCATATTTAAACGCAGACGGAAATGTTTTAAATAAATAATAACTATAGATATATTATAAATGGAAAAAATTATCGAAACTACTAGTAATATGGACAAGAAAAGTCTCAAAAAATTGAGCAAATCCAAGCTAATCGAATTGCTGTTGAAGCAGCAGAAAAAGCCTAAAGTTATTATAGTTGATGACACAAAACCTGTACCTAAACCAAGAACAAGACCAATTCCCGCCCCAAGGACGAAAAGACCAACTGTGAAAGAATTGGTTGATTATTTTGAGAGGAAAAGATTACCAGCTCCACCTGCTGAATGGTTGGAAGAAATAGAGCAATTGAAAAAGAGACCAATTCCCGCCCCAAGAGCCAAAAAGCCTGTGCAGGTTCCAACACCCAGAACAAAAATAGAGCAAACAGAGAAAGCTCTGAAGGGCTTCACAAAATCTTTTGAAATCGGTATAAAAAATAACAAAGACCCGCTTGCGCAACTACAAAACACAAGAAAGGCTGTTGCATATAATATTATAAAATTGTTGAATGAAATTAAAGGTCTCAAATTTGTTGAAACACTCAAGGTAACATTTGCAAAAATGACTGACGGAGAAATAGAATACAAAACCGCATATTTCAACAGTGTAGCTCAAACAATTGTGAATAATCTGGAAGTAACTGAATCACTACAGTTGTCAAAAGACCAAATAATGAATAAGATTGCAGTTTGGGTATCTGAAGGTTCAGGTTGGACAATTGAATCTGTTGACAGCCATTACCTCAATGTTGTGAAATATGCGCCAATGAAGGGCTCCTCATACATTAAACTACCGAATGAACTCAGAAACAGTGCAAAGGGTTTAATTAACTTGAAAAATGAGGATAATGAATGCTTCCGATGGTGCCACATCAGACACTTGAACCCACAAGAGAAATACCCACAGAGGGTCAAAAAATCAGACAAGCAATACATTGAAAAATTGGATTATACAGGGATTGAATTCCCAGTTGCAACCAAGCATTACAATAAGATTGAAAAACAAAATGAGATCAACATCAATGTATTCGGTTATGAGGAGAAACAACCTTATCCAATATATGTATCAAAAGAGAAATATGCAGACTGCTTGAATCTGCTTCTAATAACTGAAAATGAAAACAAGCATTATGTGCTAATCAAAGATTTCAATAAGTTCATGTACAATCAAACAAAGCACAAAGAAAGAAAACACTTTTGTATGCATTGCTTACAGTGTTTCAGCTCTGAAAGGGTTCTGAATGATCACAAGGGCAACTGCATGCAAGTAAATGGCACACAGGCAATAAAAATGCCAAACAAAGATAACAACATACTGAAATTCAACAACTTTCATAAACAACAGCAGGTACCATTTGTGATCTATGCTGATTTTGAGGCCATCACTGAAAAAATACACGGTTGCCAACCCAACAGTGATAAATCATACACTGAAGCCTATCAGAAGCATACTGACTGTGGCCACGGCTATAAAGTAGTTTGTTGTTATGATGATAAATACAGCAAACCAGCAGTAATATACAGGGGTGAAAAGGCTGTGTACAAATTCATGAAAGCTATGCTGGAGGAGGTCAAATATTGCAAGAATGTTGTGAAAAAAAATTTTAACAAACCATTGAAAATGACTAAAGATGATGAAGAGAAATTCCGAAAAGCCAAAGTTTGTCACATCTGTGATAAGAAATATACTGAAAAGGATATTAGAGTCCGAGATCATTGTCACATTACTGGTAAATACAGAGGTTCTGCTCACCAAGATTGTAATCTGAAACTCAGAGTGAACCCAGGAGAAATAAAAATACCTGTTATATTCCACAATCTGAGAGGCTATGATAGTCATTTTATTATGCAGGAGATTGGAGCCATTGTTAAGAAGCACACTTACAAAAACAAGAAAGGTGAAGACTGTCAAATGAACATCAATGCTATCCCAAATAACATGGAGAAGTATATGGCTTTCATGCTTGGCAACCACTTAACCTTCATTGATAGTTTCCAGTTCATGAGCTCCAGTTTGGAAAAACTTGTAGGCAATCTACCAAAAGAAGCCTTAAAATTCACCTCACAAGAGTTCAAGGGAAAGGATCTTAATCTGATGGCACAGAAAGGTGTTTATCCTTACGACTACATGGACAGTTTCGATCAATTCAATCAGAAGCTGCCCTCAAAAGATGAATTCTATAGCATACTGAGTGATACGCATATATCAGATGAAGACTACACACATGCTCAGACTGTTTGGAAAGCATTCTCTTTGAAAAACATGGGTGATTATCATGACCTGTACCTTAAAACAGATGTACTCCTACTGGCTGATGTATTTGAAAACTTCAGAAAAACATGCCTTGAGTACTATAAACTGGACCCGTGTCACTATTTCACATCTCCCGGTTTATCTTGGGACGCCATGCTAAAAATGACTGACATAAAATTAGAATTGATGACAGACATTGATATGTTTCAATTCATTGAAAAGGGAATGCGTGGTGGTATCAGTTATATAGCCAACCGTTACGGTAAAGCAAATAATAAATACATGAAAGAGTATGACGAGAAGGCGCCCTCGAAATACATCGTGTATCTTGATGCTAATAATTTGTATGGTTGGGCTATGAGTCAATATTTACCAAAAGGCGGATTCAGATGGATGACACAAAAACAGATCAATAATTTAGACCTGGCTGTCTATAAAGAAGATAGTGCAAAGGGTTTGATACTTGAAGTTGACCTCAGATACCCCCAAGAGTTACATGATCCACATAATGACTACCCACTTGGACCGGAAAAGATTAAAGTGACTGGGGACATGCTATCAGATTATTGTAAAAACATAGCAAAGAAATACAATATATCAACTGGTCTGGTACATAAACTAATACCAACATTAAGCAACAAAGAAAAATACGTGCTCCATTATAGGAACCTCCAATTATATACTGATCTCGGTTTGAAAATAACTAAAATCCATCGAGTGTTAGAATTCAATCAGTCCGCGTGGCTTAGGCAATATATTGATTTCAATACTGAAAAACGTAAGAATGCTAAAAATGCCTTTGAGAAAGACTTTTTCAAGCTGATGAATAACAGTGTATTTGGCAAAACGATGGAAAACCTTAGAAAGCGAGTAGACGTCAGATTGGTGACTGATGAGGAGAAGCTATTGAAATTAGCTAGTAAACCCACTTATGTTAGCAGTAAAATCTTCAATGAAAATCTAGTAGCTGTTCATAAGATAAAAGAAACACTTACTTTAAACCGGCCAGCATACGTGGGGATGTGTATTCTAGACCTTAGCAAGACACTGATGTACGATTTCCATTACAACTACATCAAAGAGAAATATGGAGATGAAGCAAAATTATTATTCACAGACACAGACTTACTGACCTATGAAATTGGAACCCATGACATCTATAGAAATTTCTGGAAGGATAAAAATAAATTCGATAACAGTGACTATCCTGAAAGCTCGCCATTCTCCGATAAGACCAATAAAAAAGTAATTGGTAAGATGAAAGATGAGGCTGCTGGAGTCCCAATATGTGAATTCGTAGGACTGAGATCGAAGATGTATAGCTATATTAAAGATGATCAGAAAGGAGGGAAGACAGCAAAAGGTATTAGTAAGAATATTATTAAGAATAACATCAAACATGAAAATTATAAAGAGACACTATTTGATAATAAACAGATGCATCATAGAATGAAAACAATTAGAAGTCAGAACCATCAACTTGGAAGTTATGAGATAAATAAAGTATCACTCAGCTGCTTTGACGACAAGCGGTATATTCATGATAATGGCGTGACAAGCTATGCCTATGGATATTATGAAATCTAGCTGTTGACGTCACGCCATATGATTTTTGTGAGTTTTAAAATACTGCCCTCTTTGGGGGGTTTCCCTTTCGAATGAGTCATCAAACTACGTCAGATTTTTCGCTTTTTACTCATGCGTGTTATTTTTTATCTTTGTAAATTTCATTTATGTACCACAAGCATAAAAATGAAAATACAAACGAAAATATAAGGGTTGTTTCACACAGATAAAGAGTGGCTTGTATGCAGAGTATCTAACGATTGGAAAAAGCGGGGGCCTTTCGTTAGCGAAATGTATACAAGCCACCCCGTGGAATAACGAAAAAACCCCGCCGTTATTCCATGGGTTGAAAAAATAAAAAAAAAAATAAAAAATGAAAAATAAAAAATGAAAAATAAAAAAAATGAAAAATAAAAAATGAAAAATAAAAAATCACCCTTAGATGGTGTCGGATTGTTGGGTAGAGCTATAGTGAAGCTTTGGCTTGACAGAAGTGCCGGTTCAATCTCAAGCCGGAGGGTGAAAAAAACAAATAATTGGCCCCAAGAGGGTCTGATAGGGCCAGAGCTCTGGTGGTGAGGTGGTGGGAATTCAAAAAAAATAAAACAAAAAAACCTCTCATGAGGGACGGGTGGTGATTCAAATTCCAAATTAAGTCCCTCATGAGAGGTTCTGGTGGCCACCAGTTTTGCTATTTTTTTTCTGCAGCTATAGGCGATGACTCATTCCCTGTTTTCCGAGAATGTCACGCTTGGTGATTTTTCCGAGAATGTCACGCATTTTAATAAACTATAGATGAAGTGTGCAGACCTTGGTTCCATCAGATTGAACAACTATAGATTCCATCAAATTAAATAACTATATATTCCATCAAATTAAATAACTATATATTCCATCAAATTAAATAACTATATATTCCATCAAATTAAATAACTATATATTCCAGAATACGAGACCAGATTTGGGGAAAACGAAATCTATTGATTTCGTACCCCCAAACACTATACTACTAGTTTGGATGTTTGTCATTGCTATATTTTGCAATGCGCGATTTGATGCAGACATTTTCTCTTGAGGTGTTGCACTTACTGATAGTGTTGTCTGCTTCTGTTCTATTCAGAGTCTATACAGCGTCTGATGCTTGTTTTCAGGTGAATGGCATGCAGATTGGCTTCACGTTCAAAATTTTTGCATGACTTGAGATTTCAATTTAAATCCTTAATATAGATAACAAATAACTGTGGAAAACGAAAATAAAAAATACCAAAAAAAAAATTGCTGGCCACGACTCTGCAACTACCCCCACCCCCCCCCCCCCCTCACTTCCCCCTCTGCATTAACCACAGCACCTCCCCTGTGTTCAGTGTAAGTAACTAAGCAATTTGTTACAACGTTTCTAAATCACGGTGAATGCAAAACCACATAACCGCTAACAAACTTTATGAACACTGTATCATTAAAATTAAATACTGATTAATATCATATATTTTTGATAGGGTGCTCTTCAAAACCACGTACTACTTTTATAACGAGGGTTGACGGAATTTTGAATAAATCTCACTTCTTTCTATCGACACTGCAATGTTTTCATTATCGTCCAATAGATACAAACATAACCCTTAAACGCTTTCCAAAATATTTTGTTTTTCCAAAATAGCATTTTCCGCAAGAAATGGGCTCATTATGAGTAAATTCGAACGGGATTCCGTAAAAAAACGCCTTTTTCTTTAATCGTCTTACAATCGAGACATCAGAATCGTAATATTTAGCGAAATAACAGGGAAGCAGTGAGTTTTTGAGATCACAAGTTTATTGCAAAACTTACGGATACAGAAATTGCTGCTATATCAAAACGCAAAAATATGAAGTACTTTGCAGACTGTTAAGTTTTGTGGAATTTTATAAACAAAAAGGATGCCACTTTCACAGCCCTTAGAAAAATGTTCAGTATATGTATACACATTTATCGGATGGCAGACATATAAACTCCTAAATCTTCAATTTAATTCGAAATATTCATCAATGCACAGAAAAACCAATGATTCAGAGGCATGTGTGCCACTGATAAAACAAAAACAGATTAAAAGGAGATTACACCACTGAAATCAGACACTATATGGGCATTGCATTTCAAAATTACAATTATTATGACCCATGTTGCAGAAATTCTGCGGCCTCTAATGACCCATGCTGCAGAAATTCTGCGGCCTCAAATGACCCATACTGCGGAAATTCTGCAGCCTCTCATGAGCCATGCTGCAGAAATTCTGCGGCCTGTAATGACCCATGCTGCAGAAATTCTGCGGCCTCAAATGAGTAATGCAATCGCTTAACAATGCAGATTGTTTACGAATATAAGCTTAGAGTTTTCTTAAAATAACGTTGCTGCCATAGTTTTGTCGATTCATTTTAGTTTATAGTAGTTGGAAGTTTTGTAATTTCTTAAGAGTATTAAAGAGGTTTGTTCATTTTAATGAATTCTTCGTCTCTTTTTGTCTCTTTCTGCTGTGCTTGCATTTGCACACGCCATTTATTTTTCCCACGCAAACTGCGGCTTCAAGAGGGAATTGCTGACAGCTGTTGTTTCTGGTATCTAAGAGTTAAGACTTTTTTCTTCTCGTAAAAATGAAGAGCCCCACGAGCGTTGCGACAGACGTCTGTTGTCGATGACTGTTGGGTAGTTAATATATCTTTGTTGGCAGAATCAGAAGCACGGGCCTGTGGGTATTTGACTGAAGCGACGCTATGCAAACAAGCACTACGACGAAAAAATTAGCCAAAGCAAATTAAATTGCTGCTTCCCATTACGTGAACAGGATGATTGCCGTGGCAATTGTTTTACGTCCACGGCGATTATTTCCGGTGTTCCACTGTTTTCAAAACCTTTCCCATACCGGAACATTTCTTTGTCAAAAACATTTATTGCTGGTCGATATGGTAAGAGGATCTGCAACAACGAAGGATACATTCCGCCTAAAAAGGTAAGACATTTGCGTTGTTAAATTTCACCCACTCCCGAAACGTCACTTTGCATAACAAAACGATTTGAAGACGTTTTGGACAACCTTCCCCTCCCACAGACACACCCCCAGTCCTACATTGTTTGGTTGGTTTGTTTGTTTCTTAATCGACTAGCGCTCAATCTCAGAAACCCGAGTCCACAAAACCCTGACAGGGGAGAACTCCTAACAAAAATTGAGAACCTTGAAATGGGTAAAAAAAACGGAAGAATAGAGGAAAGCAGAAGAAAAAAAAAACACACTTCTGTTGAACACAGTTGAATATTGTGAGAATATGTGAAATATGTGAGACTGTTAACATGAAACAAAAATTTCTCTGGCTTCTACAGGACTTAAAATGGTCAGTTGTGTTGAGATAGCGTGCAAGATAAAAAGTGTACTTGTTAAAATGAAAATGTTGATGATCACAAATTAACGTCTCTGCCAAACTGCCAAGAAAAGAATTAAGCCATCTTAAAGACCTCAGTGTTTTAGTAACCCCTTTAAAAGACGCTGAACTGAATTTAGACTGGATTTTTACTTGCAGTAAAAAACATATTTCCGTTATTGAAACACCTCAAATAACACCACAAATCAACAGTTCATATAAGAAAACAAGATTTTTTAAATATCCACACCAACATTATTGTAATAGAATAGAATAAAAGGTGTGGTCATCTACAGTTGCTGCAAATGTTGCAAACAGATCATTACTTGATTGATAGATATTTTGCCAACAGAAATAACTCGGCAAAATATACACTTGATGGAAAAAACAACAACAAAGAGATGAACTGAACAGTGAATTAAAACAAAACATCATGCTTCAAAGGAAACTTATAGATACACTTTTTAAAAGGAGATTAGACATAATGACAGTCGTCCATGTGTAAGGCAACATAATTTAGCCTTAATTTGTCCCTTCCAAAAATAACAGTATCAGTTCCTATTTCATATCACATAGTTTGAGCCACTCTAAGGGGGTGATTACATCGCGAATGTCAGCCAGGGCTGAAATTTCAGCCCGGTTAGCAGGGCTGAGATTTCAGCCCGGGTTCTGGAAGAAACCCTTTTAAAATGAAAGTGGCGATTTCAGCCCGTGCTGAAAAAAAATAAAAAAATAAAAAACGTGGTGGTTTCCTTTGTATCTGATCATTTCTGCAGCTTTCGTGGGACTCGTTTAATAATTCCGCCATTGCCTGACACTTCGCGAAAACAACTTCCGATCCGGTCATATTTATTGCTTTGTTTTTACCAGCCAGACTTTTCTCTAGATTTCATTCGCAAATTTTATAGGAATCATAGTCATTTTTCTAAATCGTAATTTGTATATAGATGTATTTTAGTTTTTTACTTTTAAATTGTGTCACCAGTTAGCGAAAGCTAGAACGACTGACACATGAATAAAGTTACTTACTTACTTACTTACCAATCAGAAGTGTCCCTTTTTGGATTCGACCAGAGGTTCGTATCCTTGGCGCTGGCCAAAAGGATCGCAGCCTCTGGGAACGAGATTGGTAAATGGTAAGCTCCAATCTCATCCGGTTGGTCGGTAAATTCGGAAAATCGCTTACCATTATTCAACTTTCATTCCATCCGGATTTTTCTGGCAAATGGTAAGCATCCAAGGTTTCTATCCGCAACCTCGTTCCCAGGGCTTTTTCCCTCACATGGTGTTCTATCCGTAAACTGCTTTGTGGCAGGCGCCATGTTTGTTTCCTGCTTTACCTAATATATAGAATGAGGAATCCGGAATGCGGAATCCGGAATCCGGAATCTAAAACCTGGAATTAATAATTAATAAGAGAATTAAAAGGACCGAAGAAGACGATAGATGTCTTACAGGAGGAGATAGGTGATAGGAGTGAAGTTTTAGTCTGGGACTTAGTTTGTTCTTTCCAGTTGAGTCGATTTGGAGGGATATAGGGATAACTTTTAAGAAAGACCGTATGCAGGATCATTAAATGCAACTTAAAGAGCTGACCCGCGAGATTTTACACTAGCCTCGTACATGTTTAACCTTAAGAAACAAACAGGCCCATGCAGTGCGGCCCTCGCTGCAAAAACGGAGTGAGAAGCATCGCTATTGGGAAGAAAATCTTTCTTGGAGCAGATTAACCACGTTTATCGCCTACTGTAAAAGTAGGATTGACCGAGTCCTCAGTTGTTGTAGATATCCTTAACCGATCAGAAGTGGAGAGCAGCGGATTTTGCGTGCTCGAGGTTCCTGTACAAAAGTTTCAAGGTATATTGGGCACCATATTGACTTAGGTGGGGCATTTATAAACGTCTTTTCTTGTAATAAATATTTTTTGTCTTCTTTTTTTCTCCAGTTAATCTCTCGGGTTATATTTATTTCGTGTTAGTTTCTTTTTTCTGTATATTTTAAGTTTTTTAAATTATTTTTTTTGCGTCTTTTGGAGATGTTCCGGAATGTTCCGGAATGTCCCATGTTCCTCACTTTATCGACAACCTGAAATGTACGCAGCGATACAGTTTCCAAACATTCCGGCATAGAGCAACAGACAATGACCAATCCGGCGTAAGCGTTCCCACACGCAATTAAGTCAAGATATGCAAAGTGATTTTTCTCTGCTTTTTGGTCACGTAGCGTTCAAAATAATAAGCAAAAAATAGCTATTGTTTTATAAAGATCAAGCTGAAAGGAATAACAAAACATTGAAAACGGAAAAAAATAGTTGCTCGATCAAAAAAAGTTGATCGAAAATGGAAAGTTGTTCAAAAAGTTGCCGTCAACTTGTGGACAGGCCTAACACTTTTCATCGACAAAAAGAATAATAGAAATGCTTTTAATTAAAATGATTTGATTTTTAAATGTTCAAATGGCACAATACATTGATTAGTATCGTTTGTGTGTGATTGAACCCGTGTGCTTTAAAGGAATCAGGCGGTTTATTAAAAGCAAAACCAAAGTATTAAAATGCTGCCTAGAAACAAAAGGAGACTTTTGTCTGATTGGTTAATCCAATCTGGAATTTCATTGGTTAATCCACTGAAATCTTGTCAATTTCATTCGAAGCGCGCGGAAGGCGACTGCCAGCTTTGTGGACCGTTTATGATTGTTTTTCTCATTCAGTTTTCTTGTTTGTTTATGCGATGATGACACGGTTTGAATGAAATGGCTAGTTTTGTGAATACATTGGTCACTACTTATTTTTGTATGTGGAGGAAGTTTTTCGACTGGAAGAAAATCGTGGGATGATCGACAAGTGTGTAAAACCTGTTGAGTCAAAACCTACAGCGTTCGGCGCTACGGAACGTGGGAGACGCAGAGCAAAATGTCCCGTCCTGGCACTATCTTCATTATAAACAAAGTTTTCTACCCAGGAATGAATTGTTTTTCAATAAAGTAAGTAGAGCGTTTAATGAAAATGGTCTTTTGTCGCATTAAACGATTTTTTGAGCGTAAAACGGAAACAAGAACAATTCATCGACAGGGGAAATTTCAAAATATGCATGCAACTGATAACACTTAAATAATAGCTTATTTGACGTAAAAGATGTCTGATATCCCTTTTAAAATCCATCAAATAAATGCAAGGTTAAAAGTGAGGAAGTTGTTTTAACAAATTTTAAAGGTGATTTCCAGTCCGTATGCGCAGTCTCAAGAGTTTGTTTACTTTTTTTGTTTTGATTCATGTAAGACGTCACAAAATGTAATGTTTCGCAATCACTTCCATGAAGTAAATTCAAAGTTCATGTCAACCGCCATTGTTGATACAAAGCTTTTATGCTTCGTTCTTTCCGATATCACCAGAGAAAACAACTTCGTAGCTGTAAAAATCAAAGAAACAGTTGGGAAAAGAATTTAAAATGCCTCAACTATAAGGTAAGTGGTTCGTAACGAATAACATCGATTCGAATTCCAACGTGTGAGCCTCACAAACATTGGGATCTGAGACTGCGCAGTACGGACTGGAAATCACCTTTAAAGGTAGTTTCGATGAAAAAAATTAAATTGTTTCCCAAACGCAAGCGGTGACAAGTCTCGATGCGAAACAGAGGAGGAACGGGCACTACAAAAAAATTTGCTTCAAGTATCGAGACTTTTGTCGTAGGTTGTGGTACAGGAAATCCCTTTTGCTAGTAGTGTTCATTTACCCAGGAAGCGGCTTTGGGAGGAAACCTACATATGAAAGTGGCACGGCACTGCAAAGAGACCAAAACGTCGTGTCCTGTCAACGTAATAAGTAGCAAATTGGCGTCTCGGTAGTACCTCCAGTTTTTGCGGATTGTTTACTTTGTGGTCATATTTAAGGTCTTAAATTTTCAGTTCTGTAACAATATGAAATTTCCTTTGATATGAAGTATTATTGTAGTGCACTGCTTTGAATTGCGACTGAAAACGTTTTTGAAATGATATACTTATAAATAATTTTACGAACAAGACAGAAAATTTTCTCGTCATTCTGGCAATTCCTTGCCAAAATGTCGATTAACAGTTTGTGGCACGGGGATCGCTTTAAGTCGATAAGAGAAAAGTCATTAAAGAATTGAACAGGCCAAAAACATTGAAGATTAAAGTGGCAAGGTTTGCGAAAACCAGTAACGAAAGCCGGTCACAAAGTTACACTTGTGTTGTCCTCACGAGGAGTTCACTCTTTCGTAAGTCACCAGTAGGTGGACCCAAATACATTCACCTTGATGACTGATGCGTGAGAATGAAAAAATAATAAGAAAGATGAACGATGATCCTAATTGATAGTACATTTATTAATCTAAAGGCGATCAACGTTATGTGTACAGCACCCTGGCTCGTTTGTACAATAATTCTTTGAAATTAATTCTGTTTGTCTGCATAGTTTGTCTGCATTAATGTTAAAACTCAGGTCAGCGGTCGCCAGCAATGGCGATGGTGGGGTTTTCTGGGTCCGTGGTTCTTTTTGCCCTGCTTATACGATCTAAGATCCAGAAAAACATCACCAACTTACCCAAAGCTCCTGGAGACACTGATAACTACCGATTTTCCAACTCTAATCGCGTGATTACAGCAGAAGACGATGTTTTTGTACAACTCGCTAATCGAACGAATATCAAGATGGTGGCCGGAGAAATGAAATGCCGAATAATTCTGTGGTCATTGTTATTACTGTGCGGCGACACCATGCAAAATCCAAGTCCATCATCTCCATCGACTACCAAAGTACGGATACACTACAAATCCCCATGCGGAATCTGCAAGAAACCAGTGAAATCCAACAAGGAAAGGTGTACAGTGTGACGGCTGTGATCTCTGGTTCCATGCAAGCTGTTTGTTCCTTGAGTTCCGCGGATTACGAAGGTCTGGCCAGTGCAACTGTATGGATCTGTTCCAGTTGTAATCACCCGAATTATTCTCGATCGCTGACATACTCCAGTCACCCAGCTGAATTATCGAACCAGTTTTCAGTTTACATAAAAATCAGGAATCGTGGGACACTGGATCGGATTTGGGATCTAGAACGGAATCTGACACTGAATCGGAGCTTGGACCACCACTGCGTACATCAAGCCCAATATCCACTAAACGTACTTACAATACCAGGGACATCAAACTATGCTCAATCAATATCAACAGCATTAGGGGAAAAATAGAACTTCAGTCCTTCTTAGAAACCTCTGGTTTCGACGTAGTAGCCATACAGGAAACGAAAATCGCCTCAAGCGTTTCAAATGCAGAACTCTTTCCTCCAGAACTTGGTTATTCGATATTCAGGAAAGACCGTGTTATGGGCGGTGGAGGAGTATTACTTGCAGTTAAATCTGATTTAAGCCCACGCCCTGTTTCATTCTAGATATCACGCCCTCAGAGAGCATTTGGGTGAAGATATCATCGAAAGGCCACGCACGTTACTTCGGGTGCTACTATCGCCCTCCTGACGAGCACCATGAAGAGATACAAAGCCTCCACAAACAGCTTGAACAAATCCGTACCTTCCACCCCCACAAAGCCAACCAAGCATTCATGTTATGGGAGACTTCAATTTTAGAAAGATCGATTGGGAAACTCATCTAACGAAAGAAGGTGAAATGTTTGGACATTCAGAAGGCCTTATACTGATCGATATCGCGCGTGACCACTATCTCGATCAGTTGATTACTTTTCCTACTCGCGAAGATAAAACTCTAGACCTTATATTCACCAACACGCCAGGCCTGGCCAATAACTGTCACTCGCCAGATAAGTTCAGCGATCACTCTGCAGTGGCATGTACTCTTAATATCTCAATTCCCTTCAAGCGGAAGCCTAGTAGCAAAGTCTATTTGTTCAACAAAGGCGACTATGACTCCCTACGAAGTGAATTGCAAGAATTCCAAGAATCTTCTTTCAGTTAACTTCTTAGGATACTGATATCAAAGAAGACTGGGAACGTTTCAAGTCTGCGCTTAAGACCTCGGCGGATCGAAACATTCCATCAAAAATGGTCAGCGGTCGCAGCAAGCTTCCCTGGTTATCGGCAAGTCTGCGCCGCCTTATCCGACGCAAGAATAGAATCCACGCAAAATATAAGAAGACAAGTAACCATAGGCCTTACACATTGTGTCGTAAATTAAGAAGAAAAGTCACTTGCTCACTATATCTGAGAGAAACAAGCATTTAAACCAAGTTATCGGGGACATCCAAACCAATCCCAAACCTTTCTGGAACTACATACGATCACAAAAGAAAGACAACCAAGTTATGCCGCCTCTTAAAACACCAACTGGCACCACAGTTGATAGTGATTATGAAAAGGCTGAAACACTTAACGCCCAGTTCCAGAATCACTGGTCACATGAAGATCTTAATTCCGTTCCATTTCTGCGGAAAACCACACCTGGTATTGGGAACATTGTCGTAACAACTAACGGTATAATCAAATTACTCAAAGATCTCAAAGCATCTAAATCTGCAGGCCCGGACGAAATTCATCCTTATATCCTCAAGGAATCATCAGCCCAAGTCGCTCCTTTCCTAAAGTACATCTTTCAGAAGTCTCTTGAAACAAGCAAGCTCCCTGAAGATTGGCGAGTAGCCACCATTTGCCCAATCTACAAGAAAGGGGACAGATAATGCCCGAGCAATTACCGTCCTGTGTCACTAACAAGTGTTGTCTGTAAAGTCTTAGAACACATAGTGTGGTCAAACATTATGAACCATCTGGATGCACATGGGTTGATAACGAGCAGGCAACATGCCTTTCATAAACGCCGTAGCTGTACCACACAACTATGTACAGTAATACACGACTGGTCCAAAACTATTGATCAAGGTCTCCAAACTGACGTGTTTATCCTGGACTTCGCAAAGGCTTTTGATAGTGTGCCCCACGAACGTCTTAAAGCGAAACTCTTTCGCTACGGCATAAACGGTAAAACACTAGCATAGATTAACAACTTCCTATGTCAGAGACATCAACGAGTGGCTATCAATGGGTCAAAATCAGATTGGACGCCAGTCATATCGGGTGTCCCTCAAGGAACAGTCCTTGGACCGGTATTATTTAATATATTCATCAATGATATAGTGGATGAGGTGGAATCGGAAATCCGACTTTTTGCAGACGACTGTGTCTGTTATAGGCCAATCGCGAAAGTCCAAGATTGCGAACAACTCCAACAGGATATCGATCATCTATCATCTTGGGCCAAGAAATGGTACATGTGCTTTGAGCCAAGCAAGTGCAAGATAATGCGCATAACTCGTAAAACCACCCTCAAGATCACTTATCAATACACTATGGAACACACGAATCTGGAATCTGCCCAGTACACGAAATATCTCGGAGTAACGATATCAGATGACCTTAGATGGAACCGCCATGTAACAGATATAACAGGCCGTGCCAACAAACTACTCGGACTCCTTAGACGGAACCTTTCAACATGCGACAGAAGAGTAAAAGAGGCAGCCTACCTTGGCCTAGTAAGACCCTTACTCGAGTATGCGAGCCAAGCATGGGATCCTTATACGGATAACCTATCAAACGAGATCGAAAAGATACAGAGGCGTGCTGCGCGCTTCGTAACATCTGATTAGCAGAATTATGAACTTGGCAGTGTCACTACGCTCTTAAAGGATCTAGGGTGGAAGTCACTTAAGATCAGGAGGGAAATAGACAGACTCTGTCTTCTCAAGAAGGGTTTAGATAACAACGCAATCCTGCCCTTGGATGAATTATCAAAGCCGGCCAGAAAGACAAGACATATTCACAATAGATATTACTCCACAATTTACGCTCGCACTAACATATTCAAATTCAGTTTTGTACCGCTCACAATTAGAGACTGGAATAATCTACCACAAAATGTTGTAGAAATTGCGGACGACGCTAAATTCCGCAAATTATTGTTATTTACGTTTCCCTAGGAATCCGCTGACCGAGATGTATTTAATATCATTCATTTGAACGAGGTTACATCAAATAAATAAGTGAAGTGAAGTGAAGTAAAACTCCATCGTGCAACCAACAGTTATAGAGCTTACCAAGATATATATACATGCCTTACACATTTACAATAACTGTATGTTAAACTTATCGATTTACAAAGCAGCACTATTTTTCAAATTGCAATCTTTTTTTCTTCTTTCTACATGACATAATGTAGACAAGCTATAACAGCTCCCTATGTATTTACAGAATTCTGAATTTTAAAAGTGCAATCATTTGTTTATGTATTAATTATCGAACGATCAGCTGCCCAGTTCACTTGTTGCCTCTTACTGAGGATCTTTATGCATGTGTATGCACAATAAACAAAACATGGCGTACATGTAACTATACTATTACCTTGTACTATCCCCTAACCTGGCATATACCCTAGCACATGGCAAATTGGACAACCACTCTTTACTTGCTGTATGCTATTAACCAAAATATAAGTTATTTTCCTACTAGCCCCAGAAATGTTTGTTTCCTGTCCTGTAACCTGTTAAAATGGTAGAAAACTTGTCATTAACATTAAGAGCCTAGAATCTTTGATACCAATAATATGTAGGAAGACAACAAAATAAAAATGATAATTACAATAATTATTGTAAATAGAGTATATCACTATAACTAACAGAAATAAAACAAGACAACCAGAAAGCAACACCAACAACTACAGTACTATTTCATTTCAAATACTGACATACAAAATAATATGTAGGAAGCATACTGATGATTTCAAATTAAGGGGAGGAGCTAATCTGGGCTACAGCCACCACTTCTGGCTCTGATTGTGATTGATGAAATGGAAAGAAAGAGGTTTGCTGCATGCAGCACTTTGGACCATTCAAAAAAGTACACAAAGGGAGCTTTTCTCCACTCTGATCCTGTCTCCCTGCACTGGTGTAGAAATTCAAGAATGCACAAAATTTCAAATTTATAATGTAATAAAAACAACAACAACAACAATATTTATACACAGTGAACAATGGTTTTGTAATATTTTTGACAGGAGTGGTACAGCCCCTTGCACAATGTGGACCTTAATGCTCTTGGCTAAAACAATGAAACTGAAATAAAACTTACTTGGTAAATTTGTTTGACGTACTGAAAAATAATAAAATCAAGCAACAATCATTGCAGCTGTTAGACAAGGATATTTTAATAGTGTGAATGATATATGAAATGAATCATATATGAACTGTGGAAATTAAATCAAATGAAGAATGATCCTCGCAGTTGTGAACGCAATTTATGCAATTGCGAAAAGAAGCCTGAAAAAATTTGAGGACTTCAACAGGGTTTGAACCCGTGACCTCGCGATTGCCGGTGCGATGCTCTAACCTAGCTCAGTTGGTTAGAGCATCGCACCGGTAATCGCGAGGTCACGGGTTCAAACCCTGTTTAAGTCCTGAATTTTTTTCAGGCTTCTTTTCGCAATTGCATAAATTGCGTTCACAACTGCGACGATCATTCTTCATTTGATTTCATTTCCGCAGTTCATATATGATTCATTTCATATATCATTCACAATCATTTTTTTCATGGAATCATATGAACCCACAATTGACCTGCTCCCAACGTCAGTGGTTTCATAGCTCAGTTGGTTAGAGCATCGCACCGGTAATCGCAAGGTCACGGGTTCAAACCCCGTTGAAGTCCTGAATTTTTTTCAGGCTTCTTTTCGCAATTGCATAAATTGCGTTCACAACTGCTAAGATCATTCTTCATTTGATATTTTAATAGTTAGGAAAAAAGTGTGAAAGATAAGAAAGACAGATATAAAGGCAATAAAGGCAATAAATGAACAAATGAATGTGTGTGTGTGTGTGTGTGTGTGTGAGAGAGAGAGAGAAAGAGATACAAAGGTGAACAAAGAGAAAGAGAAACAGTGATAGCAAGACTTAGAAACAGAGATAGCCTACATTTATATCAAGTAGAGATGATACAATTGAAGTCGTATATGCCTTTAAAAGAAAAAAAATACTACACTACAATAAAGTAACAAAAGAAACATCAAAAGGGGTGGAGTTCCATTAAGTGAATATATGAAGCCATTTCCTTCAACTTCCCAGGTCCAGCCGCAGCAATAATCCCCCTCTACCAAGGTGAGTATGGCTTTCAAGAAGAGCAGATTGTTTATGTGTATTTATAAGCAAGAGCATTGATTTATCTGGTGGTAAGATCAATACTGCAGCAAGCTTGCCATGATCTGGTCTTGCCACAAGATGGAGGAGTTCATCTGCAAAGGATGAAAAATTATTAAATTGGTATTCATCTCCACATTTCACTACCCCTGAAAAGCCCAGCTGTGGATGACTTATGAACTCAGGGGCACTGTATGTTGGCTGCTGGTTACCAAGCCAGTTGTATGTCTGGTTTCCATGTATCATCAGTTGTTTAAATGTAGAAATTAACTGTGCTGGTAAATTCTGTGTCGATGGTAATGACCAGTTAGTAGAGGGCAAAAGAAAATTAATAGCACCATAAACAGCAATAATTGTCCATGCATTACTACCCAACTGATTAGAGGTAACTGATGACTGAGAAACTGAAATAAGCCACTCAGTTACATCTTGATTGATGTGTGTCTCCTGCACAACACAAGGTCCCTGTGAAACAGAAGAAACAGCTGTATTAACTGGGACTGGTTGAGATTGCCTTAAGCACCAATGGCATGCACATGGTATAGAATGCCCTTCTCTAGCACAGAGCTGAGAAGGGCAAACAGGACAAGACTTACTTAATGATGATTCAGGTATGGCAACCCTGTGATGTCCTTGTAGAAGATGACTGCAGGTAGTACAGTGAGGAGGCCTTCTCTGGGATGGAGACTGACATTGTAGTGGCTGAGAGGATGGTGTAAGGATTCTTGATGATGGCTGTGCTGGTTGGACTGGTGGTGTAGTAACTGGTAGAGCTATAACTTGTTGGGTTAGGTTCTGCAGAATTTGATCAACATTTGCTTCAATTGAAGAAGTTAGAACTTCACTGTCATTTTCATCTGTTTCCTGATTACCCCGGCTGTTGTCATTGTCCAAACCATCTACACCTCCACTCCCTTGTACTTTAACAGATTTATTTGCTGTAGATGACAAAGATCGTATTGCATCTTCAACTCCTTCCCTGCAAATAGGGCAAACATCACCTACATCTAAACAACATAAATGGAATGAATGCCAAAACCCCTCAAATATTTTCCAGGGTGTATCATTTGAAATGGAACAATTCAGGAGATCCCATCTTTGACCCTGCTCAGGTTGGGGAGAGAATTGTAACGCGAGGGGCAAGAAATCCCTTTTCACAGGTGTATCCCCAAACAGTGCTGGCACTTTCCAGAGATCTCTCCTTTGCCCTGGTGCCCTGGGGAGAAGAACTGCTGACTCATCTGAATGAGTAATTGAAGTTAAAATGCTCACAATTATTGATGCAACCCTTGAATATAAAGAAGTTAGTTGACGGCGACTGAAAACATAATTTTTAGAAGGGGTAAAGGTTGCCCTGAAGTTTGCTTGCCTTTTCCCTGACACAAAGGGAGAGAACATCTTGTGTCATAGTTGTTCCACAGAGTCTGATGGGTTGGTAGACTTTCTTGCCATGCTGTGAACAAACTCAACAAAATATTCATCGATTACACTCAGATAACGTGAAAAAAAATTATAAATATCCTTGGAGCCATTAGTCTTCCAAAATAAAATATTGCTAAGCCAAAACAAAGGGGCTTTGTTGTAGTTTTTCCTGTGGAAGCAAAAAACATTATCCAGAGCCTGAAAATTGAACAGAAATAGTCATCAAAGCGATTTAACTTGAACAAAATACTGTAGCTACAAAGTGCCAGAAGAATGTAATTATCTAACAAATTCAACAAAACACCATACTGAACATCTTTAACCTTTGAGAAAACAGATTTCACCACAGTCCTTACCATAGTCCACCCTCCATAAATTACTTCCAACAGAAACTGAATTCTCCAGGGCTTTGGCTTGTCTGCAAGTTTTTACCTGGGAAAAGAGACTCATAAACAAGCCTCATGAAGGGCAAATAACCTAAAACAATATCCTCATCAGCATTAAGGTCCACATGCAGGGGCACTAAAGTGGGAATAACAGAGCAGAGAGGATGAGGGGAACAGCCCTGGGCTGCAGTACTGCTTGCAGTTGTGGTTGCTTGACTGGCTTTCTGGTACACTATTTGCCTTGGAAAAAATTGGCCAGGCCAGTCAGCTGGAATAGGCACAACATAATTTGAGAGATACTCTCTCATTGTGGTACAATATCAAGGGCAACATTATAATCTTCCCTACTTTTTAAAGGTAAGTTTACAAAATCAACTAAACATCTCTAAAAGAATGCAAAGAATGAGAATCTAGGTCTTGATAATCATGAGTTTCCATATGGAGTCTACCCATGACTGGATCAAACATAGAATAAGTTAATTCAGGCATGGACGAGGCAAACAAACTAGAACTAACTTGACTAAAATAATGGTTAGAACACAAATTATTTACAAGAAGGTCAGAGTCGATACCACAAGGCTTATGAATTAAATTAACAGATGATAAAGGAATGGCTGAGGCTTCTTTTACAATCTTGATGATAATGGTGGCCATATGATCCACTTTGCAGGTGTGTGTTTCTTCTGTTGGTCGTCTCACAGTATGTATGTTGTGGTAAGCATCTATCATCATCAGGATGGCATGCTTGTTTTCCAGCGCATTCTTGATTGCATTATTTACCACACTCATGTGTTCTCCCGTAGCAAACCAGCAGATCTGTTTATAGTCTGCTGCAGATCTGCTACAGATGTGCTAGCAGATCTGCAGATAGTCTACAGATCAACTACAGATCATCTGCAGATTGTCTGCAGAATGTCTGCAGAATATCTGCAGAATGTCCGCAGAATATCTGCAGAATGTCTGCAGAATATCTGCAAAACATCTGCAGAACATCTGCAGAGGTTCTGCAGATCTGCAGATGAGGGCATTTGGCATATACAATTAGCAGACTAAAAGCAGATGAACTTCACAAATCAAACGTCATTTATTTTAAAATTGAGGCCAACATCTTTGTATAAAATCATAACAGAAGTATATCCATTACAAGGGAAACAAAGCTTATTAGTACAGCTAGTATAAAATTACGCTACCACCACGGTACAACATTAATCAATCGTCAAATTTTAATTTTGTTCAGCTCTGAAATGACGGCTTAAGTTAACGCTGAATTCATGTTTGCTGATGACCGCAAGGAAAAACTTTCAACTTATTACAATACAGTGAATTGCATCAACTTCAATTATCTAACACTGCGAACTTACAGAACTAATGAAGACCAAAGAAACACGGCACCGTTTGAATTTCGTTAGCCGGTGGCGCTGTTTGTACTTCTAATATATATATTTAGCCAAGCCTAAAAGCGGAGCTCCAAAAGCATTCTTTTTCTACTGGCATTTACATATAGTCTGCTTGTCATATCAAAATTTCAAAAAAAAAATTATTAAATTGAGAAAAAAGTGTCAAAGTGACATCTTGTGAAAAAACACAAACGTTTCGGGCATAGCCCTTCTTCAGTGTGAAAACCGTTAAATGTTTGCGCGACTGTAAAATTGAAAGAAACGTTACTAAGGGCTAAGCGCGCGGAAAAAAAGGACGCGCGTGCACCATTTATAAGAAATGAAAAACATTATTTAGGCCGTCTGGTTGCATAGTGCCGAGCCTAAAAATGAGTTCCATTTCTAATTGTTTCCGTCTGGCCTTGACTCCAGCACATTTCCGCAAACCTCTAACAAGGATGTCAGATAGACTGTGGCCGGGAGAGTTAAGGTGCTCTGCGACCGGGAAACCACTAGTGTTCTTATGGACGCTTCGTAGATGTTCGCTTGTCATATCACCCATCTGACCTCACTGTAGCTACAGACCCTAACTACAGAACCCAAATAGTATGGAAAGGTGATCTGAGCCAGTGGCACAGTGGATTCGGACCCTTTGCATATTTGCACCCTCCAGTCCAGATCTGCTTGTGGATCAGATTTGGACCCCCTAGTCCAGAACTGCTAGCAGATATCAACCCCCTTTTACGGATTTGGACGGCCCACCTTCCCCTCCCCCCTCCCCCCCCCCCCAAAAAAGCGTTCTATTGAGTAAGGCAATAAAAATTCCTTTGCAAATTGAGTTCGGAGATGTTAAAAAGCAAAATAAAAATATTGAGGTAGGTTTTTTTTAAAATAATCTTTAATACTTTGTGCAAAAAAGAACCTGCAATGCGAGTTTGCATCTATAAATTTTTAAAACAAAACATTTCTTAACATCTTAGAGCAATACCTAAGGACAGGTCTGTTTCCCCATTCAACTGTAGGCTACTTAGTTATGGTTTAGAGCCACTAGAAATTGGTGGAGAAGCCTGGTGAATGCTATTTTGAATCAGTATCCGAAATGAGATATATAGTGATTCAGATCATCACTTCATAATGAATGCAATTTCAGTTATCTAAAGCCTTCCATGAGACAGTTGGAAATCAGAAATTGTGTATCCTCTGGATATATGTATGCCTCAAAAAAATTATGAAAGAAAGATACATGGAAATCAATAAAAATATTTAGATGATATGCATTAAGACCAAGATGTTTGTTTTGATCAGTTACTTCTTGACCTTACTATCGCAAAAAACTTCTTGCTGACATTAAGCTAATCAATCAATGCACCTACAGTGTTTTCAAAAAGAAATCCAGCTGCTCTTCTGGCCAGCCCAGTGCAAGACTAAGCAACTTGATAATAAAATATTGGGCATTTGGTTGATATCACTATCAAGGTAATTAACAATGTAGTATGAGGATTTAAGGTAATGATTCACCAAAGCAAAAGTGCTGGAAATCCATGTTAGCCATCTTAACTTGATTTTCTATTTTGCAAGAAAGGTAAGGACTAGTCTAACATTTCTCCATGTACATTTGAAATTGCACAACATACTTCATCAAACATCAAAAATCCCATTAAACAGTACTGCGAAATGTCATCCAAACATACCACAAGATTGGTGTGACCAGCTATGAATAAAATTAATTGAAAGACTGCATGCAGGAGAAGGAAGTCCAAAGGATGTGAACATTGATGAGAAAGAGCTTACTTTAAGTTTAATTTTAAGTTTTAAGTTTAATAATACTTTGTCATGCAAATACATCTAAGTTGATACAAAAAAAGTGCATGACTGGAGAATAACTGGGAGAAAGTAAATTCCCATATAAAGAATATTATCTAATACAGTAATAGCCCATGTATAAGAACCTGGGTTTTAAGAACCTGTTAGGCTAAAATTTTCATTTTAAGCCCACTGCACATAAGAACCTATTAAGGTTAAAATTTTAAGTTAGGTGGGGTTGCTGTAAAAGTGTAAAGGTAGAAACTGCTGAATGAGTTTCTTTGTTATGTTTTGTTAAGGACATGTGTATACTGTACCTGCACTGAACTGCCTATAGGCATTTCTCTATGGTACAAATAAATGATTTATACTGTATTATGAGATGATATTTATCATATATATAGTATATTCAGATAAAATTCATATAAAAATATAAGAACCTATTTTAAGAACCTTGGTAGCCTAAATTTGCTTTAAGTACCATTTATATAAGAGCCTATTTAGGCTAAATTGGAAAATTCAGGTTCTTATACGTGGGCTATTACTGTATTACACATTCTAAAAACTAAGAGATGACATTTAAATGTGGCCCAAAGCTAACCTAATGAAATTAAATCGAATACTTGTCTCTTACAAGTCACCCCTGCTTTGAGATTGACACTAAAAATAAAGAAGTAAAATTGAAATACAATCCAAAGCTAACCTAATTAAATTTCATACTTGTCACTCACAAGCTACATCTGATTTAAAATTGACACAAATAATGTAATAGATAGGACTTAAAACTGCTTAAAGAAGGTGCATGCATGATGTTCGATGGAACACCATTCCAGTCTGGTTTGTAGCGATTATAAAAAGAAAAGCTGAAGGCCATATATATATATTTAGCCAGACCAAGCCTGGAATCGGAGCTGCACACTCTCACCGAGCAACTTCGCATGGCTTTATTTGGGCCAGTTTAATTTGTGTCCAAAAAATTGAGCAGCAGCAGGGAAAACGAAGAGTTTTCAATAGCAAACGTTTGCAAAAGAAAAGACAGACATTCGTGTGTCCTAACTACTTTCAGATGAAAGCGTTTACAACGGAATTCAAAGCGGATAAAAAAAAAAACACTACAAGCGAACAAAGTACGATGCGAGTGTTTTGCTCGAAGAAGGAGAAGGTGGAGAAATTAAAGAAGACTAGCTTGTACATAAAATAGCTTGTACTGATTAATCTAGAAAAATCGGTATTTATTTTGACATAAATGCCCGTAGAAAAGACAATAAAGGGTAAACACTGATCGTTAAGAGCAGTCAACAGGAATTGACCGCGGTTCAGAAACAACAAAACAACAAACACAAGTATTACAAGAAAACAAAGCACAATACGAATAATATTTCTTCGAAGATTCTAGGAGAAGGTGGAGAAATTAGACAAGTAACAAAAATTGCTTAGCAATTTTGACATAAATGTCCGTAGAAAAGACAAAAATTAGGTCCACACCTGATCGTTTAGAGCAGTCAACAGGAATACTGAGGCAGCAATCACTCGGAACGCGACAGAGCTGAATAATAGCGCCATTTCCACAAAATCTTTCCTTGCCTGACATAAAACGCTAAAGAGCTTTGATATTTTTACTGGTACTTCCCATGTCTTCCGAAGAACCTTCTTCAATTAATGATTCTCAGTGGCAAAGCGTCATCCAGTTAACGAAGAAAGCGCTTGCCAAACCACACCAGCATTTCTCTCGCAGACCCGTCCACAATAAAATTTATCAAAGCCAGCCCAGCCAGTCAACCCATTTCGGTGTTTGACATCCAAACGCTGATTCTTACCGGTTCAAACAAATTAAGACGACATGTTTATAGACGGCGAAACTTAATATTGTTCTTTACAGGCCGCTTTCGACGAAGATTTCAAATGACGAGTGAAGCGCGCTGGTCTTTGACATTTTTGACAGCATTTTGACAACTTATGTCAGATTTTGAGACGTGCACATGCACATGCATTTGATCGGCATTTTTTTTCACTCTTGCTTGAGTTCCGCCTTTAATGCTTAATTTTACGAGGACTCATTGTGATTACGTGTTATTAAGATAAGGGCAAAAGTTTCTTAACGCTGTTGAGGTACCAAGGTCGAAAAACAGTCAGCCAAGCCGAGTAAAAACACTCGTTCGCTTGCAAAGAAAACAACGTAACGAAAAGAAAACAAACAAACAAACAATTCAACTACTTCTTTGCGTCCAAAACAAGTACAGATGATTGTTATTTATATGCATTCGAGAGAAAAATACAAGTTTCATTCCTAAACAAAAGTAACAACGATTAAACCAAATGTTAAGCTTCTATTTATTTAATTTACCTCACTGTCCTGCGCTGTGTTGTAGAGGTTTCTACCACTTGAAAATTCGTAAGCTTCAGTAAAGTAAAAACAAGCATCCGCAAAAATAGCAAACGGTTTGTCCAAAGAAAGAGCTTCCTCCACAGAGTTTGAACTACTCATTCCTCCCATTAATACCGGAACTGTTAAGTGACTTTTCTTGGTGAGATGCAAGATGCCGTGGTGAAGTGAAAGCCCTTGAAGCGTTGAATTATACTGTTTTCAACCGCACAATCGATCCAAGTTTGAAGCTTTTCCTGAGAAAAACCTTTCGTCCTTTCTTTCATCAATTGAAAATTCACCTTCCGGAGTATCTTTTGACAAGTTCTTGATTTTTATGTTTTTACGCGAAAGACAAACTTCGATCGAAGAAAACCAACTGAATGTGAAATTACAAGCCGCAGAAAGCGCGCGAAAAATTTAAAAGCCTCGATTTGGTTTGTGTGTCCCACACCTGGCTTGAGCCTGCGATCCAATAAAAAGCAAGTACCTGGTCAGCGGTCAACTTCAAAAAAACCAGCTGACCTCGATGAGGTCTTAACTTGATCCCGCGATATGGTCACGTGACACTGGTCAGCCGATACCTTGTTTTGACAGGTGTCAATTGGCTATAAGATGGATGTCCAGTATCAAAGACTTACGCTGTAAACTAGCTGGTCAGCTGGGCCAGGTGGAGTATGGCCGCCATGTTGGATTATTATGATTATTATTAGGATATTGTTAATTATTGGACGACTCCGTCGTCGTCGTCGTCGTGCGTACGCGTCCACGAGCAATACCGCTAGCCATTTTTACCATGAGAAAAGCAGTTGACGGGTTTCTATAGGTATGGTGCTCCGCTTGGCGGCCCTGCGGGCCGCCGGAGCTCCGCTGAAACAACAAACAGAGCGGTTAAAGTTGCTCACCTTGTATATCAGTCTCGATCAGTCTGCTTCATTTCAATATGCATCAGTAACCTGCAAAATCCTTTTCAGGACTGTTTGCAACTTTCCTGCAGTAATCAGTTCACTTTTACAGCAAACAGGAGTACGTAAATCACATTCATCCAACGCCCGCCAAAAACTGATACACCAGAAATGCTTCCATGGATAAACTCCAACAAAGATGCCCAGAAAATCACCCCTTTCATCCTTTCGGGTCGCATATTAATAACGTCCTGGCAAAATCGAAGAGCCATTTCCGTACTTTTTATCCCGAAATTAAGACACTCCAACTTCAATTTGCCCGCTTTTAGTTTTTAACCAGCCACAATAGTTCAAACGGTTATTTCAATCACCGTTGTAACACGAGATGGTCACAAAATTGCAAGGGTGTCTAGAAAACGAAGACCGAAGACCGAAGACCCCTAGAAAACGAAGACCCCCTAGAAAACGAAGACCTAGAAAACGAAGACCCCTAGAAAACGAAGACCTCCTGGAAGTTCTATCCGTGAGGCGAAAGATCGATGTCATAACATTTTGTTCGGTCATGTAGTGTGGAAACAACCTGATAAACGATAAATTTTATGGAAGTCGTGCCAGGCTGTTACAAAAAATAAGACCCTCAAGAAACGAACACCAAAACATTCGGCGAAATGACTTCCAGCGTTGCGCGCCGTGTTGAGCTTTATTCGTCACTGCCTTCGGCTCCTGGTGGGCCGACTTTGCTTTGTTTTGTTTCACGAAGGTTCCATAGCCCGAATATATCTAATCCCCAACAAGAACCCTTGGCGTCCAAACCGCGGACACACCAACAGCAACATCCTAGTGGCTGCGCCTGCCCAAGCGAGGCCTTTTACAGAAATACATCACAACAACAAACCACTTGTCGTTTGCTTTCTATCTGATGAGCCACGAGCAAGGGAATGTAAGCAGTGTGGCACAGCCTTCCCAAGAAGATCATTTGTCACACCATATGATATTGTATTATCGCACACCGAGAAATGGCTGTATCCTGATCCAAAGTGCCCAGGCAACAAGTTACCCTCTGCACGGCATACCACCAAATACTACTGTATTAAAAAGGAATGTGTTCTAAAGAGGTTCCCATACTTCAACAGCAAGTTCTTCGACATCCCAGTGCAAATTGACACAAAGTTGAAAGATGCCCATAGAAACCTCATCAAAGAGGAGCTTGGTTGTTAAAATGACTATGTGAAGTCAGCCAATCGTCAGTCTAGAGGAGATTAATTTAACTTTTGGGCTTTTCCCGATCAATGATATTTTTAAGTGACCGTAATTTAGATAACCCAGCCGTACAGAAACTGGGCACGTTGTAACGGTCCATACAGTGAAGAATGTTGAGTTTTGTTAATCACAAGGAAATGTTTGAGCATTGTTTTTTCAAATTTATATCAATGCTTCTGATGATTTTGGTTAGGGTCTACCTGCCATTTGTGTTTTAATTCTTCATAATCTGTCGATTAAAGTTCCCTGTATGATAAGTTACGTTAGGTTACGTTTTGTTACTTCGAAAGACAGAATTAGTAATAAACTAATGAAATGAATAGTTCCAAAAATACGCTTGCGTCTGTCTTTGGTGGCCATGACAGAGGTAGATAAATTCAATATGATTATTGTGGTTGTTATGGTAATCATCATCATGATTATGGTTATTTGATAATGATCATTTTCCTTTGCTCCGAAAGTAATTTTTCTGAAAGGGAATTGACTTCAAATTTCGTGGTTCTTTGTTTATTGTCAGGAAGCCAATACAAGGTTCATATCAATAAATACTGGTTAAAATAAACTTTGCAATGTTTGCTTTTGTTAACACCTAGACAACAAGACCAGATACGTGATGTAGAAACGAAAAGACCTCGGATTTCGGATTTGTTTTGACCCGCACACCTTTTGTTTTCGTTGAAAGCCGGAAGCAAGAAACCCACTCGGACGACTCAGCTACTGGAAGTTCTTTCTCTCTCCGGACCAGTCTTGTTGTTCATGCTGAAGGCTTTGTCATTCTCTAAGCCTCATGGGGTCTTATTTATATGCTATCATCACAAAGGTGAAGAACAAATGAAATTCATTACCTTGTGATCCTTGACAGGAAGGAAGATTTTAATCCTAACTAATACGACAGCGAAAATTAGCATGTGATCTAAAAACGACAAGGCACTTCCGGTTGCTGAGTTGTACTTTTGTGTCATTCCACAGGGAGCATAGGAATCCTTTTTAACCATATTTCCTTAAATTCACCGTACAATTGTAGTGCAAATCGATCTGATGTTGTTTGGTCTTGTTTCAATTCACTGTATGTGTTCGAACTGTATGGGATGGATACATCGTGTTACCTGTCTGTTGAAATCCTATCCTTATCAACGTTGTTTTTTGTGAGAACAGAATGCTTCTATATATTTTGTGTTCATCTATCTTGGAAAACTAAGGACCCCGTCTTAGTTTTCTTACTACAAAAACTAAGACGATCGGCGATCGATGTAAACTGATGTAAACCGTCGAATTACAGGGTTGTGTGACATTTTTGTCTGTGTTAAGGCCAACATTGGTGGGTGTCTAGAAAACGAAGACCGAAGACCGAAGACCCCTAGAAAACGAAGACTCCCTAGAAAACGAAGACCTAGAAAACGAAGACCCCTAGAAAACGAAGACCTAGAATACGAAGACCTAGAAAACGAAGACCCCTAAGACCAAAATCATCAGAAGCATGCTCAAACATTGCTCAAACATTTCCTTGTGATTAACAAAACTCAACATTCTTCACTGTATGGACCGTTACAACATGCCCAGTTTCTGTACGGCTGGGTTATCTAAATTACGGTCACTTAAAAATATCATTGATCGGGAAAAGCCCAAAAGTTAAATTAATCTCCTCTAGACTGACGATTGGCTGACTTCACATAGTCATTTTAACAACCAAGCTCCTCTTTGATGAGGTTTCTATGGGCATCTTTCAACTTTGTGTCAATTTGCACTGGGATGTCGAAGAACTTGCTGTTGAAGTATGGGAACCTCTTCAGAACACATTCCTTTTTGATACAGTAGTATTTGGTGGTATGCCGTGCAGAGAGTACCTTGTTGCCTGGGCACTTTGGATCAGGATACAGCCATTTCTCGGTGTGCGATAATACAATATCATATGGTGTGACAAATAATCTTCTTGGGAAGGCTGTGCCACACTGCTTACATTCCCTTGCTCGTGGCTCATCAGATAGAAAGCAAACGACAAGTGGTTTGTTGTTGTGATGTATTTCTGTAAAAGGCCTCGCTTGGGCAGGCGCAGCCACTAGGATGTTGCTGTTGGTGTGTCCGCGGTTTGGACGCCAAGGGTTCTTGTTGGGGATTAGATATATTCGGGCTATGGAACCTTCGTGAAACAAAACAAAGCAAAGTCGGCCCACCAGGAGCCGAAGGCAGTGACGAATAAAGCTCAACACGGCGCGCAACGCTGGAAGTCATTTCGCCGAATGTTTTGGTGTTCGTTTCTTGAGGGTCTTATTTTTTTGTAACAGCCTGGCACGACTTCCATAAAATTTATCGTTTATCAGGTTGTTTCCACACTACATGACCGAACAAAATGTTATGACATCGATCTTTCGCCTCACGGATAGAACTTCCAGGAGGTCTTCGTTTTCTAGGGGTCTTCGTTTTCTAGGTCTTCGTTTTCTAGGGGGTCTTCGTTTTCTAGGGGTCTTCGGTCTTCGGTCTTCGGTCTTCGTTTTCTAGACACCCCAACATTGGTTGCAAATTGCACCGCGGGAGTTGGAAACATGAACTTGCGTAAAGTCGACATGATTTGAGATCGTACCCGCTCTTGCAAACAAGAGGTCTTCTGTTATTTTTCCGCCGAAACACCCCTATCAGCCTGTTGACCTTAAGCTTTCGAGCCATCACGCCGTGACGCGCAATCACGCGACTTGAACTTTAAATGTTGGCGTGACCTCCTGTCAAATAACGGCACCCAATCGTTGGGGAAGTAAACGAAATAATCCAGGAGTATTATATGATTCCATTAAATGTGTATTCAGTGCTAATTTCGCCGACGGTTTTGATCATGGTCTTAGGATTCATTCTTTGTTTTCTAGAGGTCTTCGTTTTCTAGGGGGTCTTCGTTTTCTAGGGGTCTTCGTTTTCTAGGTCTTCGCTTTCTAGGGGTCTTTGTTTTCTAGGTCTTTGTTTTCTAGGGGGTCTTCGTTTTCTAGGGGTCTTCGTTTTCTAGGTCTTCGTTTTCTAGGGGTCTTTGTTTTCTAGGTCTTTGTTTTCTAGGGGTCTTCGTTTTCTAGGTCTTCGTTTCTAGGGGTATTCGTTTTCTAGGTCTTCGTTTTCTAGGGGGTCTTCGTTTTCTAGGGGTCTTCGGTCTTCGGTCTTCGGTCTTCGTTTTCTAGACACACTTGCAACAATAGTACAACACACATGTTGTCTCAAATGTCCCAAGGGACTTGAAAGTCATGTTCCAACTCCGCGCTTCAAGTCGCTATCGTAATGTACTATCTTCTTTTCATCCAAAAGAATATTTTTTGCAGATGAAAAGGACCTCTCGTGCTTTTGATCGTGTAAGATTCAGTGGTGTCTCAACATCGTGGAGCGTGCTTCTCGGCTTCATCTGTTATCTAGACAAACAATATGTGCATGTCACCTGAGAGAATGAAAATAATACTCCATGCAAACATGAAGTTTCATAATACGTTGCTGTGAACATTGAATGGGTGGAAAACTAACCCCTGGCGATGCTGCGGACTTTACTGAGCTAAATTAAAAACTAGAGGAATCCATCCACTGTATGTATTCATTTCCTGTGGCACTCCGATTTGACATACAAATGTACTGCGTAGAAATTGTTTCATTGATACACTGGAAAATCTGGACCATTTACAGAGTTAATGAAATGTCTGTGAATCTTAAATTTACAGACTTTTTATGCGAGTTCAAATCTGACCTACTTTTACATATGGCATACAAAATATCTGTAAAATCATTTTTATAGATATTTTATACACTTTTTGTGGTATTCCTTTTTAGAATGTTGATGAAATGATTATGAAATTTAACTGCTGAAATAAGAAGAAAAACTGAAAATTTACAGACTTAACAAAATCTCTGAAGAATGTTTGTAAATTTGACATTTACAAAGATTTTCCATGGTTATTTTATCCACTAAAATCTCTGTAAATCGATACAAGTATAGTATTTTAAAATCTCTGTAAATTGACACAAGCAGGACATAACCCCCATGATGCGGAGTTAAGTTAACTGAGTTACTACTGATGGAGTTATTACAACTCCAAAAGGGTAGTGTGCGGCTTTCGTCTTGGATTTCAACAGCGTTAATGTTTTTAAATGGCAAGCAGTGCGCGCGGCAAAGAAGGACGGCCTTAAAACTATTTCCTCGCCAAGTTTGTGCTTCCCGAGCGGCTGGGCTGATTTCCCTTTCGGGCGCCATAAGCATTGGCCGTTTGGCCGAGAGGCAAAGTGTTTAAAAATAAAAGGTAGTAAAGTGCCAAAGAGTCGTTTGAAAGACAAACCATACTTTTTGGGCTTAGCCCTTCACTAGAGGTATGTAGATGATTTGAAATTGCGTACTTCTGACCGAGAGGGAGCTCGAGGGAGTTGGGTTAGACTTGGGCATGCGCAAACGAGTTGATTCCAGGTAGGCAATTCGTAGTTTTGGCGCCCGTTTCAACTCAAACTTCGACTCGTGGAAGACAGTTTGGGAGGAATTTCTCCCACTTCGAATGGCTTTTTACCTCACGATCTTAGAATAATGGAATTTAATAGTTGGCAAGCTTCTTCCACGGTAATCGAGTGCTGTTGGCTCAAGTTTTTGGTTTCCATGTTCAGTGATGGTTGCCTTGGTCTGCTGTAGATTTCAAAGGTAAGCATATTGGCCATTTTAGACTGTAATATTTCCAATATATAGTACTGGCTGAGTGTATGTATCTCAAATAGCTTGCTATACGAAGAAAATACAAGGGAGTAGTGGTATTTTCCATGGTATATATGTACCACTCGAAAGCATTGCATAACTACAGTAGTACGTGCAGCTGTATAAAATTATGCTATCTTGCTAATTCATTACCGTGTTTGTTCTTAATATAAGCAAGGGTTAAGCTTACTGCATGTGCAGGTAAGGAATCGTAGCTAAGATTGCGGCAAACTAGGTGCTCAACTTGCTTACACTTGATTAGATCCATTGATTTACCTGTAGTTGGTGGCAAAGTGAGCTTTTGGTGTGATCATAAATTAATGTACTTGTACTTAAACTCAATTATAAATTTTGCTTTCCAAGTGTCTCTAAATTGGATGGCAAGACTCCACAAACTTCCATCCACTAATTATGTATACACTTACAAAATAATGTAAGACCCAAACTCTGTTTCGGGAGCAGGGTTAGCACAACAGTAATACAATGATTGTATTTAATTATGTATGGAACTGTGTGGACATCTTTTGAAATTAGCTTTCCAATTTAAAGGCCTATTTTTCTCCCTTGATCCAATGTTGGCATCTGTTTTTGAAATTGCGCTGTTGTTAAAGGAAGGAAACATTTAGCTCTACACTAAAGCATACAGCTGTAGGAGCAAAACTAATCAACACAGCAGTGTAGACATCACAGAGATCTCATCAAGAAAGAAATTATCACTCAGTTTAGACAATTGAAGGCCTCGGAGCATAACCATCCTATGTCGAAATTTTTTTTTTTTTCAATTTTGCCTGGATTTGCCCGAATTGTTGCATGTAAACTGCAATTCTATTGAAAGAAGATGTAATGCAACTTGCAAACCACTCCCATGGAAGGCTGGTTTCTTGGTGTAAGTAAGAAAAAATGCATTTCTGGATTCTGGATGAATCAGTCAAAAAAATACCATACAATGTGTTTCCATCGAATTGCAGTTCACATGCAGAAATTCAGACAAATCCAAGCAAAATCGAAAAACGACTCAAAATTCGACATAGGATGGTTATGCTCCGAGGCCTTCAATTGTAGAATGCCCAATGGGGCATGAAAATTGCAGTTCATACATGTAAAGAGACACAATGACAAGTCAGATTGAATTGACACTGAAGAGTGGAGCCAAGCCTCATAGTCCATTATGCAAACTGACCTTGAAGTAAAAACATCAAACACGAGGAAAACATTTATCCAGACATACAGTACCGTTTAAAGGTAAGTTGACAGTCTCGACTCGATCCTCGTGAGAATCCAGTATCGAGGATCGAGTCGAGAATCGAGACTCGATTCACTCGAAACTCAACTCGATCCTCGTTACTCGATTCTCGCAGGAAGAATTTTATTGTTATTCATCGAGTACGCGATTCATCGAGTACGCGATTCGACCTTACGAGTTCTTGAGGAAAGAACACAGTTGTTCTGTATGCAGTTTCCGTTCGAACAACGCAACGAATTCAAGCTAAAGGACGTACAGCGCGGTCAAGAGGACGCCGTGTACTTCTCAAGGAAATATCGTATACTGCATAAAAAAAAAAAAAAAAAAAAAACAAGGTCAAAAGACATTCAGTTTCTTTCGAGGTTACAGCGTTGTGCTTTTCTGCATAAAAGTTCCGATGCTAAATTTACGTTCATATGGCCGCTCGTCCATAAGCGCAACGAATCATGATCGCTGTGGTTCGTTGCGAACACTGTCATCAAAAGCGATCAAAATTTCGAGAAAGCGGCTTATTTTTCGACAAAAATGCACAGTGTACAAGTAGGCGAATAGTGTAGTCGCTAGCCAGTAGCCGCTTGGCAAGCGTAAGGTATTCAAGGCTGGCGCGATTGATCGAACAAGATTCGACAAAACCGTTCATCAACCACGAGGACGGAAACGCCAACTTTGAAAATCGCTCCTCGCCTTTGAAATAAATAAATTGATAAACGTTCGATGAAACAGTAGTAAAACTTCAAGGAAACATCCGAAGTGAAATACGTGTATAATTTGGATAGAAACGTCGCCGAGATGATCTTCACTCTTCGGCCAAAAATAGCGCAAAGTAAACATTGAATTAAAAATAGACTTGACAGATAACGCGCGTGAGAACTGAAAATTTGCATACAGTGGGTACCATAACGAATTACACACATTTGTGTTTCCAGTTTGGAGGAGTTACATTGTAAAATTAAATCCTAAGAACGGTCGAAGAAATCCCTGTTTCAACGAAATAAAGTTACAAACGAGCACCATTCGTGAACATGTGTATTGACACCTTCGCGTGTCGAATAAATCGCTCCTCGCCTCTCAAATAAATTGATAAGACTTCGATGGAACTCTCGTAAAAACGTAAGTTTGTGGAGCGACAAAGCCAAAATGTATTGCAACGAATTGATTGGAAATGAAAGCCCACATTCTGTGGTGCATCGATCGAGCAACATAACGTACAGAACGACTACACTTGAATCGTTTGCGTTCCTTCAAGTAGCTGAAGGAATAATTATAAGGTGCTTTTCAAGATGTGATCCCCGATTTGCTCGAAAGGTCTATCGAGTGATCAGTCAAGCGACAAGCTCATTATCTCTGATCTTGCGAGACGCGATCCTCGACTCGATTCTCGATGGTTGAGCCTCGATCCTCGATGCTCGAAACTCGCAAGGATCGAGTATCGAGGATCGAGTCGAGAATCGAGACTCGAAAGAGACTGTCAACTTACCTTTAAACGGTACTGTATACACAATTTACTCATCATGAAATCAGTTTCCAAATTGCAGTAAGTTGGCCCTCAGTGAATTGGTAGAAGCTTCAAGGTAAAAAGCACCCAACATGAAACCTCATTTTCTTGTTACAGTACATGTCGTGTAAGTACTTTAAATTTGATAAAAAACAATGCTGTATGAATTGGCCATTACCATGTTGCCTCACTTGACTCTTCTGACTTAAAATGGGCCAAAATTTACAAATATACAAAACTTTCCCAAAGTAATAAAAGAAAAATGAAGAAGAATAAACAGAAAACATTTTGCGGCCATTAATTGTGGGATAAAACAAGGGCTTCAAAGGTCTAAGGAATTTCATGTCACACGAAATTCATGAATTATTGGTCATGGCGTGTACAGCCCTGTAATGCATCAAGGCTGAAGATGGGTCTTTTAGTTTGAGTGTTCACATCTTCATTGAAGTGCCTACTGTTGTGGTAATGCAACTATTAATTCTGGCCACAGCTGCCGTCCAATAAAGTCTGCTTGATTTCATATCAGTGACCTGACTTTTTTTACAATGAGAAAAGAAATAGAGACAAAGCTAATTTATAGTTGTATATATTTTTATCCCAATCATAGTATACAGTAATATGTCAATTAAATTACACTGTAGTTGGCTTGCTTTATTTACTGTGTATCATGTACAAATCAAAGGCTGTTTTTCTCCATAGTACAGTGCTTGTGTCCAGGCAAGTATTTGGGGTGTTAAAACATAAATCTCTATCCTGCTTGATTGTATTTGAAATGCTTGGAGCCTTACTTTTGTTTTGCAATAGTTGTGCTAAACAGCTACTGAGTATTGTATGGCATTTGCCTCCTTTTACAGACTGTAGTGATAGCTCACCCAAGTATTACAACTGTCAGTGAGACCATCACTGTATGAGAGCAGATCAAAGGCAAGTGGAACTATCTAAAATTTTTAAAGTTATTTTTTTGCATCATAAGGTGGTATGTTCACTTCTTTTTGCCTTTTTTTAACTTTTACAATAATTAGTCATTCAACAAGCTTCAGTTTATGGCTTGTAATGAGAATGTGCAATGAAGACCATACTGTAATTACAGTGTATTCTCCTGGATTTCTGAAATTTCATTACTGCTGGGGTGGTTTTCATACCTACAGACTGCATGATTGTCTAGTTGTTGTGTGTAATAAAGAATAACATTCAAGATGGCTTCATGTTCATGGAACAAGCGTAAAACTCCTAAGCCCAACCATATATGCATGTGCCATTGCAGCATTAACACCAATCCTTTAAAAAAAACCTCCCTTAATGCTTGCATCATCCCTGCAAACTGCAATGATTCTTTGTCATGAGAAGGTTAAGACACAGTGTTGACATGCTTGAGCATACAAAACAATTATAAGACTGTCTTCTGGCCTGCCATCATGGCTTGTAACACTTAAAAGGTAGATCATGTTTTCCAGAGACCTACATGTATACTAAGACCATCTACATGTAACAGTATCAGAGATCATGACAGTAATCATCCTCTGGCACTCAAGATTTGAATCTTTGAATCTTTCAGCCTGGCCAATGTAGCATTTTGTATTGTGTTAACATACACATATTTTTCAATATTTAAGCTCATATTTTCATTCTGGTTTATGAACTGTACAGTACAGTGTATACTTGGCCTTGACATCCGGTTTTTTTAATCTTCAGGCTGAATACCTGTACATGTAGTTACGTGTGCTGTACAGTATATGGCAGACTACTTTACAGTGTACATGTATGCTCAAGTTGCAAAGAAACGTAAAACCTTTTAAGGTAAGAACTTTCTGTAACATAGCATGATGAAGGAATGTGACCATTATTGAACCTTTTGTCGTCTTCGGAATTTTTGTTCCACCTCCTGCAACCTTGAACCAGTGTGACATAAAAAAGATCTCATCAGCATGATAGACTTGTGATTTCTTTTACATGTAAGTCCTGGTCAAACTGTTGAACAAAGTTGGATTTAACATTGTAAGATTGTTCGACCGTTTGGCTGCCCATGTTGGATGATGTTTGTCAAACAATTTTTGCTAGATAAAGTGTTGGATAGAGTTTGCTTTTGATCAAACATTACGCCCAACAATTCTGCTCAATGAAAAAAATGTTGCAGTGTTTTGCCGCTCTTCCAACAAAGGTTATCCTGATGCAAGTCACATTCACCCTGCTAGCCAATCAATAGTTGCTATTTTCGTGCTCTCTTTGCAGATGTCCGGTTTAATAGCGATTAAAATTTCTGATAACTGATCTGGGCTTGTTGATTCTAATCGTCTCCCTAAATACGGGTGTATCTTGCAATGATAACTGTAAAACGGTATGGAACATACCCTTTTCAGCTTGTTCTCTTAACCATTCCATGATTTTTACTCACTTCACACCGAACACTGAACAGCTCTGGTACCATAAACATTAACGCTAAGCGCTTTTGGTTTCCACTTTACAGTGTATGTTTGAAATTACATTTTAGCATCAAGTTGTACCAGTAGCTTGTTTTGTCACAGACTATAGTTTGGATACATGTAGTTTGGCCAGGGCTTTACACTACACTGTATGTCTTAAATTACTGTACTCCCACTTTAAAAGAATGAATAATGCTGTAAAATACATGTATATTTGTGTATTTGTCCATACCCTAAGATCACCAGTTAGGTGAACTATCTAATATTTACCGAATTCAAATTGGAAAGTTTGTTACTTTTCAAGAAAGGCTTCCCTCCTGATGCATTCAGAGAACTGTGCTTGCTGATAAGTCATTTATCGTTACAATACTAGACATTGCAACTGTACTGTGTAGAACTAATATCAGACAGTTTGCAATAAGTTTCCAGACCTAAACTGTTTAATTCCTTTCATTCAGAAATTCAGAATGCTGACAGTATTTCTCTGTTGAAATCTGAATTAAGAACATTACTCCTCTATTGACTACTCCTGTTTTGAATGTGTTGTTTTATGTTTTGCTGCCAGTGTGTGTTTTTTTGTGTGCTTGCTTTTTACACGTAACCTAAGTGTAACATGATAGTAATGCATGAAACCCCAAACAGAAACTCAAAAAAAATCTGAGTTCCAGATGGGATTGGAGCCCACGACCCTCCGCAATCTAGACGGACGCTCTAACCACTGAGCTACTGGTGAGCAAGGGTGAAATGTGGGCTTTGACTGGAACTGCATCACGCGGTCATGCAGCCATCTTTGATATGCCTCAATATGCATCTTTGATACACCTCAATGTGACTGCGCGATGCAGTTATGTGTGTGCCAGTCATTATTTGGCTGTGTGACTGCGTGATGCGGTTCCAGTCAAAGCCCACATTTCACCCTTGCACACCATAGAGTGTCCAGTAGCTCAGTGGTTATCCATCTAGATCGTGGAGGGTCGTGGGTTCGAATCCCATCTGGAACTCAGATTTTGTTTTCGAGTTTCTGTTTGGGGTTTCATGCATTACTACATGTATCATGTTGTATTTATTATTTCACTCACTTTGGTAACCTAAATGAATTGATTTATTAAATAAGCTACATGTATGCCTAAAAATCATGATTTCCAAGTTGTATTTTTTTTAGGAGCCCGTAGCTCGTATAAGCCCCAATGGTTTCTCTATGTACATCCTCGCCATTATGTTTCTCATTCTTTTGCTATTTATTTATCTTTTGTATTTTAATACATATTTATCTTGTAACAATGTGTAAGAAATATGGAAAAAAATAAATTGAAACTGTTCAAATTGCCTGCTCCAAAAAAAAAAAACATTCATCTCTCCTATAAAAAAAAATTAATGTGACCTGCAGTACAAGCAATTTTTTCTTCTAGCCAATCTGGTATCATACATAATTACGTGCTACACAGAGTCCTTTGAAGTTTACCCCCTAATAGTAATTTCCTTTTCATACCTTATACATGCTACTGTAACAGAGTAAGGTACATGTACATGTACTTGTCATTGCCTTTTTTGCCTTTATGCAAACTGTAATAAGTTAAGCCTATACTAAGCATGAAATAGCCTCCACAGTGAAGTCTTATTGTCCATGCTTTTCCTTGAAGGCATAATGTATAATGTTACAGTGCATGTAAGTTACGGAAGCTTTTCACAGCCAATAACAGTCCCTAGTCCAGGCAAACCAAGTCTTTAAAATAATAAATCTTTGTGTACGGTTGACCCACCGAATCTTTCCTTATTGATGGTCTATCCAGTGTTGACCAATTGATGCACATACAGTACACTGTAATAGCCTCCTATGCAGCTGTTACTTACATGTTGGTCGTATTCTCCGTCCCCACCAACATCTGCTGAACGGAGCCGGACATTCCCTTCCCAGGAACTGACTAATCACATCATGGCTGTTAAATTTTGGTGGCTACATGTAAGTTCCTGTAACCTCCTTTGCAGCCATTTTTGTCAGTTCTCTTCTCCCTCCAGATTGAATACTTAGACACAATGGGAATGGAATTTCCAGCTTAGTTCACCAGACTTTAGTGGGGAGGGATTAAGGACAGACCTAAACAACAGCTGCAACGGAGGCTAATGCACATAAGTGATGTTTTCAACATTAAGGAATACATGTACATGTATATCTATATGCGTAGATACATAATTATAGTATGTGTTGTATCATACAAATCAAATGCTAGCATTTTCTTTGTTCCTTCAATCAGTTTAGTTCATTTAAAGTCTTTTTTTTTTCTTTTACAGAAAGAAAAATAGCACATCAGAGTATCAAGGACACCAACTTCATTGCCAAAGGAATTTGTCTTGGGTGGTCATCTATTTATGGTCTGGGAAAAGCCATCAGTATAATTAATTTTTATCCTGATGAGTGGCAACTCTGTGATCATCTTTCAGTCAACTGCAGCCTGTTGACATCCTAAAACATTTTGTTTTCTTTAAACCAAGGTTTTTCATTTCCTTAAGGATGAAAAATTAAACATCATAACACTACATGTACAGTACCGGTTAAAAGTAAGTTGACAGTCTCGACTCGATCCTCACGAGAATCAAGTATCGAGGATCGAGTCGAGAATCGAAACTCGATTCACTCGAAACTCAACTCGATCCTCGTTACTCGATTCTCGCAGGAAGCACTCTATTGTTATTCATCGAGTACGTGATTCGACTTTCCGAGTTCTTGAGGAAAGAACGCAGTTGTTCTGTATGGACACTTATGTAGACACTACAACAATTTCCGTTCGAACAATGTAACAAATTCAAGCTAAAGGACAGCGCGGTGACAAATACTGTCAAAAGTCATTTAGGTTTTGAGGACGCAGTGTACTTCTCGAGGAAATATCGCATACTGCATAAAAAAAAAACAAGGTCAAAAGACATTTAGTTTCTTTCGAGGTCACAGCGTTGTGCTTTTCTACATAAAAATTCCGATGCTAAATTTTGAACCGTTTATATGGCCGCTCGTTCATAAGCGCAATGAATCAAGATCGCTGCGGTTCATCATGGACACTGTCATCAAAAGCGATCAAAATTTCGAGAAAGCTGGCTATTTGTCAACGAAAATGCACAGTGTACAAGTAGGTGAATAGTGTAGTCGCTAGCCAGTAGCCGCTTGGCAAGCGTAAGGAATTCAAGGCTGGCGCGATTGATCAAACAAGTTTCGACAAACCTGCGTTCATCAACCACGCGGACGCAAACAAGACATGGTAGCTTATCTTATGTATGATGCCAACTTCGAGAATTGCTCATCGCCTTTGAAATAAATAAATTGATAAACGTTCGGTGGAACACTAGTAAAACTCTGAGGAAACATCCGAAGTGAAATCCATGTATAATTTGGATAGAAATGTCGCCGAGATGATCTTCACTCTTCGGCCACAAATAGCGCAAAGTAAACATTGAATAAAAATAGACTTGACAGACACCGCGCATGAGAACAGAAAATTTGCATGCAATAACGAATTACACACATTTGTGTTTCAAGTTTGGAGGAGTTACATTGTAAAATTTATTCCTAAGAACGGTCGAAGAAAATCCTGTTTCAACGGAATAAAGTTACTAACGAGCACCATTAGTGAACACATGTATTGACACGTACGCGTATCGAATTTCATCTTAAAATTATGCGTGTCTGTGACAAAAACATGCAACGCTCTGTCGGCCAAGTATTATTCATCGAACATCTGTTACTTATTGGGAGATATTGTAGTGGTGTGGTCAGTCCTTGGCCATTCTGTTCTTTCTCAAGCGTTGATTTCTGCGAATCTGCCCATCTGTCAAAGAGGTTGAATCACATTAAGAAACATCACTTACTGAACGACTACTCTTGCTTCGTTTGCGTTCCTTCGAGTAGCTGAAGTTGCTTTTCAAGATGTCATCCCCAATTTGCTCGAGAGGTCTATCGAGTGATCAGCCAAGCGACAAGCACATTATCTCTGATCTTGCGAGACGCGATCCTTGACTCGATTCTTGATGGCTGAGCCTCGATGCTCGAAACTCGCAGGAATCGAGGATCGAGTCGACAATCGAGACTCGAAAGAGACTGTCAACTTACTTTTAACCGGTACTGTACATGTATATCATAAAGAAAACAATAGCTTGTTGAAACCTTCAGTTGAATAGCACTTGGTTAATTGTGTCTGAGAGGGCTCTGGTGACTTTATTTTGTGTACATGTACAGGTACAGTGTGCCTCTGAGTGACACCTCATAGAGTTCAGTTTAACATAAAGAAAGGTTGCTCTTTCTATCTGGTTATTCCCTCTTAACACACCTCATACAGTTCAGTGTAACATACTTGTTATCTCTCTTTCTGTCTATCTAGTTTAACCCCTCTGAACTGGCGGGTGGCACGCCCATACAGTTCAGTGTAACATTCATGTAATCTCTCTTTCTCTCTCTTTAGTTTAACCCCTCTGAACTGGCGGGTGGCACGCCTCATACAGTTCAGTGTAACATACTTGTTATCTCTCTTTCTGTCTATCTAGTTTAACCCTCTGAACTGGCGGGTGGCACGCCCATACAGTTCAGTGTAACATTCATGTAATCTCTCTTTCTCTCTCTCTAGTTTAACCCCTCTGAACTGGCGGGTGGCACGCCTCATACAGTTCAGTGTAACATACATGAAATCTCTCTTTCTCTCATCTAGTTTAATTCCTCTGAACTGGCGGGTGGCGCGCCTCATACAGTTCAGTGTAACATACATGAAATTTCTCATTCTATCTAGTTTAATTCCTCTGGACTGGCGGGTGGCACGCCCATACACTTCAGTGTAACATACATGAAATTTCTCTTTCTGTCTATCTAGTTTAACCCCTCTGAACTGGCGGGTGGCACGCCTCATACAGTTCAGTATAACATACATGTAATCTTTCATTCTCTCTATCTAGTTTAATCCCCCTGAACTGGCGGGTGGCACGCCTCATACAGTTCAGTGTAACATACTTGTTATCTCTCTTTCTGTCTATCTAGTTTAACCCCTCTGAACTGGCGGGTGGCACGCCCATACAGTTCAGTGTAAAATTCATGTAATCTCTCTTTCTCTCTATCTAGTTTAATCCCTCTGAACTGGCGGGTGACACGCCTCATACAGTTCAGTGTAACATACATGTAATCTCTCTTTCCCTCTAGTTTAACCCCTCTGAACTGGCGGGTGGCACGCCTCATACAGTTCAGTGTAACATAAATGAAATTTCTCTTTCTGTCTATCTAGTCAAACCCCTCTGAACTGGCGGGTGGCACGCCTCATACAGTTCAGTGTAACATACATGTAATCTCTCTTTCTCTCATCTAGTTTAATTCCTTTGAACTGGCGGGTGGCGCGCCTCATACAGTTCAGTGTAACATACATGAAATTTCTCATTCTATCTAGTTTAATTCCTCTGAACTGGCGGGTGGCGCCTCATACAGTTCAGTGTAACATACATGAAATTTCTCATTCTATCTAGTTTAATTCCTCTGAACTGGCGGGTGGCACGCCTCATACAGTTCAGTGTAACGTACATGAAATTTCTCTTTCTGTCTATCTAGTTTAACCCCTCTGAACTGGCGGGTGGCACGCCTCATACAGTTCAGTATAACATACATGTAATCTTTCATTCTCTCTATCTAGTTTAATCCCTCTGAACTGGCGGGTGGCACGCCTCATACAGTTCAGTATAACATACATGTAATCTTTCATTCTCTCTATCTAGTTTAATCCCTCTGAACTGGCGGGTGGCACGCCTCATACAGTTCAGTGTAACATACATGTAATCTCTCTTTCTCTCTATCTAGTTTAATTCCTCTGAACTGGTGGGTGGCACGCCTCATTCAGTTCAGTGTAACATACATGTAATCTCTCTTTCTCTCTATCTAGCTTAATTCCTCTGAACTGGCGGGTGGCATGCCTCGTACAGTTCAGTGTAACATAAAACATTAGTAACTCCAATTATGAGTTATACCAGCAGCCGTTTGGAATGAAAATATAATTTTCCAGTGTTTATAAGAAACGATAAAGCTAAGGGACGTAAATTATACAACTTCTGCGGCAATTGCAATAGAAAGGATACCTTTTTCATGCCGTTAAATGTTCAGTGGCGATGAACTGGCAAGCTCGGCCCTGAAAAATTCACGGCCACTGACGTTTTTAGCGTTTTTCAGGTCGCTTTAGTACCAGCTCGTAATTGCAAAGAAAACGTTAACATTTTGCAATAAAATACATATCTTTTGAAGATATTGTGTGCACTTTATTTATCGACAGACACTTTGTGGTCCAGCTTTTGTTCACTTTTTATAGACATTTTGTTGGGATTTTGTGTTCTGGCGTTTCATCCTGGTTTGTTTCCCTCTATCTTTTACAGAGAAAATATGAAGATTTTGCTGAGATTTCATATGGTACTCCTTGTATATTTTACAAACATTACACCCACTTTTTATTAACATTGTGTGCTTTTTATTTGTGTACATTTTATTAACATTTCATGCAGTTATTTGGGTTCGATTTTTACGAAGATTTTATGGACATTTTATGTTCTTTATTTTACAGAGTTTTTTCCTAGAGTTTTTTTTACAGAGAATACGATGAGATTTTACAAGGATTTGTACAGAGTTTATAAAATCTCTGTAAATTTTGCTTACAATTTACACAGAAAACATTGAGATTTCACAGACATTTAATGGGGTCTGGACGCGTAAAATTCGGTCGAATCTACAGACATTTTATAGGGTTCATAAAATCTCTGTAAGTGTGCACGTTTACAGACATCGCAATTTACAAAGGAAATGTATACATTTTACAGAGATTTGACAAACTTTTTTGAAGTCTGTAAATGGTTCAAATTTTCCAGTGATAACTACCGTATTTGTAACGAATTGGTCGCGCAGACGACATGTGAACATCAAGAGCCGGGTTTTGGAGTCCAACATGTTGCAGATTTCTTACAGACTGAACAGATTATCTGCAGATCTGTTTTTGATCTGTTTCTCGTCTGCAGCTCAAAATTATTGCAGACGATCAAGGCACTAAGTCTGCACAGACTGAAAACAGACGCTGCAGACGATAAATTAGTCTGCTGTTAGTCTGTTTTTGCCAAAACAGATCTGTTACAGATCTGCTGCAGATCTGCTAGTTTCGTACGGGCTTTGCCAATATTTGCACGATATCTATTTAATACTTTGCTTGAACAACTTGTTCCCAAAAGACGCTGGGTTTCAATCCCAGTTTGAGAAAGGTTACAAAACTGTAAAAATAAACCATTGTCTTCTTGTAAAAAATTACATTTTTGTGATAAACCAAAACATAATTGATATAAAATAGCAACAGTGCGTTTACGGTTAACTGAAATTCTTTCTTCAGAATGGCGAGAAGAGGTCATGCAAGCCAAAACAAAATTAAAACAATTTGCAGCACCATGCTGGGAACAAAATTTAAAGTATTCACTGGCTCATATATGGGGGCTTTCTTCTCTTTTTCGCAGTGCTGACTGAGGGCCTCTTGAAGACTTTTGATTTCTTCTTTGAATTTCTCACCTGAAAATAAGAATGTGGAAGCTGTATCAGGGGCTTTCATAGTTCAGGAA
>JAEMWC010001076.1:182500-195000 GCA_016490735.1 Pachyseris speciosa | reverse complement strand
GGGTTCTGACTTCAACAGTTTCCACCTGCCATTTGGCTCTCGGATTGGAGACTGAGCCCTTAACTCTGATTTGTCTTTGCAATACAACATTGTTAAAAGGGCTTCAACATTTGATGTATGTTGGAGAAAATGTTTGAACGAAATCAAAACATTCTTCCAACAAAAAATGTTGAACAAACGTCATTAAACATGCATGCTACACGTTCTAACATTGTTCATCCAACAAATGTTTTATAACAATGTTTGAACGTGTAGCCGGGACTTATTTCTTTGGAACTGGTGATGGTATATTTTTTATTTGCAGGCTGGACACCGGAACAAGTAAAAACGTGGATTTGCAGTTTTTTTGGCGCGTCAATTGGTCAAAAATTCGTAGAAGAAGAGATAGATGGAAAAGCGTTATTAAGCAAACGCTTGGAAGAGGATTCAACACTTGAAAAACTGGGGATGACAACAATTGGGAAGAAAGAACGCTTCTCAAGGGAGCTCATGGATATTAACCCACTGTGAATGGTAAATATTCTTCCTTGGCTAAGTTATTTTCTAGCTTATTATTTAACTCTACTTTTAACGCAAGCATTGCCAAGATTAAGCCATCCTCAAAAATTTTTTGGGAAGGCGGGGGTCAAATCATCGCAGTAATCTAAATTTTTTCTGCATTGCTGGTACGAGGTATTAAACTTCATCACGCCGCTATACTATGATCACACATGATCAAACAGAGTATAAAATCACTCTTAAGAACTGGAAACCACATGTAATCCCAGAATTGTCAATATTATTTTATTGCTGTTTTCTTAGTTAACTCCCACCCTTTTAGTAGTTGTCACAAAAGAAAGAAGATTGACAGATCATCATTTAAGGATTATGACAGGCTGCTTACGAGGGAAGAAAGAGAGCAGCTAAAGTTGCAAGGAAAAAGCATTTACAACACAAAGTAGGAATAAATCTCTAAAATATTGGAAAGTCTTTTGTGTGCTATTCTGGCAGTTAACCTAAGGGTCACATTGACATAATTTTTCTTGTGCTTTTATGAAACTGACTTGATTACTGGTAGTGCCAAGACCTCCTGCTGAACTATACTAAAAAGTTAAAAGTAGCTTATAACAAAGCAAGGCTAATTTTGTTATGTTTTGAAACCCAGTAATAATGTGGAATGGGTTTGTAAAACATGGTTTCATGATAATTGTTTTGAGTTTAAAGTATGGAGTGCCAGAAAATGTCCATGTAAGGTCATTGGAAATTCTAGGGGGTGGGGGGTCTCAATAGCCAAAATTTTGAAGGAAATTTTGATGTACGAGTTGGAATTTCTGGTGGGGTTTAGAGATTCAAACCTAAAACCTTCTCTGGGAAAGGTATGGATATTTACTGGAATACCACACCAATGACGAAATTGTCACAGGGACTTGTCCTGGTTGCAGTACACAGAGTGACTTCTCTCGCCTTGTGCATTCCAACCTTTAGAAACAGTGAAAGAAATGCAGCAGGTAACAAATTAAGATAAAGAGGGATTTATTTGCTTTTGCTTGCTAACAATACCTACTGTTAATGCGATTGGCCTCTTTGTGAAAAGGGGGCCCATCCATTGTTCTCAATTAACATTTGGCCTGGTTTAGTATCTACTATGTGAATATAGCTTTTCTTTTAACATGCAGTTTCTTTATTTTTATCCTAGACATGCCTCAGACTACAGCAGATTTAATTGTAATGGTGGCTCTAGGAAAACCATCCATAAAAGAAGTGAAGATGGATCAATTACAGAAGATGAAAAAAGTCTTCAACCTTGGCCTTTACGAGGTAAGGACAAGATGACCCACATCAGAGCTATTGCAAATTCACTCCGCAATGAGGGCTACATTACCATACCTGAATCTATCAGGATCAGGCATCGGTGACTCGTGGTGATGTTAAAGTAGTCAAGGAGATTATTCTGGGAGAGTGTACAGCTAAGGACTCTTAATTGCTGATTATGTACTTAGTAAACACAACCTTTGATTAAGATGTATGCAGGACTGTTTTTGATAACTGGATGTTTAAGTAGACTTGCCATAACAAGTAGGTGTTATGGCAAGTCTACTTAAACATCCAGTTACCAATTCTGCAAGACACTGTTGCATGGCCATACAGTTGTAACTGGTTGAGATTTAAGGTTTAAGTGTATATTTAGCTTGGCTGAGAAGTGTTCTTGAGTTTTCATCTTCTATATGCTGGACTGTATTGTATGTGTAAGTAGTCTTGCAGCTTTAAGTAGGTGAAAATTTCACATTCTGTAAGATTTTTGTGAAACAAGGTACTCCTGCAATACCAGAGAGTCAACTGTTGAATTTGAACCTGAAAGTGCATTAGCGGGGCTAAAAAGTATAAATATTGTTGTGTTTTTTGTTATCTTCCTATGTTTGTCTGAAAACATTTGCAGTTTAGCCAAAGTTGGACAATTAGAATTAATGGCAAATAAGAGCATGGCATACACTTTTGGCTCTTAGCAGAAGCACCCCAAAACAGATAATAATTGTCTTAGCATACTGTCAGTTCAGATTTGTAGTGTCACTTACAAAGATTATAATCAAAGCAAAAAATGAGTGAACCTTTTACATTATTTTATAACCATTAGGTTTGAAAGAACAAAAGGCCATGTCTGTTTTAATGATAAATTGATTGGTGACTTGGATAAAGTGTAAATAACGGAGAAGCGTAACGCGTTGGGTTCGACTCCTGTTGGGGGCTCGGAAAATTCTTTTTCCGAGTATTTCGACTTGAGAACGCTTCTCCGTTTTTTATGTCTGTTTTAATTTCTGTTGTTTTTCTAAGTGCAATAGAGCATTCTATTTCAGGATAGTTCTTTTAAATTTTTCTACTTTTTTTATAAAAAAACAGTAGAAAATTTTAAATTATGATACATCAAAGAATTATTTTTTTAAAGAATTATGGTACATCAAGTGTGGACAGCTTTTAAATTCATGATGTATTTGTAAGCCCAGTTCAAAATAACTTAGTAGTGAAGGACAGAAGTCTTTTCACTTTGTACTACTTACCTGAAACAAGCAACACTGTCATGTGCATGAGCATGCAGCAGTTCAGTTATAGTTATTGTCAGCAACTTTGTAATTAATATGCATCAATTTTATTGACTTAGATGCAAAAGTACGAGATGATATTTTTGTAGTTACAATAAAAAAAATTACCAGAGAGTGTGCTAAAATCAAGCTTAATCTGTTTATTTTTCTCCTCTGTAAGATATATTACATTACATTGGTCTTGGCCCAAGAAATGGACAGCTGGGGTGTTACAAATCCATATATTTATTGCTAAATTGTAGGCAGCTTTTTGTAGATTGGCTATTAAAATTTCCCAGGTGGGAAGGCTGCAAATCCCAATACGGAAAACTCCATCAACCAAGTTTGGTATGTTGAATACAAAACATGGAATTACATTACTTTCCATTATGGTTTTCCATTTTTCCAAAATAGGGAAAATGGTAAGAAACCAAATTTGTTTAGATACAAATCCAAACATGTATTTAGTAGCAAATACTAGTGTGGTTTTCTTACTTTACACAGTGGGTTCTGTTAAAATCCAGGTGTGGAAAAAGAGAAAATCCATGTTTGGGAAAAGGAAAATCCCAGTATGTGTTGATCTGTTGCCATAAAATCCAAATAAGTTTTAATGTATTTCCAAGTATGATGTTCTCACACAAATTTTGGAAATCCAAGTTTGGTATCTTAAAAATCCAAATTGGTATTAAGACAAAATCCATGTTTGGAAAACTTGTACTTTTTCCATGTTTGGAAAATAGTCAATTTCCACACAAATTCCATACAATATCCATATAAAATTCCAATAGGGAAATTTGCCAATTTTTCCAGTGTTACCGGACCGTCCTCTGATTCTACTGGAAATTAAACATCATTTATCTACAAAAAACTATTCTTTGAAACGTTCCCGAACTTTATTTTGCATCTACAAGTGCTTTGTTCGCCTTCAAGCTGTTGGGAGCTTCACTATTTGCGGTTTTGCTGGATCGCTACAGTGTACCTACATCTTGGCATATCGATGGAAACGTCGAGAAAACGACAATTCAAGGATAATGGCTGTGCTAGTATTTGAATCAATGGAACTCAACACAACATCAAAAAGGTGAACGTGAATGAAATCGATGTAGCTCGACATTTGTTGACGTTTAGGTCAGCATTATGAATCAACGTCATTGTGCTTTCGTGACGGGTTGAATCAGTGGAAAACTTTTCTTCCCAACTCAAGCGACCTCTTGGAGCTAATGTAGGGAGAAATCCAACCTACCCCAAAAGTGAGTGTTATATGACTAATGCTATAATAAGAATAAATTAAGAGTACCTCACAAATTTATGCTCTAAGTTCTAAGCTAAGGCCTTGTAGTAGCGGGCATTTATCACTCCTAAACTTGTCACTCCAAATCACATCCCACAAGCTTCACAGTTTTAGTGGTTCCAATAGGAAGTGAAGTGCTGCCCCGTACAGTCACCTTTGCCTATATCCAGTCAAGGCTGTGCTCTGGCGGCGCCCTAAGGCAACTAACTGATGTTTGGGTGAGCTCTGGTGACTGCTAGAAATTATTTGTTGCCCAGCCGGGCACTCCTTTAAGTCCAGTGTGCAACAAAACAGGCCAAAGTTCTTCTAACACACTGGCGTTGGTTTATTGTGTTAGTGAAGTATGGCAGAAAAAAAATTCGCCCTACAAACATTTGCACATTCGATAAGATTCATAGCTGTTGGAAAATTTTCTTGAAGTTTTGATGATTTTAGAACATTCATGTATACTGTAGCACAATCTTCTCTTGCACATTTATACAAGCTGTGCAAGCCGCACTTAATCTGCTCAGGCTGGCATCTTTTCGCATTGATCTTGCCATAAACTTTGTTATGCAAATTTATTTTGAAGTCTGTTACAATTTGAATTATTCACTTTGCATTTGCTTTGTTTAAACAAGGCCATCATATATCCATCCAATATCATAATAGCATGATCAGAATTACTGAAAGTACCGGTATTCATCAGTGCAGAACCTCTGTAGGTAGTTTACTTGGTTTATTCGCCACCTTGCTGGGAAAGTTTTAATTCTGTTTGGTCGCCTCACTCAAGTATTTACTTGCTTCATTTGTCTTGATCGTTGAAACAGTTTGCCTCAGTGGGCACTTCACTTGGTCCATTCACCTTGTTGGGCAAGTAATAATTCAGATTTTTAAATTGAAGTATCCTCAGCATGGGCTATTCTCTGTACAGAGTACCCCAAAACCCAAGCGTCGTTTCCTGCCCTTCATCCTCATTGGTACTGTAAAGGGGAACAACAGTTACAAGTGCGGATAATTCAACTTCTTTAGCCATCTTACAGTATTTGTCAAAGGCGTACAGGGAAAATTTTGTCAGGGGGTGGGAAGGGTCTGAACGTATTTGCCCGAATGATAACTAGATATTGTTTAATTAATTAAAGAAAAGAAAAAAGAAAAACAGTATAACCAATTTTAAAATAAAAATAAGCAAAGCAACAGCGAAATGTCGCATGGTTAAGCAGTGACTTACTTTTGATTTGTGCTTGAACTGGCTTTCGTCGCACTTCACCATGTATACATTGCCACCGAATGAAGTGATGGGCCTGTCCTCAAGGTCCTTTTTGCAATAATGTCTAAGGACAGCGAATACGTTTCAACAGTCTTCTTTGTCATTCCCACCATCCTGGTGGTTGAACTGCGTAGTTCTCGTAGACTCCAAAGATACATTTAACTGCCAGAATTAACAGTTTTCCCAAAGGAATTCTTGAAAATTCCGCGAAAAAACTTCTCTCCCTCTTTCAATGACTTTTTGCGACAACACATTGAACACCTCCTTTAAAAGAAAGTTGGAAAATCTTTATGATCATCACTCATCGTTCAAAAACCAGAAAATGTGCATGTGAGTTTCTCAGTCAGTAATGTCTGATCTCAATCCTTTTTTAGCTTAATCGTCCTGTCTAAAAACAAGCCAATTTTTAAGGTGAACTTCATGCAATTCTGGTGTATATTCTCAACAGCAGAAATCAAGGCGAATGTACATGGACTGTAGCATCATTGTGACACGAAATTTTGTTCGCTTGCATAACAGTACACTCAGGCAACTCACCATAAATATCTGTTGATGTTGTTTTGATTTCTTTCTACGAATTCCATTCTTTGATTGCAAGGCCGACATTGCAGACGATTGGCTAACAAGCTTTGAATCTGTAGCCATCTAATTGATTCTATGATTCTAATTAATTCTATGATGGGACCATCAGAAAGACTTGTAACATCCATTAGATTCATAATGAACGTCAAGTTTTCCCTTACATAGTTCACATGTTTCAAGTCCACTGACCACAGGCTAGAAATGTGAGAGCATTTACAATTTTTATTGATATACATGTAAATCTCTTCCGTCCACGAGTCAAATTTCGCAGCCGCATTTGAAATAGTCAGTATCATGATTTTAATTTACTTTCGCGGTCATCGACTTCCAACAAACAAACAAACTTAAATTATTAAATGTGCACAGAATAACATCCTTGTACTTATAATATTTATTTCAACGTTATCTCTTCTTATCATGACTATCATCCCGGTCAAGTAGTCGTAAGTAGCCGAAAGCTGAACTTGCGTAGATAATTTTTTTTGTTTCCTCTCAAGTAAAATACAATTCGCAAAAAAAAACATAATTTAAAGCTACGGGCTTAGTCCCACGCTGTCCAATCTCGTACCCAGAGTCCTTGGACTCTTTGGTCAGTGGGTAGATGCCCGGAGCGACTCTGGGATATTCCAGAAAATCTGGGGTTCTGGTCTTTTTAAGGTGCATGCTTGGGTTTACCCCGGAAGTTGGTATGACTCAACATGGCATCCAAGGTGTTTGAGAATGGCAAAGTTGATTCTTGCACAGGAAACTGTGAGAAAGAAGAAACTGGATTTTTTTCACTGAGAAATAATGTTCATTGATTTGCTACGTAGCCTCTGGCGCTTTCGGTGTGTAACATACATTGTAGGCCATGACTGAAAAAGTGAAACTTTAGCCTGCGAGTTCCATTCTTCGGCTTGGTCATCTTGCAGTTGTCTTGAGCGTTTCACTTGTGGCAAAACCAAAGGGGAAATGGAAACCTGAGATGGACTCCTCTCGGAAACAGATCTCTTAGTCTCCTAATTTTCAGCCAGGGAGGTTCTGTACAACTAGTTTTACAGATGTCAGAGAACTTTTCTATTATGTTTTTCCTCCATACTCATCTCCAGTGAATAACATGCTCAAAATATTTTTAATTAGTGGAAAGCACACCAATGTCTTCTTTGAACAACTACACTGTACATTTATATTTCCGCACTTGCTAACAGCTTCTGATCAGCAATACCTTCTTCCATGGCTTTCTCTCCAAAAAGGTTAATACAGTGTTTTACTAGTAACTAGTTTTCACTGCTTGCATTATTTTGCCACGTTCTGCTGTCATAGGACAGCCAACAAGACACGACAACAAGACAACTTTATTACATTTTCGCACATGATACAGTAATAACAGACCTGGCACCGCAGGTAGCGGAGGCTAATCAAGGCGGGCCAGGAAAAATAAATAAATAAAAATCTGCTAACCTTTGTTTAAAGGGAAAAAAACGTATTACAAAAAGGCAAAAGAAGAACTACTTAGAGAAAATCGTATTGCACTAGTTCATTAAGGTTACATAGCAAATTCGAAGTATCTGGGACAAAACAGGATCGGAAAATAAGGATGTACAGCTATGAAGAGTAAAAATGAAGTTTTGATATGATGGATTCTAAATCTTTATAAGAGTCTTCATTTTCCAATATATTTAACAAAATCATTTGTATCTTTTTTTTAAAGGTAGCTTTAGGGAGAGCCCTTAACTTAGTTGGTATCTCATTCCACAGTTTTGCACCAATTCTTGAAAAGGACTTCCTCTTAATTTCAGTATTTGATTTCTGTATATAGAAATTCTTAGAGACCGAGGCTCGTGTCTTGTAAGAATGGATTTTTGCAGTAGGAACGAACAGGTCTTTCAGATTTAATGGCACATGGTCATTACTTACGTCATGCATTGTTTCGGCTAGTAATTTGTAGTACATAAAATTTATAGGTAAAAATTTAATCTGACAGTGTTTTCAAAACAAGCCGTCGGCCGTCGCATCCAACGGCAATTTCTCCATTTGCGACGGCTACTTACCCTTGGGTAAATTCTGAAATAAAGCTTTTCCTAAAGAGCCAAGTGTCCACGAAAGAGTTTGTGAGTAAATAAATTCCTTTAATCCACTTGCATATGTTGTTTGAAAGCTCAGCAGCAAAGTAAACAGGCTCAGATCGTGTGGTAAGCAGCGATTTCCAACGCAAAGTACTCTAAGACAACACATTTCAAACTGCTTGGAAAATGCGTCTAAAAGAGTCTTGAATTTCAAAATTTTCTAGGGAACATGCCCCTGGGGGGGGGGGGGGGGGCAAGGTCCTTCGGACCTTGCAACTCCTACTCAACACAATGAAACTCCTACTTTCAAAAGTTGTGAAAACACTGTATGAGCGAATGATTGCGTGATCACGTCTATCAGAGAAGTAAATAAAACGAAGGGCACGTTTTGGGAGAATTAAGAGCTTATTTAAATCGGTTTTGCTGGCTTGGCCCCACACAATTAAACCGTAACGCAAATAAGGAGTAATAAGGGAATTGTAAATATTGGCAACCATGGCAAACATCCCATGCAAAAACAGCTCTTTGGTCAATAAGAAACTGTAACAGTTACACAAAATCAAAATCCTTTTTTTCCCTTTTAATTTTTGACGTGTGTTAGCTATAGGAAAACAAGGGCAATAGAAAAATACCAGTCACGGGTTCCTGGGTTTCCGTTTGGTAACGGACTTCCTTAGACTGCTATTGTTATACAGGCAACCACTCAAAAAAAGGTTCTTTAATTCGATTACCCTATACTCTCTCTGGGTGTCCACCTGCTAACCAAAGAGCCTGAGGACTCTGGGTACGAGATTGCGTGCTGCCAAGGTATTTGCTTTGGTGATGAGGACTGGGTAGGCTGGGAGGACAAATGGCGAGCATTGCAAGCCAACAGAAGTGCATGCGCAAACAGGCACAGTTAGACTCAAGTTTTCAACTTGCGGCTACTTGTGAGACTGTTTGGCCAGGGCTTAACTAAACATTTGTTGTTTAAATTTGCAGAGGTGGTGGTACAAGGTGATCAAGCAGGACATGTCCAGCAGGATGTAACACTTTAAATCTGAGTTTACTTGGAGGTATAGTAGTATTGATGACACCGTGTTGATGATAAGCTTTAGCTTAATTTAAACTTATTTATTAGAAATCAGAAGACGGCTAATTTTTCCTCGAGACAATCCATTTTATGCCACATTACCAACACCAATAACTTAACAATGTGATAGAAATGCATGTAACATCAATTTAATGGAAACCCTGGAAAAAATCTGAGTTCCAGAAGGGATTTGAATAATATGATCCATAAATTTATTATTGTTCCTCATTTCCACCCTTCATGTTCTTACAGTAGTATATTACGTGATAGGTACCAGCTTGTGATACTATCAATAAGCAGAATTTAATATGCCAAAAATTTTGGGCTGCAAATTTTGTCCCTTTGATTGGATGTGAATAATTGGCGTTGTTTCTCCTTGTTTGCATACATGTAAGTTATTTCAGATTTCAAAGTTGCTATTTTTGTCGTTACTTTTTTCTTGTGAGGGGTCTGCAGGGTTTCTCTTGAGTGATCAATAGGGATTATCTAGCATCCCCACCGCATTTATACACAGTGGAAACTGAGGAGTCTGAAGAGGAAAACAGTTAATAGGCCATCCCATTGTCTTGTTCTTTGTTTGTGTAATTAGATGATCATGCCTACATTGTACCATGAAAGTGATGATGAATTGCAACCAATGATAGGAGCATCGATTGGTAAGAAAGATTAAATGATTAGATTTCTTTAATAATGGTGTATGTGCTGTAAATTATATAGCTACTCAATGTGAAATATAGGGTTTGATTCTAGGTATTGATTCAGCACTTTAGATTTCATGAGTACAGTGGAACCCTGTTAATACGGACACCAATAAGGGACATGCCAAAGTGCCCCGTTATGCGAGTGTCCATATCAAAAGGGCTCATCGTGGTTTTCATGTGTTAAAAGGGATTTTGATGATGGAAAACCTCAATGCAGCCAAATGCCATTAAGCATTGATTACCTGACTGCAAGAATGATAATTAACTTCTTGCGCAACAATTTAAAAACCCACTCTGGCAAGAAAAAAAAACAAGATACTAGGGCAAACTCAAAAAATGAAGAATGACTCTTTCCCTACACTCAGTTGAGCTCTCGACCATAGATATTCCACAGTTTGCTTATAGCCACATTTTGTTAACCGGCCCGTGACAATAATCAGCTTCCGAAAGCAATCTCTTTTCATACCATGAGAGAAACTACATGTAGGACCTCAGAACGATTTTTAGAGTTCAAGAAGTGTTGAGAAAATTGAAGGACAATGACAGCTGTTTTAGGTCATCTTTTACATTTTTGTAACAAATTTTATTGGTAGCATTAATTATGAGGTCATGGTTAATCTTTTGCATCATGAAAGAAAGTTGCTGAAATTACCCAAACTTTTTTTTATATTATTGGGACAACTTGTGTCAGTACATGTATGTCACGCTGTTTTATTACTATTACAACAAAGACTAGCCTGCGTGCATGCGTCTCCTATTTCCTTTGATGCATGCGGAAAAGGGACATCTGTGAAACAGCGTTGCTTATCATGTTCCAGTTTCCTGCTGTTTTCCCAGGATCTTGGGAAAGAACTGTGATTGGAGGCCAGATAGTGGTCTTTGTTCAAGCAAACTCTGATTGGTCTTTTTCTGAAAACAGATTTTATAATGACTGTATGCATGCATTATGCTGCCCAAATTTAGCAGGTTTTTCCATTTACAATGGATCAAAACATACAATGTTTACTGTGATTTTCAGCCATCGAAAAGTTGAGCAACAGAAATCTTGTGCAAGGTCACAGAGCATTTACATGTAATTTTTACCAAGAAATTATTTCTGTTCAGTTCACTGTGGATCCAACATCAGCTTATATTTCAAAACATTGTCTCAGGAAACTCAGTGCAAAACCGACATTGACTTCCCAACAACTTGCGAAAAATTGACGAGGAGATTTTTGAAGATTACCGCCGCAAATCTTTTAAAACAGGAGCATCGGCTTCTCCTGAGAAACAAATTCTCCTACATGCAGATGAATCTGTTTCTTCTTGGCCAAACAATCATGACTCCTTGCTATAAAAGCTATCTTCAACACTCATCAAGGTCTTCCCCACCCATTCTAATGCCGTGTAATTCCCAATTCTCCTGTTGGGCCTGTGATCAATGATTGAGTAGCTGAAGAGTCTGAAAATGAACATAAGACTTTAGTGCAAGTAAAGGCTCATGGACGAGTAAAACCAAAGTGAACCCACTGACTCAAGAGCTCAAAAGCTTGGGGAAAATATGTCGGGGTGCATGTGGCCAGACAGCCACAGCAGCGGATAATGTTTCATTATTTATGTGAAATTTAAAACCAAACAGCAGGATACTGGAACACGATGAGCAACTCTGTCTTGCAGACGTTTCTTTTCCGTGTGCAACAAAGGAAATAGGAGACGTCTGCACACAGGTTAAACAAAGACATGAAATGATATATATTTGAACTGCAGAAGAAGGAGTTAAAAATGGAAGATGGTCACTGCCATGATTCCCAATAAGCAATAGCTAAAAGGGGGCCTGAAACAATTTAGGCTTTAAATGGGATCAAAACCTCTGCAATACAGGTCCAGTGGTCTGCCAACTTAGCCATGAAGCCAACTGGGAGGTGGTAATTTTGAGCTCTTAAAATACCCATAAAGGGTTGATATAATGACAGATACAGTACTATATGAAATGGCATGTAAGTAACTTTAGTTTAACGTTGCAAGAATTAACCAATGCATTCCTTTAACTGAGATTGTGTTGTCACTAAAAATAAAGTGGGGGGAGGGAGGGGGGAGGGTTTGGTGTTGTGGAAAATGTAAGAAGCATGAGGAAATGGCCATGGTTCTTTATTGAGGGTACACAGGTGTAAAGGTAGGTTCTATCGTGACCTCGTGGGTAGCCAATCACAGCAGGAGAATTGATTCTTCTTGACCACTGAAAGAGCCAGTCATATAATAAAAAATACTTATTAATGGCATCCATTGCAGGTAATTAGGTATGAAGTGTGGTAATTCTACCAATGAGGCCTAAAGTGATAAGAAGAGAGATTATGGTGCCATGTTTAGGGAAGATGGTGATTCTGGGAGGAGAGAGAAAAATAGAAAGTGCCAGTCATATAATAAAAAAATTATTATTAATGCATCTATTGCATATAATTCAGGACTATGAAGTGTGGTAATTCTACCAATGAGGCCAAAAGTGATGAGGAGAGAGTTTATGGTGCCAT